>JAXAVZ010000103.1:730000-1330000 GCA_034621355.1 Mycalesis mineus | reverse complement strand
CAGATCTATTGCCTACAATATATCTATCAGTAATAATCGGTCGTGCCTATAGTAAAGCCGTCCGTCCCTCCGTCCATCCCGCCCCGTGTACAAGATCTACATTTTTAACCGACGAATAAAAACGGAGGAGGTTCTCAATTCGACACGTATATTTGTTTTTATGTATGACCACGCATAACTTTTTACAGTGTTGTCCGATTTTGATAATTCTTTTTTTATTAGAAAGGGCATACATCCAAGGTGGTCCCATTGTCCTCATGTTAGGATCTGCTGATGATATCCTGGGGAAATTGAAGGAACTCTTCAAATTTTGGAGGCACGCTTACAGCGATTTCGGTTTTTGACTCGGTATCGGTAGCTTTTTGGCTACTAGTGCCATATAATATACTATCACAGTATAGTACCAGTACGCTACGTGGCGATAAATCACTAAAAAGTAAGAAATAAAAATTTTTAACAAAAAATAGAACCGACTCAAAACGCACTAAAAAGTAAAAAATAACTGTGTCATTTAGTTGCTTTAATTTAATTAAGCATATCTAGGAGTCGGTGCCAGCCAAGGTTTCTACTTTCAAGGACGTTACCTAGAACCCACAAACTTCTCTACTACGTAAAATAAATGTTCCTTAAACTTGGCTGGCGCCGACTTCATAGATATGCTTAAGTAAATTAAAGCAACTAAATGATACAGTTATTTTTTACTTTTTAGTGCGTTTTGAGTCGGTTCTATTTTTTGTTAAAAATTTTTTTGATAAACATTGTCCAACATTACAGTACATTAACATTAACAATATGTATTTATGGATACTGATGGGTAATAACAAAGAATACCAGTTCCAAAATGCTGACCCCTATGCAGTACTTATGTAACACGGAGGAGGTCAACTTAATTTGAATGCCATAGCAGCAGTGTCGTGCTTTTTAGAAATTTTCTCGGCAATGGTTCTAATTTTTCTCTTAAACCTTACCTAGATCTCCACGAACTATTCAAGACCAAGATAAGATAAATCCATTTTTTTTTTATTGACTACAAGTTGGCCCTTGACTGCTATCGCACCTGATGTTAAGTGATGATGCAGTCTAGGATGGAAGCGGGCTAACTTGTTAGGAGTGGGACGAAAATCCACACTCCTTTCGGTTTCTACCCGACATCGTACCGGAACGCTAAATCGCTTGGCGATACGTCTTTGTCGGTAGGGTGGTAACTAGCCACGGCGAAAGCCTCCCACCAGCCAGACCAAGACAAATTAAGAAAAATCTCAATCTGCCCCGCCGGGAATCGAACCCAGGACCTCCTATAAATCCACCGCGCATACCACTGCGCCACGGAGGTCGTCAAAATCCATTCAGCCGTTGTCGAGTTTTAGCGAAACTGTCGAATATTTATATATTTATTTATTATGACAGGTGATGGCGCAACCTACGTCAACAGGCCCGACGGCTACCTCGCGTTCAACGACAACTACCAGAGCGGCGGCGGCTATGACAACAGCAACCAGGCCTCCAACAGCAACCGTCAACAGTACCGTCAGCAGATCGACGATGGCAAGAACAAGGGTTCTTGGAGTACGGTCAGCGATACCAAGTCCGACTCCGCTAACAAGAACAGCGGCTACAGTAGCTCTGAGGGTAATTTTTTTTTCTTATAATTTTTCTATTGTGCCACAAAAGCTATAAGCAAATTGATTGAAGGTCTAATGACATTTGTATTTGTATGTATGTCCATTTCTTCGGCACGCGCTACAGCCTAAACGGCTGAACGGATTTTGACATGTGAGGTGTCGTTGAATTTGTCAAAATTGTGGTAGTGACATAAGCTATATAACTATTCAAAATGGCGGCTGTAAATGGGGGAAAAAGGGGGGATGTGTGTATTTTTGTCTCTTATCTTACCAATTGAAAGGTCGTAAAAAGAGCATTCCAAAAATATCATATCATGTTCATATTACTTTTTTAACAAAAAATGGCAAAAAGTGTACCGTCTCATTTCTATACCATGAACTAAAGCTAAAAAGTCTCAAATAAAATTATTATTATAAAAACAAAAAACCCGACTGCTTAGAAGTTATGAACTGAAAAGAGAAAAACAAGGATCACTATATCTGTTAGGCGGGGACAAACGTAGTTTTGGTAGATCTTTCTTTCCCGCAGATTAAAATATTTAGTCCCCGCTTGCATCACCATAAAGTATTTAAAGTTTTTATAGATATAGTGATCCTTGTTTTTCTCTTTTCAGTTCATAACTTGTATGCAGTCGGGTTTTTTGTTTTTATAATAATAATTTCATTATATTTTTGTTTTCGGCTTTTATTGGAATTTTGTTGGTTGTTCCGAGAAGTGTTTTTTTTATATAATATTGTATTCAAATTGAAATTCAAAATCGTTCATTTCAAGTAGGCTTATTACAAGCACTTTTGAAACGTCAAATTGGACGATTTGTAGTGACTCTACCACCGGCTCGGAAGGCAGGTCCTGTTGAGAAGAGCCGGCAAGAAACTCAACAGTTGCTCTTTTTAACCGACGAAAAAAAACGGAGGAGGTTCTCAATTCGACACGTATTTTTTTTTTTTTTTTATGTATGACCACGCATAACTTTTTACAGTGTTGTCCGATTTTGATAATTCTTTTTTTATTAGAAAGGGCATACATCCAAGATGGTCCCATTGTCCGCATGTTAGGATCTGATGACGATATCCTGGGGAAATTGAAGGAACTCTTCAAATTTTGGAGGCACGCTTACAGCGATTTCGGTTTTTGTCTCGGTATCGGCAGCTTTTTGGCAACGAGTGCCGTATAATATACTATGACAGTATAGCACGAGTACGTTACGTGGCGATAAATCACTAAAAAGTAAGAAATAAAATTTTTTAACAAAAAATAGAACCGACTCAAAACGCACTAAAAAGTAAAAAATAACTGTGTCATTTAGTTGCTTTAATTTACTTAAACATATCTAGGAGTCGGTGCCAGCCAAGGTTTCTACTTTCAAGGACGTTACCTAGAACCCACAAACTTCTTTACTACGTAAAATAAATGTTCCTTAAACTTGGCTGGCACCGACTTCATAGATATGCTTAAGTAAATTAAAGCAACTAAATGACACAGTTATTTTTTACTTTTTAGTGCGTTTTGAGTCGGTTCTATTTTTTGTTAAAAAATTTTTGTTCTACAGGAGACGAATCCTTCCTGTCCGGTAACGGCAAGACGTTCTACTCAAACAACTACGACAACGTGAACAGCAACACCGACAGCTCGCGGGACTCGAACAGCAACTACAATGAGAACGTGCAAGAGATCACCACTGGGGACGTCACTGGACAGTGGAAGTCCAGCAGTCAGTCTAGCGCGGACTCTCAGAAGGATAGTGATAACTACGGGTTCTCAAAGGGTAAGTAACTGCACCGTTGATCTAGTGCTTAGCCCGAGTCATATAAATAAATATTAAATAGTTTTTTTTGAGCTATTGCATGGCTTTTATCGGGTCTTGAGCGTGGAGACCGAATACAGAAATTCCGTAACGAAAAAACCTAACACCCCCTGACGACCTCCGTGGCGCTGTGGTATGCGCGGTGGATTTATAAGACGGAGGTCCTGGGTTCGATTCCCGGTGGGGCAGATTGAGATTTTTCTTAATTTGTCTTGGTCTGGCTAGTGGGAGGCTTTCGCCGTGGCTAGTTACCACCCTACTGACAAAGACGTACCGCCAAGCGATTTAGCGTTCCGGTACGATGTCGTGTAGAAACCGATAGGGGTGTGGATTTCATCCTACTCCTAACAAGTTAGCCCGCTTCCATCTTAGATTGCATCATCACTTAACATCAGGTGTGATAGCAGTCAAGGGCCAACTTGTAATCGATAAAAAAAAAATATATCAAAAACATAATATCAAAAGCATAATTTCGGCATGAACGTCATCGGGAACGTAGTCTAGCGGTAAGGCGCTCTAAGTGCCATTTTTTTTTTATTTTTGACGTGACAACGTCTTATAATTCGATAGAGCCGGCTGCACGCTCGAAAGAACATGACGTCATGCGTCGTTACCTCGCTTTGAGGCGTTCCATGTAAGGCTTGAAGTGCAAGCGAGAGCGCGAAACGAGCGACAAAGAAGCACAATCGGCCTTTGCGTTCGGCAGCGTTCGACATCCGTCTATTAAATATAATTATTAAATATATTAATTTTAAATTAAAAATTAATATATTTATTATAAATTTAAAATATAAATTTATAAATTCAAAATCGATTATTTTATTAATTTAAATTAATATTTATAAAAATATACTTAAATTAAAAATTTTAACAACCAATTAAATGCTACCATTCCATCAGTATTTTTTTAAGACATTGTCACGTTCAACTATCGTCAGTAAACCGACTTTACAGACAACCAATTTTTTTTTTCAAGCGTGATATTTCAAAAAGTCATTTTTTTTTATACAAACGTGATATTTCATAAAGTCATTAAAAGTTCTGGTATTTATCGATAGATGAAAAAACTAAAAAGTATCACCGGTTAGTTTTTCCATCTATCGATTAATACCAGAACTTTTAATGACTTTTTGAAATATCACGCTTGTAAAAATAATTAATGATGATGATTTAAACATAAGTTGATAAAAAATGCTATGTAATAGCTTTACCGCGGCAGTCTCCGAGTGCCACACGTCTTTTTTTTATCGACTACAAGTTGGCCCTTGACTGCTATCACACCTGATGTTAAGTGATGATGCAGTCTAAGATGGAAGCGGGCTAACTTGTTAGGAGTGGGACGAAAATCCACACCCCTTTCGGTTTCTACACGACATCGCACCAGAACGCTAAGTCGCTTGGCGATACGTCTTGGTCGGTAGGGTGGTAACTAGCCATAGCGAAAGCCTCCCACCAGCCAGACCAAGACAAATTAAGAAAAATCTCAATTTGCCCCGGGAATCGAACCCAGGACCACCGTCTTATAAATTCACTGCCCATACCAGTGGGCCACGAAGGTCGTCAAAAAAGTTAAAACAAATGAAATTTAAAATGAAACAAGATATTTACAAAGTCATCTAGTTGTTCACCCAAAGGCACCCAGGTGCCCAACACACTGGCGCTATTTCCTTTCTGAATAGCAAAGCTTATTCTTTGGGCTAAGGCACCAGCACGATGGTCACCGGACACATGGATAAGTTTGGATAAGATGCCCAAAAATTTTTAAGTATCCGGGACCCATAGTCTCAACCGCAAGCGCCGCAAATATATAATCTTTAGATAAAGCTATGTACGACCCTTGAGAGTTTGAGGATATGCTGCAGCTGCGCCAGCTGCTTGTGAGGTGCGAGAGAATTGTGAGGTGCGAGAGAATTGTGAGGTGCGAGAGAATTGTGAGGTGCGAGAGAATTGTGAGGTGCGAGAGAATTGTGAGGTGCGAGAGAATTGTGAGGTGCGAGAGAATTGTGAGGTGCGAGAGAATTGTGAGGTGCGAGAGAATTGTGAGGTGCGAGAGAATTGTGAGGTGCGAGAGAATTGTGAGGTGCGAGAGAATTGTGAGGTGCGAGAGAATTGTGACCATGCCAAAGTTCTGAGTCCGGATGTTAGGAATAATTCTGAGCTTTTCATTCTTCGGGAGTTGGTGGCGTTACACCCTTGTGCCTCGGAAAGCACTTTAAGCCGTCGGTTCCGGTCACGGTCATCAACATCTGATAGTGGTCGTTATTAATGAAACTATATCATATCACTTGCATTGGAGCCATATGCCCTAAACCGACGTACTTGTGTAAAAGGTTTAATAATGTTGTAAGAAACGCGAAACATTATGCAAGCATCGTGGCAAATGGAAGGGGTGACTCAGCCTACTCTTAAGGGTATGAGGCATGATGTCATGTATGTATGTACTATAACTTATAGTTTGTTTTCTCTTTCTAAATATGTGTTGTTATCTCTTTTTAATCACACAGGTAATGTAGAATCATACTCCTCAACCAACGGTGACTATTTCGACTCCAACGACTACGAGAACCTCCGCAACACCAAGAACAGTGCTCATGACTCTGGCAGCAACAGGGACCAGAACTCTGGCTCGGTTGTAGATGGCAACACGAAGCAACAGTGGAACTCTGTCACTAGCAACCAGTATGACACTGGCAGCAGCAACCAGCAGTTCAACTACAACGACGGTACGTTGTTTCTTATACTAATCATCGACACAACAAGAACAGCGCCCACAACTCCAGTACCAATAAGGATCACAACTCTGGCTTAGTTGTAGATGCCAACACAAACTCTGTGACTACCGACCAGTATGACACTGGCAGCAGCAACCAACAGTTCAACTACAACGACGGTACGTTGTTTCTTATACTAATAATTGACACACCAAGAACAGCGCCCACAACTCCAGTACCAATAAGGATCACAACTCTGGCTTAGTTGTAGATGCCAACACAAACTCTGTGACTACTGATCAGTATGACACTGGCAGCAGCAACCAGCAGTTCAACTACAACGACGGTACGTTGTTTCTTATACTAATAATTGACACACCAAGAACAGCGCCCACAACTCCAGTACCAATAAGGATCACAACTCTGGCTTAGTTGTAGATGCCAACACAAACTCTGTGACTACCGACCAGTATGACACTGGCAGCAGCAACCAACAGTTCAACTACAACGACGGTACGTTGTTTCTTATACTAATAATTGACACACCAAGAACAGCGCCCACAACTCCAGTACCAATAAGGATCACAACTCTGGCTTAGTTGTAGATGCCAACAGAAACTCTGTGACTACCGACCAGTATGACACTGGCAGCAGCAACCAACAGTTCAACTACAACGACGGTACGTTGTTTCTTATACTAATAATTGACACACCAAGAACAGCGCCCACAACTCCAGTACCAATAAGGATCACAACTCTGGCTTAGTTGTAGATGGCAACACAAACTCTGCGACTACCGACCAGTATGACACTGGCAGCAGCAAACAGCAGTTCAACTACGCCGATAGTATAATCTTTTTGGACTCTGACGTAAATCTTTTTGCCATCCACTACACTCTGCTTTTGCAGCAATGAAATTCCATCATTGACAACCAATTATTATGTTATCACCATTATCGGCATACTTATAAGTTATTATAAGGGCGTGGCTATTCCATCTTTTATTTGGTCCGTCCATCGTCTCGAGTTACACCCGCGGGGTATCTTCCTTCGATCTTGCCAAGGACCTTTCACGGGGAGGCGCGAAGGTTATGTCAGACTCTTACGGACTAAAACATCAGGATATTCTGCCTTTACGCCTGAGCACTGGGCCACGGGAATTCTGTCCTACCGCGACCTAGCCAGCGATATTTGAGCAAATACCTACAATCAGGGAAAAGTGAATCCTAAATTTCTAAATGACGCGCAGATCATACGGTGCATCGTCTATCGTGAAGATAGCTCTCTATCGGGAAATAGACTAGATGTCTATCACCCAGAGCTCATCATCAGGGATGCAGGCGCCGGTAGAAATTGCCGAGGACCTGTGTCAGCTTTGTCAACCAGCTACTAAATAAAACTTTTTATGAAAATAATTGAACCGACTCAAAACGCACTAAAAAATAAAAAATAACTGCGTCATTTAGTTGCTTTAATTTACATAAGCATATCTATGAAGTCGGTACACTATTATAGTACATTTTTTGCACTAGTATCCAAAAAGCTACCGACACTTACACAAAAACCGAAATCGCGTGTGCCTGTATTTCAAGAGCTCCTTCAATTTTCCCTGGATATCATTATCAGATCTTAATATGATGACTATGGCACCATTTTGGAAGTTTTTCTAATAAAATAAGAATGATCAAAATCGGACGACTCTATAAAATGTCATGCGTGGTCATACATAAAAAAAACAAAAAATATACGTGTCGAATTGAGAACCTCCTCCGTTTTTTTCGTCGGTTAAAAATGCATTGTTTCTGCAGGTGACGTCACATCTTATAGGACAAAAGATGGCGACGACTACTACGCATCCAACTACAAGGGCGAGAACCGTGACAAGAACAGTTCCCACGACAACAAGAGGAACAAGAACGCCTACTCCGGCTCAGTGCAAGATGGCGACAGCAAGAGCAGCTGGAACAGTGTCAGCGACAGCCAGTCTGCGTCTGCCAAGAATAACGACAACTACAACTTTGCTAACAGTGAGTACGAGTAGCTCTTTAACTTACTTTTAATTATATATTTAACTAGCGACCCGCCAGGGCTTGCAATACTGGTACTAAAGTATACTAAAGAACGCACGCTCCGCGCGACCCTCAAATGCGCCTCGCTATGTCCCTGCATTTTAATCTTATATATCTTAGAAAATATTCACTTAAATGACATGCTGTAAAGGGCAATAGTGATCTATATTGAATGCACAAAGTATTTAAGATACTTAATTAGATAAGGATTAATGCAGTATTGCTTAAAATCATTTCGTAAATAAGCCATTACAAGTAGCGGCACGAAACTCTAGCGCTGACCGTTATTGCGCAGAAGTAAAAATTTAGGTATCATGGGGGAGCTTGAGGAATGAAGGGCGGGCGTGCGAAGCGGCGATTGGCTCCCCAGTCGCATTCCGTCCCCCGCACCGAAACGACGCACCGCGGACTTCCAGTGTACAGTCTCGCTCTGAGTTGCATTGTTATTATTGTTAATTTTCAGTTGGTTTGTTAAATATAATTATATATTTTGTTGTTTTTTTAAGTTTGTTTATGAATTTAAAGGGAATGATATACCTAGAAGAAATACCGTTTTGCGACGCCAGGCGTGTTACCATTGCCTGATTCAGATAAGACTAGTCTTATATCTAAAATAAAAATTGACAATATAATAATGTTTTATTCTTTTACTCCCCGTAAGATTTTCAAAATTTATTTATTCATTTATGGTAAATATCTATACTATATAATTATGTCTTAAGTAATACGAAATCTTTGGAAATTAGAACTATAAACATTAACATATATAAGCACAAACACGCACGTAACGTACACAAACACATACACACACACGCATGCACGCACGCACACACACATATTAAAACGATGTCATAACATGATTTGGCTATTAATTAGGTAATTATAGTATATATTGTATTGCGTACGCGACGGTACCGATGCGCAGCCATCCCTTCTACGTTTCGTTCAGCGCTAGACTTACATGCCGCTAGTTATACTTATGGTTGAAAGTAAAAGATAAAAAATGGTTATTGCGGGTATCCCTAAGAGATAGACATATACCATCGCGGACTTTTTTGTTGAACTTTTTAAGGTGTGCAATACTTTAGTACATTATTTTGATATATCTCGTAGGGTTTAGCCAGCGTTTGCAATGTAAACGTAATGACTTGGCACTTGTAGCCAAAAAGGTACCGATACTTACACAAAAACTGAAATCGCTGCAATGTGCCTATAAAATTTGAAGATTTTCTTAAATTTTCCTAAAATATCATCATCATATCTTAACATGATGACAATGACAAAAATAAAAAAACAAAATCGGACAACTTTGTAAAAAGTTATGCGTCATACATAAAAAAAAAAATTTATATACGCGTCGAATTGAGAACGTTTTTTTTCGTCGGTTAAAAAAATACACCGAATGGAGAACTTTCTCCGTTTTTCCGTCGGCAATGTAACGTTTACGTTTATTTTACATCAGTTCTGGGCTCTGCTCCTGATTGGACTATATTATTGGACACGTATGAAAAGCACTATAAAATCCCGGAAGACTTAGCTATTACGACATCTAGACCGGACATATTTCTTTTTTCCAAATAAATCAAACGTATAGTACTTGTTGAGCTTACAGTGCCGTGGGAAACAAACATCCCTAAAGACCATGTATTCAAAGTGAATAAATACTATGACCTTACTAATGAACTAACCAAAAATGGCTATGTGGTTAGTTTATACGCGGTAGAAGTGGGTGCGAGGGGTATACCAGCGAAGTCTCTCTACAACCTGCTAAAACACCTTGGCCTTACTAGAAGTGTAGTAAGCTCCATATTGGAACGAGTGTTCAAAGCTGCACTAGTAGGGTCCTTCCGAATATGGTTGGGCAGGGAGAATAACTTGAACAGAGGAGGTGAGTGTTGACGCGCGTCACTAAGGGTACCCTTAAACCTACACCCGTGTCACAAGTCTCGGGCTCTGTTCGGAGTTTTTCTCTCAGCCACGCGATGGACCCGGCACCCGCACGGTGAATCCATGGAATGCTAAGATATTCGTCTCTCATCTACCAAATTTTCTTCAGGAATTCATGGTGCAAGACAGCTTTTTGACATTCGTAATAACTCTTTCAGATGACGTAGTCTCCTTCACCACAAAAGACGGAAAGAAATACTACTCCAACAACTACGAGAACGTGAACAGCAACAGCAACAACGCTCGTGACTCCAGCAAGGATGTCAATGAGTACTCCGGAGTTACTGATGACGGTAACGGAGTGGTCACCACATGGACTGGCACTTCCAACGAAGAGTCAACTTCAACAAGCTCCAACAATGATTACAGATATTCTTCAGGTAACAGATCAAAGGAGAATACCAGACAATGTATAGGACTTTAACCCACTAATAAAAAAAATTGTTTGTCTGTAAAGTCGGTTTACTGACGATAGTTGAACGTGACAACGTCTTAAGAAAATACTGATGGAATGGTAGCATTTAAATGGTTATTAAAATTCTTAATTTAAGTATATTTTTATAAATATTAATTTAAATTAAGAAAATAATTGATTTTGATTTTATAAATTTATATTTTAAAATTATAATAAATATATTAATTTTTAATTTAAAATTAATATATTTAATAATTATATTTAATAGACGGATGTCGAACGCTGCCGAACGCAAAGGCCGATTGTGCTTCTTTGTCGCTCGTTCCGCGCTCTCGTTTGCACTTCAAGCCTTACATGGAACGCCTCAAAGCGAGCTAACGCCGCATGAGTCATGTTTTTCGTGCGTGCAGCCAGATCTATCTATAATTATAAGACGTTGTCACGTCAAAAACATATTGTACAACAATGCATCATTTTATTGCATTTTGTTTACTATTTATAATAAATTACATTTAAAAGCACTAAAAGTCGGGGTATTCTATACGAGCCTAACGCTGTGTATCTTCCATTTCCGTATAGTTGTCACACTGACATGACAGTCACAAAGCTTCATTAAATACATTTTTCATAGATTAAAGACAACTAGATGGAGCCCATAGCGTGTCCACTCGTGAGACAGCAAGACAGCCTTATTGACATGATATGTCAACATTTAAAGTACATAATATCGTAAAATACGAAATATTACTTTATACGGTAACGTTTAAAATAATATCGTACCCGCAAAGTTATATTATTTATCAGCAAATTTTATAAAAAGCTAATAATTGCTCAGATATCTCCTTTGTTTGTCACAAACTCCACTCTTGACAAACAATAAAAACGAACACGCTGTAAGGGACAAAAAATAATCTTGTATCACTTTCTAATAAAGGCCGAATGAAATAAGTCTGTCACGCTCTTGAACCTACAGCCGCGTTATAACTCCATCTAGTAGTCTTTAATCTATGACATTTTTAAACAGGCTTAACGATTCCGCGTACTATCCTTTTAGAGCCCACTTTTGATGAAAATATAATAAAAACGATTAAAAAAGTCTAGAACCCAGTGCAACAACAAAGATTTAAAAATGCGTAAGGAGTGTAAATTAAAAGGAAATAGTTTAATTACTTTTTGTAACAGAATTTTATTCCGATGTCCAACAGTAAAAATGGCTTATTGTAAAACATTTATATAATAATAGGATATTTTTAGTATATTTACAATTTGTGTTCCTTCTGGGTTAGGATCTGGCATTCTACTATTCATCATCATTACCAGCATTGATATGCGCGGTGAATTAATAAGACAGAGATTTTTGAGATCCAGCTCAGGCTGGTGTGAGGCTACAGCTGTAACCACCTTTCTATAAGATGCTTATTACGCTTGCCTTGAAGATGTTCAGATTCCGGAAGGGCATTCCACTCTTTTGCTGTACGTATTACGAACGTGGATGCAAAACATTTGGTACGAGTTGCCTCGTACGGGTGCCAGTGATTGCGGTATCTAGCTGTTCTGCGGTAGAAGGGGAGGGGGGATTCCTAAAAATTCTCAAAAGACTCGTACTGCGTCAATGAAACTTTTTAGGGTCCTTAAGACGAGAGCCATGTGAACGCGTTGAAGAACATAAAAAAGTAAATTATTAAAAATCAATGTTTGTCCCAGGATCAACGACACAGACTGAAAACCTCGTGCCACTCCCAGTCACGTTGCCGGCGGACTTTGACTTCACCCAGTCACCAGTGATCGCATACGGAGCCCGATATCCCCACAAGCACAAGCAGCATTACCGTCAGGTGCCAGTGATTGTGCCGATCAGCGATGAGGTAAGATATTTAATGTCATCATCATCATCGTCAGGGGAGCACAGTTTTCCTTTTCAAGAGTAATCTTTGAAATACAATCTAAGCCCTCTGCAGGTGTCCGAAGAAGCTCAGTTTCCTCTGCTTGATGCCAGACATAAGTTCTCGTTTTTCATTCATTAATATCAGTACCCTGATATTTGTTTTTAATTTATTAATATTATTATGTAAATTCAATAGGCTGAGCTAAGACTACGTTTCATAAGATGTCGAAAATTAGGGGACGGTTTATAAAATGTTATATATGGCTGTGAAGCTTAGGTTTTGAAAAGAGAAGCAGAAAGTAGTTTGCAAGCATTTGAAATTTAGATTTACAGGTTCTCATTGGCAGTAGCTTTCTTATAAATCATAAATGTTTTACTTAGAAGTTTGATTTTTTCACAGCTTCAAGGGGCAAAAGATTAATATTAATTTGTCTTATTTCTCCATTGCCCGTAGGTGTACTATGAGCCACAGATTTACCCACACTACAGGCAACCTGTTTACCAAACAGAACCAGAGATCTTGACGCCAGTTCCTATTGCCTTTCCACAGACGGAAATTATACCAGAGTACCAACCACAACCCATCGATGACCTCAGCTCATTCTATCTACCGAGTCCGATAACAACAAGGCCAAAAAAGACGAAACCAGCACCAAAAAG
Organism: Mycalesis mineus; assembly: GCA_034621355.1. Classification (NCBI taxonomy): domain Eukaryota; kingdom Metazoa; phylum Arthropoda; class Insecta; order Lepidoptera; family Nymphalidae; genus Mycalesis; species Mycalesis mineus. The sequence continues at coordinate 1,316,886 of JAXAVZ010000103.1, read as the reverse complement.
GCCAACCAACCCTAAAAAACCGAAGAACCCTAAAACGCCAAAGGAACCTAAAACACCGAAAGTCCCTAAAACACCGAAAGGCCCCAGAATACCGATACCGAAGAGGCCCCAACCACACCCGAGACCAGTTCCTCAACACCCGACGCCGAGCCCAAAGCCAGTACCAGGTATGTGTCTAAATTTATTATTTTTTCAAGCTACTATTTACAAAAAGAATAAGCAGTCTAATTGTTCACCCAAAGGCAAGGAGCCCAACACACTGGCGCTACTTCCCCTCTGAAGAGCAAGGCTTATTTTCACCAAATATGCACCAGTACGTTGGTAACCAGACACATGGAGTTGTTTGGAGAAGATGTTTAAATCTTCTATTTAGTTTCTTTTGTCTCGATGTCTGTAATGGAATTATACAATGTAAGACCTCTAAGAGGTTTCTAATTAAGCTAAAATTCTTCGTTATTATGTATCATCATCATCATTATCATCTGATGGACGTCCACTGCTGGACATAAGTCTTTTAGATGCTGAGCCGTCTGTGGGCAGCAGCTCCTTGCGACACATTTAATGTCGTCAGTCCACCAACACTGCACTTTTCGATGATTGGGCTCCTAACGTCCATCAGCTGTTCGAAATATGTAATTATGTATATCGTGTGATATTACTATATTATGATAATAAGGATAAGCACGTTGAAGTGGCAATGGGCAGGCCATATAATTCGCAGAACAGATGGTCGCTGGGGCCGGCGTCTTCTGGAGTGGAGACCACGAACCACTAAGCGCAGTGTAGGACGCCCTCCAGCCCGATGGTCTGACGACCTCAAAAAGATAGTGGGAAGTGGCTGGATGAGAAAGGCAGAGGATCGTGTGCGGTGGCGCGCTCTCGGAAAGGCCTATGTCCAGCAGTGGACTAATACAGGCTGATGATGATGATGATGATGATGATAATATGGAGTTGATGCTAAAGCTGGAAGGTGTCAAAGGAACTCCGGAATAAAACGACTAAGCCCCATTGAATTTGGACTCGTTTGATTTGTCTCGATAAATACTTTGGTCCCAGATAATATTGCATGACAAAAGCTTGTAATTTTTTTTTATTTCGTAAGTTATGGATAATATAGACAAAGACAATGGAAAAATACAAATTAATTATAAGTGTGTTGAAAATTGTATGAAACTTAGACCTTTGTAAAAAACTGAAATAAAATAAGATATATAATCTTATTCCTATTTTTTGATTATTTACATGTATGAATTCGCTTTTAGTGAAATAAATATTTATTAATCTTTGTGATGGTGGATTGATGTCCATTTAAAATTTTTGTCAATGTCTGAAAGTTGTAGTTTAAATTCTATGGCACGTCGTCATCTTGAAAAAAAAAATGAAATGATGGGTAGGTATGATGCTAACTCGCTCATACGCACGCGTGTAAGCACGTAAATACTCTCATTCACATCCCCACGTCACGTACCCACGCCCACATGCCCACCCAAACACCCGCTCCTTCGCCCACTCGATCAGCTACCCAGCCAACCAACCACCCAAGCGAATGTGTCAATGTGTCTGAAAGCCCTATATCATGTAGCAGGTATATTCGAGGTAATTTTAGTGTAGGACTAAATGGAAACGATATGGATGAATATGGGACATTGTTTTTCAAGTCTCCTTATATAATTGTGTGTAAATCTTCGTAAGTTTTGATCATAATTGAGCTATTAACAGGTTCAGTATATAAGCCCCAACCAATACCAAAATATACGAAACCCAAAAAATGGCCCCATTCGCAACCGGTAAGGCCAAAACGACCCGCGCCACGTCCTCCAAAACAAGGATGGTACCCAAAACCAGGTACACATGTATCACTTCCAGGAATTCCTAAACCACAACCAGGAAAACCTGCTCCACAACCAGGAAACCCAACTCCACAGCCAGGAACGCCTGGACAACAAGAAAATCCACAGCCAGGAAACTCAGGTCCACAGCCAGGAAACCCAACTCCACAGCCAGGAAACCCAGGTCCACAGCCAGGAAACCCAACTCCACAGCCAGGAAACCCAGGTCCACAGCCAGGAAACCCAACTCCACAGCCAGGAAACCCAGTTCCACAGCCAGGAAACCCAACTCCACAGCCAGGAAACCCAACTCCACAGCCAGGAAACCCAACTCCACAGCCAGGAAACCCAGCTCCACATCCAGGAACGCCTGGACAACAAGAAAATCCACAGCCAGGAAATCCAACTCCACAGCCAGGAAACCCAGTTCCACAGCCAGGAAACCCAGGTCTACAGCCAGGAAACCCAACTCCATAGCCAGGAAACCCAACTCCACAGCCAGGAAACCCAACTCCACAGCCAGGAAACCCAGTTCCACAGCCAGGAAACCCAACTCCACAGCCAGGAACGCCTGGACAACAAGAAAATCCACAGCCAGGAAACCCAGTTCCATAGCCAGGAAACCCAGGTCCACAGCCAGGAAACCCAACTCCACAGCCAGGAAACCCAGGTTCACAGCCAGGAAACCCAACTCCACAGCCAGGAAACCCAGTTCCACAGCCAGGAAACCCAACTCCACAGCCAGGAACGCCTGGACAACAAGAAAATCCACAGCCAGGAAACCCAGGTCCACAGCCAGGAAACCCAACTCCACAGCCAGGAACGCCTGGACAACAAGAAAATCCACAGCCAGGAAACTCAGGTCCACAGCCAGGAAACCCAACTCCACAGCCAGGAAATCCAGGTCCACAGCCAGGAAACCCAACTCCACAGCCAGGAAACCCAATTCCACAGCCAGGAAACCCAACTCCACAGCCAGGAAACCCAACTCCACAGCCAGGAAACCCAGTTCCACAGCCAGGAAACCCAACTCCACAGCCAGGAAACCCAACTCCACGGCCAGGAAACCCAGATCCACAGCCAGGAAACCCTACTCCACAGCCAGGAAACCCAGGTCCACAGCCAGGAAACCCAACTCCACAGCCAGGAAACCCAGGTCCACAGCCAGGAAACCCAACTCCACAGCCAGGAAACCCAACTCCACAGCCAGGAAACCCAGTTCCACAGCCTGGAAACCCCCCCCCCCCCCCCTTTTTTTCCCCCCCTTTTCCCTTAATTTTCCCCCCCCCCCCCCCCCCCCCCCCCCCCCCCCCCCCCCCCCCCCCCCCCCCCCCCCCCCGGGGGGTCCCTCTTTTTTTTAAAAAAAAAAACCCTTTTTTTCCTTGGGGGACAAGGAAAGGGGCTTTTTTTAGACCCCCCCCCCCTTTTTTTTTTACCCAATTACCCAAATTCCCCCCCCTCCCCCCCCCCCCCCCCCCCCAAAAAAAAAAAACCCAACCCCAGCCGGGTTTAACCCCCGGACCCAGGAGATAGTGGGAACCCTGTTGATATATCTGTTAAAATTTTATGCGCCTTTTAAATTTAATCTATTTGTTTAGGAAACCCTGCTCTTCAGCCCAAGCCAGAACCATCACCTCCACCACTCCCAGGTTTGCATTTCATCATCATCATTATCAGCCTATTAACGGCCCATTACATAGCCAGGCCTCCCCTCCTTATTGGAGAAGGGATGGATGATAATCAGACTTGTCTTATCTTTTTTAATAAATAGAAATTAGTCTTTGTCTGCAATGTCACTTGGTGGTAAGTGATGATGCAATCTACGATGAAAGCGGGCTAATTTGATAGGAGTAGGAAGACTTTTGGTTTTTACCCCACATCCTACTTGCACACTAAATTTTGCTGTACGGATGGTAACTAGCTATGGCCGAAACCGCCCATCAGCCAGACGTGGACCAATTAAAAAAAATTTCAATCTGCCCAGCTTGGAATCGAACTCAAGATATCTGTCTTAAAAATCCAACGCACTTACCATGGAGATAGCGGGAACGCACCCTAATCGGCATGTTCCTAACTAAATATAAATTACCTTCGATATGTTTGTTTAGTAAACTCTGGACAACAAGGAAACCCAGCTCCACAGCCCAGGCCAGAACCATCCCCTGTGCCAATTCCAGGTACATTGGCTTATCATATCTATGAAAAAGTAAAATTGATCATCATCAGGATCATTAACAGGCGATGGACGCCCACTGCTGGATAGCCTGTTTTAGGGACTTACAAACACAACGATCCTGAGCCGCCTGTAGCCAGCGGCTCCCTGCGACATGATCGATGTCGTCAGTCCGTCTAGACGGTACACTATTAATAATACGAAAGTAGTAAATATATCTATAAATATCTAGTTAAATTTATTTTAAGATTGTTAATGTCAAGCCAACTTATAATGCAAAACAAAAAATAATTTCATTTTCATGTACATTAATGTGCTTGTTTTTTTTTCCATAGAAACATAATTGCAATGTCATCTGCATATATCTATCTTATAGTTAGTGACGTCAATAATGTCATTGATATAGATTAGGAATAAAAAAGTTTCTAAAATGCTCCCTTGCGGAACACCAAATTTGTTGTATCTGTATTTTTGGAGCTCCATTTTCATATTTTTTTTTATTATTTCTGATTGACTACGATAGCTTAGGTAAGATTTTATCTATTGCAGAACAAATCCTCGTATCTTTACTCTTCCTAACTTTCCTTACAAAATCACTGGTAGAGGTCACTGATAGAGATCTCTTGAAGAGATAGTGTTTCCTTGTACATTTTAGATTTTTTCTTAATCTTGTAAGTGAAAAAAATTTCATGACTCACTAAATCAAATGTCTTTGAAAGGTAAAACAATAGGCCGGTCGTATTTTTATGCAAATCTACGCATTTCATTTCATCAAGCAGAAAGAATATGGCTAGCGTTGTAGATTTACCTTTCTAAAACCCCAATTGCTCTTTTCTTATTATATTACACCAAACCGTGCGCGTAACCAACCAACGCCCAAACCAACTCCCAATCCAACTTTCAAACCACCAACACCTAAACCTACACCAAAACCTGCCCCTAACCAACCAACTCCCAAACCACCAGCACCTAAACCTACACCAAAACCTGCCACTAACCAACCAACTCCCAAACCACCAACACCTAAACTTACACCAAAACCTGCCCCTAACCAACCAACTCCCAAACCACCAGCACCTAAACCTATTCCGAAACCTGCGCCTAACCAACCAACTCCCAAACCACCAGCACCTAAACCTACACCAAAACCAACGCCCAATCAACCAGAGCCAAAACCAACGCCTAAGCCACAACCAGGTACAGTCTTGCATACTTTATCCTCAATAATTTCATATAAGTGCGAATGTTACATAATGATTTTCCCTTTTAAGAAAATTATGTTAACTTATGAGTATCCACCATATAAAAATGATTCCATCTCCCGTTTTATGAATTTTCGAATAATATTAATATGTCATGCTAATATTGTGTATGTTATATTTATTTTATATGTGTATTTTGATTTATAGCCGATAATACAGACATCATCACTACGGAAACTTCAACCACAAAAGATGCATCCTCTGGCGCACAAAGTTCTGCATACGCAAACGCTTCAGAGAAAACCACAACTAAAACGACAGTCGAGACAATCCCAGCCGAGACACCTAAAGACAAACCCAGCCGTCCACGACCAGGTAAACCTAACACTGAAGGTACAGTTAACTTACTTCATCATCGTCATCATTATCAGCCGGTGGACGCGCACTGCTGGACATAGGCATTTTTAGGGACTTCCAAAAACAACGATCCTGAGCCGCATGTGGCCAGCAGCTGTCACGGCTAATATCAAGAATCCACCAACACCTAAACCTGCACCAAAACCTGCGCCTAACCAACCGACTCCCAAACCACCAGCACCTAAACCTACACCAAAACATGCCACATCCAGTTTGGCTTTAGTATAGACAATAGTACTCCATATATATCTATCTATATTTTTTAAATGTTTGTTTAGGAAACCCTGGACAGAAAGGCAGTCCCGACCTAAGACCTGGCAATCTTGCACCGCAGCGTAAGCCAGAACCATCGCCTGCACCACCCTCAGGTATAATTGGACTTCATCATCATAATTATCAGCCAATTAACGGCCCACTACATAGCCAGGCCTCCCCTCGTTATAGGAGAAGGGATGGATGATAATCGGACTCGTCTTATCTTTTTTAATAAATAGAAATCAGCCTTTTTCTGCAATGTCACTTGGTGGTAAGTGATGATGCAATCTAAGATGGAAACGGGCTAACTTGTTAGTACTAGGAAGTCCACACTCCTTTCGGTTTCTACCAATTTGAACGCTAAATTGAGTCGCCACTGTCGAAGCCTCCCATCAGCCAGACCTGGACCAATTAAAAAAAATCGCAATCAGCCTAGCCGGGATTTGAACCCCAGGACCCAGGAGATAGTGGGAACCCTGTTGATATATCTGTTAAAATTTTATGCGCCTTTTAAATTTAATCTATTTGTTTAGGAAACCCTGCTCTTCAGCCCAAGCCAGAACCATCACCTCCACCACTCCCAGGTTTGCATTTCATCATCATCATTATCAGCCTATTAACGGCCCATTACATAGCCAGGCCTCCCCTCCTTATTGGAGAAGGGATGGATGATAATCAGACTTGTCTTATCTTTTTTAATAAATAGAAATTAGTCTTTGTCTGCAATGTCACTTGGTGGTAAGTGATGATGCAATCTACGATGAAAGCGGGCTAATTTGATAGGAGTAGGAAGACTTTTGGTTTTTACCCCACATCCTACTTGCACACTAAATTTTGCTGTACGGATGGTAACTAGCTATGGCCGAAACCGCCCATCAGCCAGACGTGGACCAATTAAAAAAAATTTCAATCTGCCCAGCTTGGAATCGAACTCAAGATATCTGTCTTAAAAATCCAACGCACTTACCATGGAGATAGCGGGAACGCACCCTAATCGGCATGTTCCTAACTAAATATAAATTACCTTCGATATGTTTGTTTAGTAAACTCTGGACAACAAGGAAACCCAGCTCCACAGCCCAGGCCAGAACCATCCCCTGTGCCAATTCCAGGTACATTGGCTTATCATATCTATGAAAAAGTAAAATTGATCATCATCAGGATCATTAACAGGCGATGGACGCCCACTGCTGGATAGCCTGTTTTAGGGACTTACAAACACAACGATCCTGAGCCGCCTGTAGCCAGCGGCTCCCTGCGACATGATCGATGTCGTCAGTCCGTCTAGACGGGACACTATTAATAATACGAAAGTAGTAAATATATCTATAAATATCTAGTTAAATTTATTTTAAGATTGTTAACACGTTCGCTGCGGCACCAATTTTTGCATACTTTCCGTTCCTGCGGCACGAGGTATAATCGGCCCGTACCGTGACCAGACGTTAGGGCGACACGCGGTCTATTAGACCCCACCTCCTTTTACAGACTAAAATCCATTTTCTGGCGCGAAATCAAAGATAAATGAGAATTTTGGTCCTTATTGGTATAGACAGTGAATTGATGAACCCTAATCCACCGTCGCCCCGGGATCTGATGGCTAGTTTAGGAATTATTAGCAAAACAAAATATGGGATCTTATACACCTCGTAACGCACTGAAATAGGGCAAATTTTCGCTGAGATTAGTGATGGGAAAAATAATATCGACGTTTTTAAACTGTCTTAACTACGCAACGACTTGACCGATTTTGATCAATTATATCTCATTAGATCGTTTCAAGGGCAAAACCTGGCAAAACAACACAAAGCTATCAAAGGATACATTTTTTTTAATAATCTAAATTGTGCTTGAAGGCGCCATACAGAAAAAAAAACCGGCCAAGTGCGAGTCGGACTCGCGCACGAAGCATTCCATTCTATACTATTAAGAGGCACCTATTACAGACTTATTATTGGAAAATAATGGATCACGGTTTATGCATAAGGTTTATCTATCTATTTGTATATGAAAATCTTAATGCGGTTCACAGAATAGAAAAAAAAGGCAACCAGAAGTAGAAAAGAAACTGTCCTATTTATTCTGCCTCGGGCTCTGTTTCTGAGTTTTTTAAAATTAACTTCTTCCGACATCGTTTAGACATGTTCGGCGCTGTAAAAGGCCGTGCTCTCCAATCGACGTGATGCACAACACTGGTCGCGGGAAGCTCGCGTTGGGTGCGGTACGAGGTCAGGGGGGATATGGGACGTTTTAGCCTCGTTCCGCACTGCATTAAAATTATGTTAATTCAGTGCGGCACGAGGCCTAAGACATGGTACCAAGGTAGGTACACCACCGAGTACGGAACCATTAGAGCATCTCAAATATATATTTATCTCTTTTCTACACTGGACCAAACCAAAGCTATGCCATTCGCACGACAGAGAAACTCACGTTTTTCCTTGCCGCACCACAGGGAAGTTGCATCAGGGGTGATTTAGGCCTCGCTTCGCAGTGAACGTGTTAATGTCAAGCCAACTTATAATGCAAAACAAAAAATAATTTCATTTTCATGTACATTAATGTGCTTGTTTTTTTTTCCATAGAAACATAATTGCAATGTCATCTGCATATATCTATCTTATAGTTAGTGACGTCAATAATGTCATTGATATAGATTAGGAATAAAAAAGTTTCTAAAATGCTCCCTTGCGGAACACCAAATTTGTTGTATCTGTATTTTTGGAGCTCCATTTTCATATTTTTTTTTATTATTTCTGATTGACTACGATAGCTTAGGTAAGATTTTATCTATTGCAGAACAAATCCTCGTATCTTTACTCTTCCTAACTTTCCTTACAAAATCACTGGTAGAGGTCACTGATAGAGATCTCTTGAAGAGATAGTGTTTCCTTGTACATTTTAGATTTTTTCTTAATCTTGTAAGTGAAAAAAATTTCATGACTCACTAAATCAAATGTCTTTGAAAGGTAAAACAATAGGCCGGTCGTATTTTTATGCAAATCTACGCATTTCATTTCATCAAGCAGAAAGAATATGGCTAGCGTTGTAGATTTACCTTTCTAAAACCCCAATTGCTCTTTTCTTATTATATTACACCAAACCGTGCGCGTAACCAACCAACGCCCAAACCAACTCCCAATCCAACTTTCAAACCACCAACACCTAAACCTACACCAAAACCTGCCCCTAACCAACCAACTCCCAAACCACCAGCACCTAAACCTACACCAAAACCTGCCACTAACCAACCAACTCCCAAACCACCAACACCTAAACTTACACCAAAACCTGCCCCTAACCAACCAACTCCCAAACCACCAGCACCTAAACCTATTCCGAAACCTGCGCCTAACCAACCAACTCCCAAACCACCAGCACCTAAACCTACACCAAAACCAACGCCCAATCAACCAGAGCCAAAACCAACGCCTAAGCCACAACCAGGTACAGTCTTGCATACTTTATCCTCAATAATTTCATATAAGTGCGAATGTTACATAATGATTTTGCCCTTTTAAGAAAATTATGTTAACTTATGAGTATCCACCATATAAAAATGATTCCATCTCCCGTTTTATGAATTTTCGAATAATATTAATATGTCATGCTAATATTGTGTATGTTATATTTATTTTATATGTGTATTTTGATTTATAGCCGATAATACAGACATCATCACTACGGAAACTTCAACCACAAAAGATGCATCCTCTGGCGCACAAAGTTCTGCATACGCAAACGCTTCAGAGAAAACCACAACTAAAACGACAGTCGAGACAATCCCAGCCGAGACACCTAAAGACAAACCCAGCCGTCCACGACCAGGTAAACCTAACACTGAAGGTACAGTTAACTTACTTCATCATCGTCATCATTATCAGCCGGTGGACGCGCACTGCTGGACATAGGCATTTTTAGGGACTTCCAAAAACAACGATCCTGAGCCGCATGTGGCCAGCAGCTGTCACGGCTAATATCAAGAATCCACCAACACCTAAACCTGCACCAAAACCTGCGCCTAACCAACCGACTCCCAAACCACCAGCACCTAAACCTACACCAAAACCTGCCACTAACCAACCAACTCCCAAACCACCAACACCTAAACTTACACCAAAACCTGCCCCTAACCAACCAACTCCCAAACCACCAGCACCTAAACCTATTCCGAAACCTGCGCGTAACCAACCAACGCCCAAACCAACTCCCAATCCAACTTTCAAACCACCAACACCTAAACCTTCACCAAAACCTGCCCCTAACCAACCAACTCCCAAACCACCAGCACCTAAACCTACACCAAAACCTGCTACTAACCAACCAACTCCCAAACCACCAACACCTAAACTTACACCAAAACCTGCCCCTAACCAACCAACTCCCAAACCACCAGCACCTAAACCTATTCCGAAACCTGCGCCTAACCAACCAACTCCCAAACCACCAGCACCTAAACCTACACCAAAACCAACGCCCAATCAACCAGAGCCAAAACCAACGCCTAAGCCACAACCAGGTACAGTCTTGCATACGTTATCCTCAATAATTTCATATAAGTGCGAATGTTACATAAAGATTTCCCTTTTAAGAAAATTATGTTAACTTATGAGTATCCACCATATAAAAATGATTCCATCTCCCGTTTTATGAATTTTCGAATAATATTAATATGTCATGCTAATATTGTGTATGTTATATATATTTATATGTGTATTTTGATTTATAGGCGATAATACAGTCATCACTACGGAAACTTCAACCACAAAAGATGCAAAGTTTGGCTTTAGTATAGACAATAGTACTCCATATATATCTATCTATATTTTTTAAATGTTTGTTTAGGAAACCCTGGACAGAAAGGCAGTCCCGACCTAAGACCTGGCAATCTTGCACCGCAGCGTAAGCCAGAACCATCGCCTGCACCACCCTCAGGTATAATTGGACTTCATCATCATAATTATCAGCCAATTAACGGCCCACTACATAGCCAGGCCTCCCCTCGTTATAGGAGAAGGGATGGATGATAATCGGACTCGTCTTATCTTTTTTAATAAATAGAAATCAGCCTTTTTCTGCAATGTCACTTGGTGGTAAGTGATGATGCAATCTAAGATGGAAACGGGCTAACTTGTTAGTACTAGGAAGTCCACACTCCTTTCGGTTTCTACCAATTTGAACGCTAAATTGAGTCGCCACTGTCGAAGCCTCCCATCAGCCAGACCTGGACCAATTAAAAAAAATCGCAATCAGCCTAGCCGGGATTTGAACCCCAGGACCCAGGAGATAGTGGGAACCCTGTTGATATATCTGTTAAAATTTTATGCGCCTTTTAAATTTAATCTATTTGTTTAGGAAACCCTGCTCTTCAGCCCAAGCCAGAACCATCACCTCCACCACTCCCAGGTTTGCATTTCATCATCATCATTATCAGCCTATTAACGGCCCATTACATAGCCAGGCCTCCCCTCCTTATTGGAGAAGGGATGGATGATAATCAGACTTGTCTTATCTTTTTTAATAAATAGAAATTAGTCTTTGTCTGCAATGTCACTTGGTGGTAAGTGATGATGCAATCTACGATGAAAGCGGGCTAATTTGATAGGAGTAGGAAGACTTTTGGTTTTTACCCCACATCCTACTTGCACACTAAATTTTGCTGTACGGATGGTAACTAGCTATGGCCGAAACCGCCCATCAGCCAGACGTGGACCAATTAAAAAAAATTTCAATCTGCCCAGCTTGGAATCGAACTCAAGATATCTGTCTTAAAAATCCAACGCACTTACCATGGAGATAGCAGGAACGCACCCTAATCGGCATGTTCCTAACTAAATATAAATTACCTTCGATATGTTTGTTTAGTAAACTCTGGACAACAAGGAAACCCAGCTCCACAGCCCAGGCCAGAACCATCCCCTGCGCCAATTTCAGGTACATTGGCTTATCATATCTATGAAAAAGTAAAATTGATCATCATCAGGATCATTAACAGGCGATGGACGCCCACTGCTGGATAGCCTGTTTTAGGGACTTACAAACACAACGATCCTGAGCCGCCTGTAGCCAGCGGCTCCCTGCGACATGATCGATGTCGTCAGTCCGTCTAGACGGGACACTATTAATAATACGAAAGTAGTAAATATATCTATAAATATCTAGTTAAATTTATTTTAAGATTGTTAATGTCAAGCCAACTTATAATGCAAAACAAAAAATAATTTCATTTTCATGTACATTAATGTGCTTGTTTTTTTTTCCATAGAAACATAATTGCAATGTCATCTGCATATATCTATCTTATAGTTAGTAACGTCAATAATGTCATTGATATAGATTAGGAATAAAAAAGTTTCTAAAATGCTCCCTTGCGGAACACCAAATTTGTTGTATCTGTATTTTTGGAGCTCCATTTTCATATTTTTTTTTATTATTTCTGATTGACTACGATAGCTTAGGTAAGATTTTATCTATTGCAGAACAAATCCTCGTATCTTTACTCTTCCTAACTTTCCTTACAAAATCACTGGTAGAGGTCACTGATAGAGATCTCTTGAAGAGATAGTGTTTCCTTGTACATTTTAGATTTTTTCTTAATCTTGTAAGTGAAAAAAATTTCATGACTCACTAAATCAAATGTCTTTGAAAGGTAAAACAATAGGCCGGTCGTATTTTTATGCAAATCTACGCATTTCATTTCATCAAGCAGAAAGAATATGGCTAGCGTTGTAGATTTACCTTTCTAAAACCCCAATTGCTCTTTTCTTATTATATTACACCAAACCGTGCGCGTAACCAACCAACGCCCAAACCAACTCCCAATCCAACTTTCAAACCACCAACACCTAAACCTACACCAAAACCTGCCCCTAACCAACCAACTCCCAAACCACCAGCACCTAAACCTACACCAAAACCTGCCACTAACCAACCAACTCCCAAACCACCAACACCTAAACTTACACCAAAACCTGCCCCTAACCAACCAACTCCCAAACCACCAGCACCTAAACCTATTCCGAAACCTGCGCCTAACCAACCAACTCCCAAACCACCAGCACCTAAACCTACACCAAAACCAACGCCCAATCAACCAGAGCCAAAACCAACGCCTAAGCCACAACCAGGTACAGTCTTGCATACTTTATCCTCAATAATTTCATATAAGTGCGAATGTTACATAATGATTTTGCCCTTTTAAGAAAATTATGTTAACTTATGAGTATCCACCATATAAAAATGATTCCATCTCCCGTTTTATGAATTTTCGAATAATATTAACACGTTCGCTGCGGCACCAATTTTTGCATACTTTCCGTTCCTGCGGCACGAGGTATAATCGGCCCGTACCGTGACCAGACGTTAGGGCGACACGCGGTCTATTAGACCCCACCTCCTTTTACAGACTAAAATCCATTTTCTGGCGCGAAATCAAAGATAAATGAGAATTTTGGTCCTTATTGATATAGACAGTGAATTGATGAACTCTAATCCACCGTCGCCCCGGGATCTGATGGCTAGTTTAGGAATTATTAGCAAAACAAAATATGGGATCTTATACACCTCGTAACGCACTGAAATAGGGCAAATTTTCGCTGAGATTAGTGATGGGAAAAATAATATCGACGTTTTTAAACTGTCTTAACTACGCAACGACTTGACCGATTTTGATCAATTATATCTCATTAGATCGTTTTAAGGGCAAAACCTGGCAAAACAACACAAAGCTATCAAAGGATACATTTTTTTTAATAATCTAAATTGTGCTTGAAGGCGCCATAAAGAAAAAAAAACCGGCCAAGTGCGAGTCGGACTCGCGCACGAAGCGTTCCATTCTATACCATTAAGAGGCACCTATTACAGACTTATTATTGGAAAATAATGGATCACGGTTTATGCATAAGGTTTATCTATCTATTTGTATATGAAAATCTTAATGCGGTTCACAGAATAGAAAAAAAAGGCAACCAGAAGTAGAAAAGAAACTGTTCTATTTATTCTGCCTCGGGCTCTGTTTCTGAGTTTTTTAAAATTAACTTCTTCCGACATCGTTTAGACATGTTCGGCGCTGTAAAAGGACGTGCTCTCCAATCGACGTGATGCACAACACTGGTCGCGGGAAGCTCGCGTTGGGTGCGGTACGAGGTCAGGGGGGATATGGGACGTTTTAGCCTCGTTCCGCACTGCATTAAAATTATGTTAATTCAGTGCGGCACGAGGCCTAAGACATCCGGTACCAAGGTAGGTACACCACCGAGTACGGAACCATTAGAGCATCTCAAATATATATTTATCTCTTTCCTACACTGGACCAAACCAAAGCTATGCCATTCGCACGACAGAGAAACTCACGTTTTTCCTTGCCGCACCACAGGGAAGTTGCATCAGGGGTGATTTAGGCCTCGCTTCGCAGTTAACGTGTTAATATGTCATGCTAATATTGTGTATGTTATATTTATTTTATATGTGTATTTTGATTTATAGCCGATAATACAGACATCATCACTACGGAAACTTCAACCACAAAAGATGCATCCTCTGGCGCACAAAGTTCTGCATACGCAAACGCTTCAGAGAAAACCACAACTAAAACGACAGTCGAGACAATCCCAGCCGAGACACCTAAAGAGAAACCCAGCCGTCCACGACCAGGTAAACCTAACACTGAAGGTACAGTTAACTTACTTCATCATCGTCATCATTATCAGCCGGTGGACGCGCACTGCTGGACATAGGCATTTTTAGGGACTTCCAAAAACAACGATCCTGAGCCGCATGTGGCCAGCAGCTGTCACGGCTAATATCAAGAATCCACCAACACCTAAACCTGCACCAAAACCTGCGCCTAACCAACCGACTCCCAAACCACCAGCACCTAAACCTACACCAAAACCTGCCACTAACCAACCAACTCCCAAACCACCAACACCTAAACTTACACCAAAACCTGCCCCTAACCAACCAACTCCCAAACCACCAGCACCTAAACCTATTCCGAAACCTGCGCGTAACCAACCAACGCCCAAACCAACTCCCAATCCAACTTTCAAACCACCAACACCTAAACCTACACCAAAACCTGCCCCTAACCAACCAACTCCCAAACCACCAGCACCTAAACCTACACCAAAACCTGCTACTAACCAACCAACTCCCAAACCACCAACACCTAAACTTACACCAAAACCTGCCCCTAACCAACCAACTCCCAAACCACCAGCACCTAAACCTATTCCGAAACCTGCGCCTAACCAACCAACTCCCAAACCACCAGCACCTAAACCTACACCAAAACCAACGCCCAATCAACCAGAGCCAAAACCAACGCCAAAGCCACAACCAGGTACAGTCTTGCATACTTTATCCTCAATAATTTCATATAAGTGCGAATGTTACATAAAGATTTCCCTTTTAAGAAAATTATGTTAACTTATGAGTATCCACCATATAAAAATGATTCCATCTCCCGTTTTATGAATTTTCGAATAATATTAATATGTCATGCTAATATTGTGTATGTTATATATATTTATATGTGTATTTTGATTTATAGGCGATAATACAGTCATCACTACGGAAACTTCAACCACAAAAGATGCATCCTCTGGCGCACAAAGTTCTGCATACGCAAACGCTTCAGAGAAAACCACAACTAAAACGACAGTCGAGACAATCCCAGCCGAGACACCTAAAGACAAACCCAGCCGTCCACGACCAGGTAAACCTAACACTGAAGGTACAGTTAACTTACTTCATCATCGTCATCATTATCAGCCGGTGGACGCGCACTGCTGGACATAGGCATTTTTAGGGACTTCCAAAAACAACGATCCTGAGCCGCATGTGGCCAGCAGCTGTCACGGCTAATATCAAGAATCCACCAACACCTAAACCTGCACCAAAACCTGCGCCTAACCAACCGACTCCCAAACCACCAGCACCTAAACCAACATTCCATTACATTCCACATCCAGTTTGGCTTTAGTATAGATGTACCTGCTGGCTTATCATATCTATGAAAAAGTAAAATTGATCATCATCAGGATCATTAACAGGCGATGGACGCCCACTGCTGGATAGCCTGTTTTAGGGACTTACAAACACAACGATCCTGAGCCGCCTGTAGCCAGCGGCTCCCTGCGACATGATCGATGTCGTCAGTCCGTCTAGACGGGACACTATTAATAATACGAAAGTAGTAAATATATCTATAAATATCTAGTTAAATTTATTTTAAGATTGTTAATGTCAAGCCAACTTATAATCATCATCATCATCATCAGCCATCATGCGTCCACTGTTGGATATAGGCCTCTCTTAAGTAGCGCCAGCCTTCTCTATCATTGGCTTTTTGTCTCCAATCAAAGCCAGCCACTCTCCGGAGATCGTCGCTCCACCTAGTCGGGGGACGCCCCACACTCCGCTTGCCGAGACGCGGTCTCCACTCCAGGACCTTGCGACTCCAACGGCCATCGGTCGCTCGACAGACATGACCAGCCCACTGCCACTTCAAAGTACTAACCCTGACAGCTATGTCGGTTACTTTAGTTCTTTGGCGAATTACTTCATTCCGGACTTTATCCCTCAAAGAAACTCCGAGCATAGCTCTCTCCATAGCACGTTGAGCGACTTGAAGTTTGTGGACCAGCCTTGCCGTCAGTGTCCACGTCTCGGCACCGTAAGTCATGACGGGAAGAACACACTGATCGAAGACTTTTGTCTTTAGACATTGTGGTATAGGCGCAGTGAAGACCCGGCGAAGTTTACCAAACGCTGCCCAGCCTAACTGAATTCTCCGATCGATCTCTCTCTCAAAACTGTTTTTACTCAATTGCACAATTTGCCCAAGGTAAGTATATTCAGAAACAGCTTCGAGAGTAGATCCATCAACTGCAATCGACTCCGGAGCGACTAGGTCACTAAACATGACCTTGGTCTTGTCTAAGTTCATCCGGAGACCAACACGCTGAGAGGCAGTATGGAGGCTATCCAGCATTTGTTGGAGTTCTTGCAGAGACCTGGCAATGATGACAATATCGTCAGCAAAACGAAGGTGCGAGATGTGTTCGCCATTGACGTTAATGCCGTGTTCTTTCCAATCAAGCGTTTTAAAGACATCTTCCAAAGCATTAGAAAACAGTTTAGGGGATAAAACATCCCCCTGTCTTACTCCACGATGCAATTGGATCGGTCTTGTATACGCACCTTGTACTTGAACAGACATGGAGGCGGCGCTGTAAAGACATTTCAACACTTCAATGTATCGCCAATCTACTTGGGATCTCTGCAGTGAATTCATAACGGCCCAGGTTTCGATGGAGTCAAAAGCTTTTTCATAGTCTACGAAAGCTAGGCACAGAGGTTGATTGTACTCGTGAGACTTTTGTACAACCTGTCTCAATGTGTGTATGTGGTCTATAGTACTGTAGCCACTTCGAAACCCGGCCTGTTCAGGCGGTTGGAAATCGTCGAGTCTTCGAGATAGACGGTTCGTTATGACCCTCGAAAACAACTTGTAAATGTGGCTTAGGAGCGAGATGGGACGGTAGTTTTTTAAGAGCATTTTATCACCTTTTTTATGAAATAAGACTACTATACTCCTATTCCACGCCTTTGGAGTTCTCCCATTTTGAATAACTAAGTCGAATAGCCTCTGTAGCTCTTTAAATAAAGGCATTCCGCCTGCTTTTATAAGCTCAGAGGTGACTCCATCTTCCCCTGGGGCTTTTCCATTTTTTAGCTGTTTCAGGGCTAACACGATCTCATCTATACTGATCTCTGGCAGATCATCAGTAAAGTGGCGGGATAGTTTAGCTCTAGGATCTTTGTCGCAGGCAACTGGCTGTGTAATTTGGGAGTCATACAGTCGGCCGTAAAAATCTTCTATCTCAGCGAGGATCTCAGGCTTTGAGCAAACGGTTTTACCACTTGATGTTTTTAGTTTAGTCATTTGGCACTTTCCGATGTGTTGTGCAAATACTTTCGACCCCCGGTTTGCTTCGATAGCTTTCTGAATTTTCTGGGTACTTAAGCGCCGGAGGTCACGTCGTACAAATCGTTTGACTTTTTTGTTCAAAGCTTGTTGTTCAGCTGGAGTAGATTGTACGTCCTCGCGCCTTTGTCTCATAAGGTCTAGAGTCTCGTCTGAGAGTTTGGATTTCCGGCCCTGACCCCTCGTCTCGCAAAGCCTATATCCTTCGTCCCGGATGACATTTGCCATATTCTCGTAATCCTCGTCAACGTCGATCGTGGGTTTCAAGGCTTCAAATCGGTTCTTTAGTTGTACCTGAAAGTGTTCTGCACCTGCTTCGATTTGAAGCCATGTTGGCCGAAGAGTAGACTTTATCAAACGACGTCTTTCTAGCTTATAATTGATATCTAGAGTGCCTCGAACCAGTCGGTGATCGCTTCCTGTATTAAACCTGCTAATCACAGAGACATCTCTAAATATGTAGCGTTTATCTGTTATGATAAAGTCTATCTCATTTCTTGTGATGTTATCAGGACTCTTCCATGTCCACTTTCGGTGTGGTTTTTTCTTAAAGAAGGAGTTCATTAAGTAAAAGTTGTTAGCCTCCAGGAAGTTGACCAACATTTGACCCCTGGCATTTCTGGTACCATGTCCATGTCGTCCTACTACAGTTTCAGAACCACACTGTGAACCCACTTTCGCGTTGAAATCACCCATTATAACATTGAAATGGGCTTTACATGTGTTGTTTAAGGCTCTGTTGATATCGTCGTACATGTTTTCGACTTCAGTATCTAAGTGTGATGAGGTGGGTGCGTATACTTGGATAATCTTAAGAGAGTATGTTTTTGTTAGTTTTATTATAAAATACGCGACTCGTGTCGATACACCAGATATCTCAGTGACATTACCAACGAGAGCTCTATTAACGAGGAATCCAACGCCACCTTGTGATACGCTGTCCCCTTGCCTATGATAGAAAAGATGGCCTGATTCTAGTGTCATAGTGTCCTCCCCATCTCTACGGACCTCACTTAAGCCCAGAACATGCCATTTTACATTTTCTAATTCTTGCTCAAGTTCCACAATGCTCTCGTTGAGCCTCAGAGTCCGTCCATTATACGTTGCCAAGGTCAGTTGTTTTTGGTAGCCTGCCGTCACCCGGAGATTCTTAGCACCCCCTGATCCACCATGTCTTTGACTGCTACCATGGTCAGGAGAAGTGGAGCTACCGGGAACTAGGGGCCTTTTTATTGGTGTGCTACTCATGAGGATTATGCCCTAATCGCCACGCTGGGCAGGCGGGTTGGCGATCGCAGAACCTGACTTGATCGCACCGGTGTCGCTGCTGCCCGACACTGGTCTGTGCTATTTACTCAAGCCTGGAAAAATCAAGTAATGGTTATCCCGCCATTTGTCGGACGCCAGAGCCTCGTTCGTTAGTCAGCAGGAGATACCACGGGCAGGTGAGGTTGGCTGTTGGAGTGCTAAGATGGAGGTGCATCCCCTTACCCCCCCAACTTATAATGCAAAACAAAAAATAATTTCATTTTCATGTACATTAATGTGCTTGTTTTTATTTCCATAGAAACATAATTGCAATGTCATCTGTATATAACTATGTTATAGTTAGTAACGTCAATAATGTCATTGATATAGATTAGGAATAAAAAAGTTTCTAAAATGCTCCCTTGCGGAACACCAAATTTGTTGTATCTGTATTTTTGGAGCTCCATTTTCATATTTTTTTTTATTATTTCTGATTGACTACGATAGCTTAGGTAAGATTTTATCTATTGCAGAACAAATACTCGTATCTTTACTCTTCCTAACTTTCCTTACAAAATCACTGGTAGAGGTCACTGATAGAGATCTCTTGAAGAGATAGTGTTTCCTTGTACATTTTAGATTTTTTCTTAATCTTGTAAGTGAAAAAAATTTCATGACTCACTAAATCAAATGCCTTTGAAAGGTAAAACAATAGGCCGGTCGTATTTTTATGCAAATCTACGCATTTCATTTCATCAAGCAGAAAGAATATGGCTAGCGTTGTAGATTTACCAAAATAAACCTACACCAAAATCAACGCCCAATCAACCAGAGTTAAAACCAACGCATAAGCCACAAACAGGTACAGTCTTGCATACTTTATCCTCAATAATTTCATATAAGTGCGAATGTTACATAAAGATTTTCCCTTTTAAGAAAATTATGTTAACTTATGAGTATCCACCATATAAAAATGATTCCATCTCCCGTTTTATTAATTTTCGAATAATTTTAATATGTTATGCTAATATTGTGTATGTTATATTTATTTTATATGTGTATTTTGATTTATAGCCGATAATACAGACATCATCACTACGGAAACTTCAACCACAAAAGATACGTCCTCTGGCGCACAAAGTTCTGCATACGCAAACGCTTCAGAGAAAACCACAACTAAAACAACAGTCGAAACAATCCCAGCCGAGACACCTAAAGACAAACCCAGCCGTCCACGACCAGGTAAACCTAACACTGAAGGTACAGTTAACTTACTTCATCATCGTCATCATTATCAGCCGGTGGACGCGCACTGCTGGACATAGGCACTTTTAGGGACTTCCAAAAACAACGATCCTGAGCCGCATGTGGCCAGCAGCTGTCACGGCTAATGTCAAGAATCCACCTACAGTGGAGGATCAATCAACACTGCGCTTTCCGGTGCGGGGTTGCCATTTTAGCATCTTGGGCCTCCAACGTCTATCAGCTGTTCGAATTACGTGCTCCGCCCGTTGCCGCTTTAGTTCTACGACTCAGTAAGCTATGTCGGTTACTTTGATTCAGAAGTTTCATTATTATCATCATCAACCGATGCACATTGAATTTGTAGTAGGCCCCGTCTTATAACTTTCAAACACCACGTCCTTGACTTGTGTCAATCCTGTGTCCTTCCTGTGCCACGTATAATGTTGTCAATCCACCAAAAAGGTTCCACCGACCCGGCATTTCTGGTGCAATGCCGCCATTCACAGTTCATAGCATCTTGCGTCCTAAATGGCAATTAAAATTCCACTTTTTATGTATAGTATCCTATTACTATTATAAAGGCGAAAGTTTGTATGGATGTATGGATGTATGGATGTATGGATGTTTGTTACTCTTTCACGTAAAAACTACTGAATGGATATGAATGAAACTTTACCACAATATAGCTTATACATCAGAATAACACATAGGCTACATTTTATACCGAAATTCCCACGGGAACGAGAACTACGCGGGTGAAACCGCGGGCGTCCTCTAGTTCTATATAAATGTATATGTACAGTAAATCAGTAAAAAGTGAAAAATAATTTGATTAAAAAAAATGTTTAAATCTTAATTATTTTCATTATATTATTTTTTCTTTATAATTGTCATTAATATACTTTCATTTAATCATTACTATTTTTTATTATTGTATATTTAGAAAAACTGTTTGAAAAAAATTGTGAAGAAGAGAAAAAAAAATAAAAGGCTTATGTATTTTATTAATATTATTATTATTGAATAAAAATAAAAGAGAAATTCACATATAAAACTCTGAAATATACGCCATCTAATTGTCCACCCAAAGGCATGGTACCCAATACACTGGCGCTATTCTACCTTTGGATAGCAAGGCTGATCCTTTAGGCCAAATGGTCACCAGAAACGATGGATCAATTGGTTAGATTGCGTATTATATGTTTACTTAGAATTTTAAAACACTTACTGCATGTTACAGAGCCGCCAGGAAAACAACCAGAACCCAACAAACCATCTGTGGGACAAAACAAACCAGAAAAACAACCAGAACCCAACAAACCATCTGTGGGACAAAACAAACCAGAAAAACAACCAGAACCCAACAAACCATCTGTGGGACAAAACAAACCAGAAAAACAACCAGAACCCAACAAACCATCTGTGGGACAAAACAAACCAGAAAAACAACCAGAACCCAACAAACCATCTGTGGGACAAAACAAACCAGAAAAACAACCAGAACCCAACAAACCATCTGTGGGACAAAACAAACCAGAAAAACAACCAGAAAAAGGAAAGCCGGGTAAAGGAAAACCAGGAAAAGAAAAATCTACACCAAAACCTGCGCCTAACCAAACACCACCAGAACCAAAACCAAAGCCAAATCCTGCGCCTAACCAACCAGAGCCAAAACCAACGCATAAGCCACAAACAGGTACAGTCTTGCATACTTTATCCTCAATAATTTCATATAAGTGCGAATGTTACATAAAGATTTTCCTTTTTAAGAAAATTATGTTAACTTATGAGTATCCACCATATAAAAATGATTCCATCTCCCGTTTTATTAATTTTCGAATAATTTTAATATGTTATGCTAATATTGTGTATGTTATATTTTTTTATATGTGTATTTTGATTTATAGCCGATAATACAGACATCATCACTACGGAAACTTCAACCACAAAAGATACGTCCTCTGGCGCACAAAGTTCTGCATACGCAAACGCTTCAGAGAAAACCACAACTAAAATAACAGTCGAAACAATCCCAGCCGAGACACCTAAAGACAAACCCAGCCGTCCACGACCAGGTAAACCTAACACTGAAGGTACAGTTAACTTACTTCATCATCGTCATCATTATCAGCCGGTGGACGCGCACTGCTGGACATAGGCACTTTTAGGGACTTCCAAAAACAACGATCCTGAGCCGCATGTGGCCAGCAGCTGTCACGGCTAATGTCAAGAATCCACCTACAGTGGAGGATCAATCAACACTGCGCTTTCCGGTGCGGGGTTGCCATTTTAGCATCTTGGGCCTCCAACGTCTATCAGCTGTTCGAATTACGTGCTCCGCCCGTTGCCGCTTTAGTTCTACGACTCAGTAAGCTATGTCGGTTACTTTGATTCAGAAATTTTCATTATTATCATCATCAACCGATGCACATTGATTTTGTAGTAGGCCCCGTCTTATAACTTTCAAACACCACGTCCTTGACTTGTGTCAATCCTGTGTCCTTCCTGTGCCACGTATAATGTTGTCAATCCACCAAAAAGGTTCTACCGACCCGGCATTTCTGGTGCAATGCCGCCATTCACAGTTCATAGCATCTTGCGTCCTAAATGGCAATTAAAATTCCACTTTTTATGTATAGAGAGAGAGACGAATATCTTAGCATTCCATGGATTCACCGTGCGGGTGCCGGGTCCATCGCGTGGCTGAGAGAAAAACTCCGAACAGAGCCCGAGACTTGTGACACGGGTGTAGGTTTAAGGGTACCCTTAGTGACGGCCGTCAACACTCACCTCCTCTGTTCAAGTTATTCTCCCTGCCCAACCATATTCGGAAGGACCCTACTAGTGCAGCTTTGGACACTCGTTCTAATATGGAGCTTACT
This sequence comes from Mycalesis mineus, assembly GCA_034621355.1. NCBI lineage: Eukaryota > Metazoa > Arthropoda > Insecta > Lepidoptera > Nymphalidae > Mycalesis > Mycalesis mineus. The sequence goes on along the minus strand of JAXAVZ010000103.1, from coordinate 1,293,643 downwards.
GCACTTCTAGTAAGGCCAAGGTCTTTTAGCAGGTTGTAGAGAGACTTCGCTGGTATACCCCTCGCACCCACTTCTACCGCGTATAAACTAACCACATAGCCATTTTTGGTTAGTTCATTAGTAAGGTCATAGTATTTATTCACTTTGAATACATGGTCTTTAGGGATGTTTGTTTCCCACGGCACTGTAAGCTCAACAAGTACTATACGTTTGATTTGTTTGGAAAAAAGAAATATGTCCGGTCTAGATGTCGTAATAGCTAAGTCTTCCGGGATTTTATAGTGTTTTTCATACGTGTCCATTAATATAGTCCAATCAGGAGCAGAGCCCAGAATTGAATAAGGCTTGCTGGTGAAATTTGTACTTGAGCCTGCTTTAACGAAGTTAGTTTGTCTTTTATTCGTCGTCAACCCTTTTTGAGCCCTAGCTACTGAAAGGCTTATAGCTTCACGTATGATTTCTAGTACTCTGTCGTGGCGGCGTGAGTAGAGACCCCTGTCCAGGAGCACCTTGCATCCTACCAATAAGTGCCTTGCAGTGCCCACTGCCTCACCACAGGTATAGCAAGATTTTTCCGAGGCTTTTCCCCATCTTACTAGGTTACTCTGATCTGGGAGAGTCAGTTGAAAGGCATTAAGATAAAATTTCAATAAGGCAGGAGACCAATCGTACAGCAAGGCGCGCCACTTCAGAGCCAGAGGGATGCAGAACTCGCCTAAGTTTAACCACTCGTTTTGCATTTCTAGGTTCATGGCATGCACTTTGTAGTTGTCGTCCTCATCTTGTTTAAGAAAAGATTTTATTATGTCTTGGTTTTCCTTTTTACGTCTTGCACCCAACCCGGTTCTATTTACCTGAGCCCCTGCCATAAATTGTTTGTAAAATTGAAGCCTAGAGTCAAGTTTTCCGGCACCCTCGTCTTTAGGAAGTGATGCAACTAGTTCGTCCTGGGACTTAACTAGAATGTGCGTTCTGGTAACCCTGAGGTGTTTATAGAGTTCCGATGGCCTTTTTAGTTTTAACCCAAAATTATTGTAATCTCTGAATAGAGTTGAAGGGTCAGCCGAGAGTGCTAGACCAAACCAAGATTTCAATGTTTTTATGACATTTGCATCTAGTTTTGCCAGATGGGTTCTACCAATATCATAAACGAGGAATGGCCAAGTCAGACGTGAAGTGAGATAGTTGTCATAGACCCACGCTTTTTTTATATTGTTAATGGGCTGTTGGTCTACCTTATTGAGGTCATTTATGAAGTTATCGACGACTACCTCAAGGGATGGAGTGCGTCCTTTGTAATCAATCTTTCTACCGAGGAACTTAAAAGGCAATGCTTCAGCAATGGTGGTTACACTTTGGCCACTAATAGAGAGACCCGGATCATAAGATGTAAATTTAGTATTTCGTCTCCCCAGACATAGACAGTGACATTTGCTTGGCTTTACCCTCAGCCCACCAGTCCATGAGCAGAACTCATCCACTACATTCAATAGCTCCTGACAATGTTTTGGGTTTCGTGTCAGTAAAGCAAGGTCATCTGCAAAAGCTAAGATGGACTCTGTATATTTATTGTTAATTTTAAACCGATAGCCCCATTTCTTTTCTTGAACAATTAATTTATCTATTAGAATATTGATGACTACATTAAAAGCTATTGGAGATAGGCAGCAACCTTGAAACAGCCCCACATTGTAATGTAGGGGTTTCGAGTACTCATTGTTTACTGCTATGGTGAATTTCAATTTTGAATAGTAAGAAGTGATTAAATCAATAACTAGATCAGGAAAATTGTACCACCTCAAGGCGAAAGTCAATAGATCATGCTGGACAGAACCAAACGCATTTTCTAGGTCTATCCAGCAGATCGTAATTTGCCTTTCATATTTTCTAGCATCCTTGAGACTTTCGCCTAGAAGTGAATTGTGTTCCAGGCAACCAGAAATTCCGGGCAAAAACCCTTTCTGGTGATTAGGCCTGAAATACCTATTGTTTACCATGTGCTTTGTCATTTTTGATTGCAATATACTGAAAAATAATTTGGAAATAGTATTAGTTAGAGCTATCGGTCTAGTGTCCTTTGGATGAGTTACTTCGACTTTTTTTGGGATGAGGACAAAAATCGCTTCGCCAAATGTCGCTGGTATTTGTTGTCCTAGCCAGATCTTATTAAATATGTTTAAGAGATGTTTACGGACTGAAGCACATTTTTTGTACACAATATAGGGGATGCCATCAGGGCCTGGTGCAGATTTAGATGTTTTCTTCCTGATAGTATTGTTTATTTCCTCTATGGTGGGTGGAATACTTTGAAAGTTTGCTAGAGGATTGTTAGGCCTTAGTGTATGAGGATCTGAATATAGCCTCCCCTGTCTTGGTACCTCATATGTGCTTTTAAAGTGGTCGTAAATCTGCTCATTGGTTAGGACAAGTTTTCCCTTTTTTTCCTTGAAAATGCTTTTTGAGTACTCAAAGGGGTTTTTATCAAAATTGACTTCGTGTTTAGCCCTGTATAAGTTATCGCGGCTTTCTGATATTTGAAGAGATATTCCTTGAATGAGTTTAAGGATTGATCGTAAAGCTCTGGACAGTTGATGACTAAGATGGTTGTCGCCCATAGACTTTGCTTTACGAAGCTTCTTTATTAACTCCCTTTTCTTCCTCCGCATTCTCAATTTAAACGTGTTTTCCTTAGGTTTTTGAGCATAACAAGTCGGTGGTGGGTAGTATTCCGAAAAGTACGCGTGAATTGTATTTTGAAAAGTGGAAACTTGGTCGTTCAGATCTTGTTTGTGTCCTGGGTGTTCCAATAGGACCGCCAAGTTTTGGTCATGTTCTTTCCAGGTGGTATTTTTCAAGCTGGGAATGCTAAGACGTGTCCTGATGTTAATGGACTCCTGGTAACTGTCACACGATGGCTCACCAAGGGATTTGTGAGGGTAAACTCTATCCGTGGTGATCATTGAAGAACTGACCGACGGCTGTCGTGCTTCAACACCATGTGTTTTAAGATGTTTTTGGTACCAGGCTCGTCTCTTGTAAGTTTTCCCGCACGAAGGGCATCTTAAGTCCGAATTCGCGCCAGAGTCGTCATTATTATCAACCGATGGGCAGATCTTTCGCCCCCCCTCTCGGACTGCCCCAGGGGTATTTTTCTTTTTTGGACTTTTAGCGATATGATACAGGGATATGGCTTGCTAGGCCGGTACCCCCGGCTGTCTTTCCAGCAGTCCGGCGTCTTTCCACCAGTCAGATGTCTTTCCACCAGTCAGCTGTCTTTCCAGCGTCATCCCGACTCTCCAGGAAGTCATATTATGTTGAGACGAATATCTTAGCATTCCATGGATTCACCGTGCGGGTGCCGGGTCCATCGCGTGGCTGAGAGAAAAACTCCGAACAGAGCCCGAGACTTGTGACACGGGTGTAGGTTTAAGGGTACCCTTAGTGACGGCCGTCAACACTCACCTCCTCTGTTCAAGTTATTCTCCCTGCCCAACCATATTCGGAAGGACCCTACTAGTGCAGCTTTGGACACTCGTTCTAATATGGAGCTTACTGCACTTCTAGTAAGGCCAAGGTCTTTTAGCAGGTTGTAGAGAGACTTCGCTGGTATACCCCTCGCACCCACTTCTACCGCGTATAAACTAACCACATAGCCATTTTTGGTTAGTTCATTAGTAAGGTCATAGTATTTATTCACTTTGAATACATGGTCTTTAGGGATGTTTGTTTCCCACGGCACTGTAAGCTCAACAAGTACTATACGTTTGATTTGTTTGGAAAAAAGAAATATGTCCGGTCTAGATGTCGTAATAGCTAAGTCTTCCGGGATTTTATAGTGTTTTTCATACGTGTCCATTAATATAGTCCAATCAGGAGCAGAGCCCAGAATTGAATAAGGCTTGCTGGTGAAATTTGTACTTGAGCCTGCTTTAACGAAGTTAGTTTGTCTTTTATTCGTCGTCAACCCTTTTTGAGCCCTAGCTACTGAAAGGCTTATAGCTTCACGTATGATTTCTAGTACTCTGTCGTGGCGGCGTGAGTAGAGACCCCTGTCCAGGAGCACCTTGCATCTTACCAATAAGTGCCTTGCAGTGCCCACTGCCTCACCACAGGTGTAGCAAGATTTTTCCGAGGCTTTTCCCCATCTTACTAGGTTACTCTGATCTGGGAGAGTCAGTTGAAAGGCATTAAGATAAAATTTCAATAAGGCAGGAGACCAATCGTACAGCAAGGCGCGCCACTTCAGAGCCAGAGGGATGCAGAACTCGCCTAAGTTTAACCACTCGTTTTGCATTTCTAGGTTCATGGCATGCACTTTGTAGTTGTCGTCCTCATCTTGTTTAAGAAAAGATTTTATTATGTCTTGGTCTTCCTTTTTACGTCTTGCACCCAACCCGGTTCTATTTACCTGAGCCCCTGCCATAAATTGTTTGTAAAATTGAAGCCTAGAGTCAAGTTTTCCGGCACCCTCGTCTTTAGGAAGTGATGCAACTAGTTCGTCCTGGGACTTAACTAGAATGTGCGTTCTGGTAACCCTGAGGTGTTTATAGAGTTCCGATGGCCTTTTTAGTTTTAACCCAAAATTATTGTAATCTCTGAATAGAGTTGAAGGGTCAGCCGAGAGTGCTAGACCAAACCAAGATTTCAATGTTTTTATGACATTTGCATCTAGTTTTGCCAGATGGGTTCTGCCAATATCATAAACGAGGAATGGCCAAGTCAGACGTGAAGTGAGATAGTTGTCATAGACCCACGCTTTTTTTATATTGTTAATGGGCTGTTGGTCTACCTTATTGAGGTCATTTATGAAGTTATCGACGACTACCTCAAGGGATGGAGTGCGTCCTTTGTAATCAATCTTTCTACCGAGGAACTTAAAAGGCAATGCTTCAGCAATGGTGGTTACACTTTGGCCACTAATAGAGAGACCCGGATCATAAGATGTAAATTTAGTATTTCGTCTCCCCAGACATAGACAGTGACATTTGCTTGGCTTTACCCTCAGCCCACCAGTCCATGAGCAGAACTCATCCACTACATTCAATAGCTCCTGACAATGTTTTGGGTTTCGTGTCAGTAAAGCAAGGTCATCTGCAAAAGCTAAGATGGACTCTGTATATTTATTGTTAATTTTAAACCGATAGCCCCATTTCTTTTCTTGAACAATATCCTATTACTATTATAAAGGCGAAAGTTTGTATGGATGTATGGATGTATGGATGTTTGTTACTCTTTCACGTAAAAACTACTGAATGGATATGAATGAAACTTTACCACAATATAGCTTATACATCAGAATAACACATAGGCTACATTTTATACCGAAATTCCCACGGGAACGAGAACTACGCGGGTGAAACCGCGGGCGTCCTCTAGTTCTATATAAATGTATATGTACAGTAAATCAGTAAAAAGTGAAAAATAATTTGATTAAAAAAAATGTTTAAATCTTAATTATTTTCATTATATTATTTTTTCTTTATAATTGTCATTAATATACTTTCATTTAATCATTACTATTTTTTATTATTGTATATTTAGAAAAACTGTTTGAAAAAAATTGTGAAGAAGAGAAAAAAAAATAAAAGGCTTATGTATTTTATTAATATTATTATTATTGAATAAAAATAAAAGAGAAATTCACATATAAAACTCTGAAATATACGCCATCTAATTGTCCACCCAAAGGCATGGTACCCAATACACTGGCGCTATTCTACCTTTGGATAGCAAGGCTGATCCTTTAGGCCAAATGGTCACCAGAAACGATGGATCAATTGGTTAGATTGCGTATTATATGTTTACTTAGAATTTTAAAACACTTACTGCATGTTACAGAGCCGCCAGGAAAACAACCAGAACCCAACAAACCATCTGTGGGACAAAACAAACCAGAAAAACAACCAGAACCCAACAAACCATCTGTGGGACAAAACAAACCAGAAAAACAACCAGAACCCAACAAACCATCTGTGGGACAAAACAAACCAGAAAAACAACCAGAACCCAACAAACCATCTGTGGGACAAAACAAACCAGAAAAACAACCAGAACCCAACAAACCATCTGTGGGACAAAACAAACCAGAAAAACAACCAGAAAAAGGAAAGCCGGGTAAAGGAAAACCAGGAAAAGAAAAATCTACACCAAAACCTGCGCCTAACCAAACACCACCAGAACCAACACCAAAGCCAAATCCTGCGCCTAACCAACCAGAGCCAAAACCAACGCATAAGCCACAAACAGGTACAGTCTTGCATACTTTATCCTCAATAATTTCATATAAGTGCGAATGTTACATAAAGATTTTCCCTTTTAAGAAAATTATGTTAACTTATGAGTATCCACCATATAAAAATGATTCCATCTCCCGTTTTATTAATTTTCGAATAATTTTAATATGTTATGCTAATATTGTGTATGTTATATTTTTTTATATGTGTATTTTGATTTATAGCCGATAATACAGACATCATCACTACGGAAACTTCAACCACAAAAGATACGTCCTCTGGCGCACAAAGTTCTGCATACGCAAACGCTTCAGAGAAAACCACAACTAAAACAACAGTCGAAACAATCCCAGCCGAGACACCTAAAGACAAACCCAGCCGTCCACGACCAGGTAAACCTAACACTGAAGGTACAGTTAACTTACTTCATCATCGTCATCATTATCAGCCGGTGGACGCGCACTGCTGGACATAGGCACTTTTAGGGACTTCCAAAAACAACGATCCTGAGCCGCATGTGGCCAGCAGCTGTCACGGCTAATGTCAAGAATCCACCTACAGTGGAGGATCAATCAACACTGCGCTTTCCGGTGCGGGGTTGCCATTTTAGCATCTTGGGCCTCCAACGTCTATCAGCTGTTCGAATTACGTGCTCCGCCCGTTGCCGCTTTAGTTCTACGACTCAGTAAGCTATGTCGGTTACTTTGATTCAGAAATTTTCATTATTATCATCATCAACCGATGCACATTGATTTTGTAGTAGGCCCCGTCTTATAACTTTCAAACACCACGTCCTTGACTTGTGTCAATCCTGTGTCCTTCCTGTGCCACGTATAATGTTGTCAATCCACCAAAAAGGTTCCACCGACCCGGCATTTCTGGTGCAATGCCGCCATTCACAGTTCATAGCATCTTGCGTCCTAAATGGCAATTAAAATTCCACTTTTTATGTATAGTATCCTATTACTATTATAAAGGCGAAAGTTTGTATGGATGTATGGATGTATGGATGTATGGATGTTTGTTACTCTTTCACGTAAAAACTACTGAATGGATATGAATGAAACTTTACCACAATATAGCTTATACATCAGAATAACACATAGGCTACATTTTATACCGAAATTCCCACGGGAACGAGAACTACGCGGGTGAAACCGCGGGCGTCCTCTAGTTCTATATAAATGTATATGTACAGTAAATCAGTAAAAAGTGAAAAATAATTTGATTAAAAAAAATGTTTAAATCTTAATTATTTTCATTATATTATTTTTTCTTTATAATTGTCATTAATATACTTTCATTTAATCATTACTATTTTTTATTATTGTATATTTAGAAAAACTGTTTGAAAAAAATTGTGAAGAAGAGAAAAAAAAAATAAAAGGCTTATGTATTTTATTAATATTATTATTATTGAATAAAAATAAAAGAGAAATTCACATATAAAACTCTGAAATATACGCCATCTAATTGTCCACCCAAAGGCATGGTACCCAATACACTGGCGCTATTCTACCTTTGGATAGCAAGGCTGATCCTTTAGGCCAAATGGTCACCAGAAACGATGGATCAATTGGTTAGATTGCGTATTATATGTTTGCTTAGAATTTTAAAACACTTACTGCATGTTACAGAGCCGCCAGGAAAACAACCAGAACCCAACAAACCATCTGTGGGACAAAACAAACCAGAAAAACAACCAGAACCCAACAAACCATCTGTGGGACAAAACAAACCAGAAAAACAACCAGAACCCAACAAACCATCTGTGGGACAAAACAAACCAGAAAAACAACCAGAACCCAACAAACCATCTGTGGGACAAAACAAACCAGAAAAACAACCAGAACCCAACAAACCATCTGTGGGACAAAACAAACCAGAAAAACAACCAGAACCCAACAAACCATCTGTGGGACAAAACAAACCAGAAAAACAACCAGAAAAAGGAAAGCCGGGTAAAGGAAAACCAGGAAAAGAAAAATCTACACCAAAACCTGCGCCTAACCAAACACCACCAGAACCAAAACCAAAGCCAAATCCTGCGCCTAACCAACCAGAGCCAAAACCAACGCATAAGCCACAAACAGGTACAGTCTTGCATACTTTATCCTCAATAATTTCATATAAGTGCGAATGTTACATAAAGATTTTCCTTTTTAAGAAAATTATGTTAACTTATGAGTATCCACCATATAAAAATGATTCCATCTCCCGTTTTATTAATTTTCGAATAATTTTAATATGTTATGCTAATATTGTGTATGTTATATTTTTTTATATGTGTATTTTGATTTATAGCCGATAATACAGACATCATCACTACGGAAACTTCAACCACAAAAGATACGTCCTCTGGCGCACAAAGTTCTGCATACGCAAACGCTTCAGAGAAAACCACAACTAAAACAACAGTCGAAACAATCCCAGCCGAGACACCTAAAGACAAACCCAGCCGTCCACGACCAGGTAAACCTAACACTGAAGGTACAGTTAACTTACTTCATCATCGTCATCATTATCAGCCGGTGGACGCGCACTGCTGGACATAGGCACTTTTAGGGACTTCCAAAAACAACGATCCTGAGCCGCATGTGGCCAGCAGCTGTCACGGCTAATGTCAAGAATCCACCTACAGTGGAGGATCAATCAACACTGCGCTTTCCGGTGCGGGGTTGCCATTTTAGCATCTTGGGCCTCCAACGTCTATCAGCTGTTCGAATTACGTGCTCCGCCCGTTGCCGCTTTAGTTCTACGACTCAGTAAGCTATGTCGGTTACTTTGATTCAGAAATTTTCATTATTATCATCATCAACCGATGCACATTGATTTTGTAGTAGGCCCCGTCTTATAACTTTCAAACACCACGTCCTTGACTTGTGTCAATCCTGTGTCCTTCCTGTGCCACGTATAATGTTGTCAATCCACCAAAAAGGTTCCACCGACCCGGCATTTCTGGTGCAATGCCGCCATTCACAGTTCATAGCATCTTGCGTCCTAAATGGCAATTAAAATTCCACTTTTTATGTATAGTATCCTATTACTATTATAAAGGCGAAAGTTTGTATGGATGTATGGATGTATGGATGTATGGATGTTTGTTACTCTTTCACGTAAAAACTACTGAATGGATATGAATGAAACTTTACCACAATATAGCTTATACATCAGAATAACACATAGGCTACATTTTATACCGAAATTCCCACGGGAACGAGAACTACGCGGGTGAAACCGCGGGCGTCCTCTAGTTCTATATAAATGTATATGTACAGTAAATCAGTAAAAAGTGAAAAATAATTTGATTAAAAAAAATGTTTAAATCTTAATTATTTTCATTATATTATTTTTTCTTTATAATTGTCATTAATATACTTTCATTTAATCATTACTATTTTTTATTATTGTATATTTAGAAAAACTGTTTGACAAAAATTGTGAAGAAGAGAAAAAAAATAAAAGGCTTATGTATTTTATTATTAATATTATTATTATTGAATAAAAATAAAAGAGAAATTCACATATAAAACTCTGAAATATACGCCATCTAATTGTCCACCCAAAGGCATGGTACCCAATACACTGGCGCTATTCTACCTTTGGATAGCAAGGCTGATCCTTTAGGCCAATAGGTCACCAGAAACGATGGATCAATTGGTTAGATTGCGTATTATATGTTTACTTAGAATTTTAAAACACTTACTGCATGTTACAGAGCCGCCAGGAAAACAACCAGAACCCAACAAACCATCTGTGGGACAAAACAAACCAGAAAAACAACCAGAACCCAACAAACCATCTGTGGGACAAAACAAACCAGAAAAACAACCAGAACCCAACAAACCATCTGTGGGACAAAACAAACCAGAAAAACAACCAGAAAAAGGAAAGCCGGGTAAAGGAAAACCAGGAAAAGAAAAATCTACACCAAAACCTGCGCCTAACCAAACACCACCAGAACCAAAACCAAAGCCAAATCCTGCGCCTAACCAACCAGAGCCAAAACCAACGCATAAGCCACAAACAGGTACAGTCTTGCATACTTTATCCTCAATAATTTCATATAAGTGCGAATGTTACATAAAGATTTTCCTTTTTAAGAAAATTATGTTAACTTATGAGTATCCACCATATAAAAATGATTCCATCTCCCGTTTTATTAATTTTCGAATAATTTTAATATGTTATGCTAATATTGTGTATGTTATATTTATTTTATATGTGTATTTTGATTTATAGCCGATAATACAGACATCATCACTACGGAAACTTCAACCACAAAAGATACGTCCTCTGGCGCACAAAGTTCTGCATACGCAAACGCTTCAGAGAAAACCACAACTAAAACAACAGTCGAAACAATCCCAGCCGAGACACCTAAAGACAAACCCAGCCGTCCACGACCAGGTAAACCTAACACTGAAGGTACAGTTAACTTACTTCATCATCGTCATCATTATCAGCCGGTGGACGCGCACTGCTGGACATAGGCACTTTTAGGGACTTCCAAAAACAACGATCCTGAGCCGCATGTGGCCAGCAGCTGTCACGGCTAATGTCAAGAATCCACCTACAGTGGAGGATCAATCAACACTGCGCTTTCCGGTGCGGGGTTGCCATTTTAGCATCTTGGGCCTCCAACGTCTATCAGCTGTTCGAATTACGTGCTCCGCCCGTTGCCGCTTTAGTTCTACGACTCAGTAAGCTATGTCGGTTACTTTGATTCAGAAATTTTCATTATTATCATCATCAACCGATGCACATTGATTTTGTAGTAGGCCCCGTCTTATAACTTTCAAACACCACGTCCTTGACTTGTGTCAATCCTGTGTCCTTCCTGTGCCACGTATAATGTTGTCAATCCACCAAAAAGGTTCCACCGACCCGGCATTTCTGGTGCAATGCCGCCATTCACAGTTCATAGCATCTTGCGTCCTAAATGGCAATTATAATTCCACTTTTTATGTATAGTATCCTATTACTATTATAAAGGCGAAAGTTTGTATGGATGTATGGATGTATGGATGTATGGATGTATTTGTTACTCTTTCACGTAAAAACTACTGAATGGATATGAATGAAACTTTACCACAATATAGCTTATACATCAGAATAACACATAGGCTACATTTTATACCGAAATTCCCACGGGAACGAGAACTACGCGGGTGAAACCGCGGGCGTCCTCTAGTTCTATATAAATGTATATGTACAGTAAATCAGTAAAAAGTGAAAAATAATTTGATTAAAAAAAATGTTTCAATCTTAATTATTTTCATTATATTATTTTTTCTTTATAATTGTCATTAATATACTTTCATTTAATCATTACTATTTTTTATTATTGTATATTTAGAAAAACTGTTTGAAAAAAATTGTGAAGAAGAGAAAAAAAAATAAAAGGCTTATGTATTTTATTAATATTATTATTATTGAATAAAAATAAAAGAGAAATTCACATATAAAACTCTGAAATATACGCCATCTAATTGTCCACCCAAAGGCATGGTACCCAATACACTGGCGCTATTCTACCTTTGGATAGCAAGGCTGATCCTTTAGGCCAAATGGTCACCAGAAACGATGGATCAATTGGTTAGATTGCGTATTATATGTTTACTTAGAATTTTAAAACACTTACTGCATGTTACAGAGCCGCCAGGAAAACAACCAGAACCCAACAAACCATCTGTGGGACAAAACAAACCAGAAAAACAACCAGAACCCAACAAACCATCTGTGGGACAAAACAAACCAGAAAAACAACCAGAACCCAACAAACCATCTGTGGGACAAAACAAACCAGAAAAACAACCAGAACCCAACAAACCATCCAAGAAACCATGCCGCTCATCTATCATAAAACGACCTATTGGTAAGTATAGTTGGTTACTATATTATTTTATATTAGGTAATTGGAAGGTATTCATAAAATACGTGAGGTGAAGTTAGTTCAGCGATTTAATGACACCTTTTTTACCCGACTACCGGGCCTGGCCTGACCTGGCCATTCTTTGAAATGTCCTGAATTTGGTGTGCTTAGTATAGTTGGTGCGAGAGGATACAGCAATACCAGCAAAATCTCTCTATAACCTGCTCAAAAACCTAGAACTGCTGTGAGATCCATTCTAGAACGAATGACCTGCACTGCTCGGGCAGAATCCTACGAGATCTGGTTGAGCAGGGAGAATAATTCGAGCAGAGGAGGTCGAGAGAGCATTAATTTTCACAGGCCAAAGAGGGTACCCTCAAGCCTACATCCGTGCCGCAAGTCTCGGACTCTGTTTTTCTCTCTGCTACACAATGGGCTCGGCACCCGCATCCATGGAGTGCTAAGATATTCCTCTCTTGTTTCAGGACGCCACCCATTCTTACCGGGAGGCCGTAGCAAGATCTGTGTCTGCTTCTCAAGCTTCTGGGAGATGCCCAAAGAACTTCGGGAGCAATTGAACTACTTCACATTAACCAATTGATTCCCCTATCTCCGTGGTAACGAATAAGGAGTTTATGAAAACACGAGCACGAATTAGTATAACCCATTATATATATATATATATATACGTATTTTATAAATGAGCATGATAAAAAATCTCAATTTGTAAAAATTGAACCAAAAAAATATAAATTTAAGCATTAAATTTTGTGTTTTTATTCGTATTTTTCCCGACTGCGTCAGAAGGAGGGTTATGTTTTTCGAGCGTATGTATGTATGTATGTATGTATGTATGTATGTATGTATGTATGTCCATTTCTTCGGCACGCGCTACAGCCTAAACGGCTGAACGGATTTTGACATGTGAGGTGTCGTTGAATTTATCAAAATTGTGGTAGTGACATAGGCTATATAAATTTTCAAAATGGCGGCTGTAAATGAAAAAAGGGGGAATGTGTGTATTTTGTTCTCTTATCTTAGCAATATGGGTATCAAATGGAAGGTCGTAAAAAGACCATTTCAAAAATATAAATATCATATCATGTTTATATTACTTTTTCAACAAAAAATGGCAAAAAGTGTACTAAGTGTACCGTCTCATTTCTATACCATAAACTAAAACTAAAAAGTCTCAAATAAAATTATTATTATAAAAACAAAAAACCCAACTGCTTAGAAGTTATGAACTGAAAAGAGAAAAACAAGGATCACTATATCTGTATAAAATTCTAAATACTTTATGGTGCTGCAGGCGGGGACAAACGTAGTTTTAGTAGATCTTTCTTTCCCCGTAGGTCAAAGTATTTTGTCCCTGTTTGCAGCACCATAAAGTATTTAGAATTTTATACAGATATAGTGATCCTTGTTTTTCTCTTTTCAGTTCATAACTTCTACAGTTGGGTTTTTGTTTTTATAATAATAATTTTTTTCCTTACATATTATAAAACAAATCACCCGCCGACTATCTGTTTCTTCGGGGGAAACTCTAAGACTACTGACGACTTTACAAATACCTAGTTTTCACCGATGTAGAGTGATTTCTCCGAACTTAATGAAATATGGCAAACTTCCACTTTTTAAATCAGGCAACCAAGCAGATCTCAATTATTACAAGCCGGTTTGGATATTGCCAACACTGAGTAAAATCTTCGAAAAAGTTGTAGTCGATAAAAAAATGTATATCTAAATAAAAAATTTCCAAATCTTAAGAAACAATAAAAGAATAATTTTTTTGGCTCTAGTAAAAACTTGAGCTTTTTTACTAGTAGCGGCGGTGGGCTGAGGAACAGGCCTGATTCCACACCACATCCTGTGAAGTCATTGAGAAGGCGCAGCGCATGAGGTAGCGACGCGTGCTGACTTACTTTTTTAACCGACGAAAAAAAACGGAGGAGGTTCTCAATTCGACACGTATATTTGTTTTTTTTTTTTTTTATGTATGACCACGCATAACTTTTTACAGTGTTGTCCGATTTTAATAATTCTTTTTTTATTAGAAAGGGCATACATCCAAGGTGGTCCCATTGTCCTCATGTTAAGATCTGCTGATGATATCCTGGGGAAATTGAAGGAATACTTTAAATTTTGGAGGCACGCTTACAGCGATTTCGGTTTTTGACTCGGTATCGGTAGCTTCTTGGCTACTAGTGGCATATAATATACTATGACAGTATAGTACGAGTACGATACGTGGCGATAAATCACTAAAAAGTAAGAAATAAAATTTTTTAACAAAAAATAGAACCGACCTGGGCGGCTAATTACTGCATCTACTCGTGCCAGCCAAGGTTTCTACTTACGTTACCTAAACCACAAACTGCTTTACTACGTACCTAAAATAAATGTTCCTGAAACTTGCTGGCACCGACTTCATAGATATGCTTAAGTAAATTAAAGCAACTAAATGACATGCAGTTATTTTTACTTTTTAGTGCGTTTTGAGTCGGTTCTATTTTTTGTAATAAAATTTTATTTTGCATTTTTCAGTATCCTCCGTCGCGCTGTAACATAATTGTCTGGCACATGCAACCCTACCCTACTGAATCCAGCAAAGTAGAGTTGCATTTTTTGCCCTCAATTAAATTTACAACATGCTGTAGCAATGCTACATTACGTCTCAACTCTAATTTCTCATACTCAGTCATACCAAGCAGAAAGAGCCTTGGATATATAGTAGTAGTAAACTTAAAAAAAAAATAGAACCGACTCAAAACAATATGTATATTATATTTATTAATTATATATTATTTATTTTAATTTATATTAATTATATAATATATTATTTATTAATTATTATTATATATTTATCCCCACTCTCTCCCCGCACTAAAAAGTATAAATTAACTGTGTCATTTAGTTGCTTTAATTTACTTAAGCATATCTATGAAGTCGGTGCCAGCAAGTTTAAGGAACATTCATTTAACGTAGCAAAGCAGTTTGTGGGTTCTAGGTAATGTCCTTAAAGTAGAAACCTTGGCTGGCACCGACTTCATAGATATGCTTAAGTAAATTAAAGCAACTAAATGACACAGTTATTTTATACTTTTTAGTGCGTTCTCAGTCGGTTCAATTTTTTCTTAAAATTTTTTATTTCTTACTTTTTAGAGATTTATCTCCACGTAACGTACTCATACTATACTCTCATAGTACATTATACGGCACTTGTGCCTACAAAATTTGAAGAGTTACTTCAATTTTCCCAGGATATCACCATCAGATCCTAACATGATGACAATCGGACCGTTTTGAAAGTGTGCCCTTTCTAATAAAAAAAGAATTATCAAAATCGGATAACTCAGTAAAAAGTTATGCGTGGTCAAACATAAAAAAAAATATATACGTGTCGAATTGAGAACCTCCTCCGTTTTTTTTCGTCGGTTAAAAATAGATAAATAATCACAAGTAAAAGAAGAAATGGTGTGGTATCAAAATGAGCACCACCCGGGATATGCTACGGCAGTAATAAATCCACCGTCGCGGCGCCTCCGTGGAACCAAGTGGTGACGCGGACAGAATAATGAAATGAAGGAATTTATAAGAAGATTAAATAAAATATGCTATTGATAAAAGTGTGGATAACATGAAGATGAAATTATAATATGATAGACAGACAGTGATCTTCTTCTTCTTCTTCTTTCCCTGGGTATTTCCACTTGGCCAGAGATTGGCCGTTGTGCGTGGGTCCCTTGGTGTAGGCTCCCGCTGACTCACTCCAGCCAGCCGAGCTCGCTCCAGAAGCTTAGGAGGCCTCCCAGGTCGCCAATTGCCTCATGGAGTGTCGCTTTGGAGCCAATGTGTGTTTCACGTTGTTCCGATACCTCTCTGCAACTGAGCATGACGTGTATCGGTGTCTCGTTGTGTTCCAGACAAGCCCTGCATAATGGGCTGTCGGTCATACCTAGAAGTGAGAGGTGTTTGTTTAATGGACAGTGGCCAGTAATCAGTCCTATGACCGTTCTGAGTTTTGCGCGGGTTAACCGTGTAAGTTTTTTGGTTAGTTTTGTGTTGAGACTCGGTAATGCCTCTTTGGTGTGTTTACAGTCCGTTGTTTGTGCCCAAATCTTTGTGTGTTTGTTATGAGTGTCTTTGTGTAGCCAAGTTTTGTATTCACTGAAGGGTATAGGAACTATGGGGTTTGGCCCTATGACCTTCAGCGTTGATGCACGTCGTGCTAGTTCGTCAGCCCTCTCGTTTCCTAGGTTACCGTCGTGTCCTTTAACCCACGACAGGGTTACTTTGTTTTCTTTGGAGAGTTTCCTAAGTGTATTGTGGCAGTCAAGCAGCAGTTTGGAGGTGGTCCAGTATTTGTCTATTGCCTTGAGTGCTGCTTGGCAGACAGACAGTGATATTACATATATAAATCGGAGTATCAGCATTCTCCTTGACATCTCTTTAGTGGTTCTTAGTTTTTCGTGGGCGATCAGGGTTAAAAATGCAAGCACAAAATAAAGTCTTTGTCTTCATGAACAGATCTATTGCAAGTTCACAATGTTTTGGTACATGAAGTAGATTTCTATAACTCCTGACGTATTATAAAGGTTCAGAACAGTAGTTTATTACCCGACTGCTTCAGAAGGAGGTAATGTTTTTCGAGCGTATGTATTGTTAAGTCCTAGGGTTCCGGGATGCAAATTTATCAAATAAGAGACAATAAAATCGTTTCGCCTTGTTTACTTTCTGAAAAATATTGACAACTTCAAACATTGTTATTTTTATATGACATACTTTTTTTACCTTTCGAATTTCCGTTTTAAGAGGTTTAATAGCTTCGCGACATTATCCCCCTCTGTAATCTTGCTCGTCCCGAGCATTATTAGTGCCGTGAAATTTGGCTAATCGGTCCACGTTAACTATTTTAGCTGGGCTACGTGACGTGCGTTGTATGCGAAAAGTAACGTCATTAATTTTAGTAACTATCCTATAGGGACCCTCCCAACTTGGTTGTAGTTTTGGAGATTTTCCTTTCCGTCTGATAGGATTGTGTAACCAAACAAGCGAACCCTCTTCAAAACTTGGATTGGTAGACTTCCGTTCGTAACGTATCTTCATGCGGTCACTGGCCTGATATCCTACCTCTCTGACCTGCTCGTAAATCCCGACCATTTTTGTGCGAAGTTCGCTTGCATAGTCTGTAATACACCTAGGTGTATCCGGTGGGCATCCGCTTAGCAGATCAGCAGGTAGTCTTAATTCTCTCCCAAAATTAGCATATGCAGGAGTAACAGTAGTGCTCTCATGAACGGCTGAACGATAAGAGAACAGAAACAACTGTAAATATTCATCCCAGTCAGTTTGGTGTTTATCCACTACTTTAGCTAAATGACGTTCCAAAGTTTGATTAAACCTCTCCACCATACCATCTGACTGTGGGTGATGTGGAGTAGTTCTAGTTTTGAATATTCCTAAAAAAACTTCCTGGAACACCTGAGATTCGAAATTTCGCCCCTGATCACTGTGCAGCTCTAATGGAACGCTAAATCTACAAAACACCTCTTTAACTAATTTAGTAGCAACAGTTACTGCCTCTTGATTAGGAATAGCGTGCACCTCTGGCCATTTAGTAAAATAATCCATTATCACTAAAACGTACCTGTTAGACGAGTTAGTGATGGGAAATGGTCCTGCTATATCCAAAGCAATCCTCTCCCATGGTGCACCAACATTATACAGCTTCAAAGCGCCTCGGCTTCTTGTCTGAGGTCCCTTAACAGAAGCACAGCTGACACATTTCCGACACCAATCTTCAACGTCATCCCGGCAGTGTAACCAACAAAATCGCTCTCTGATCTTAATCAGAGTCCTTCTAACACCTAAGTGTCCCCCTGATGCACCGTCATGATACGCGTGCAACACTTCAGGGATATTTCCAATCAACAAGTTGCAGATGGCAATCATTGCCACGAGTATTGTGCCATTTCCGGTACAGCAATCCGTTGTATAGTGTTAAACTGTTCCATTGTGCCCACAAGCTTTTAGTAGCGGTGCTATATGGCGCTACATCAGACCACTTCGGCTTCGGCACGTCCCTTCTTAACCATTCTAAAATGGGTCAGATATCGCTATCACCCTCTTGCGCCTTTTGCATAGTATCGTTACTCCACTGTTCATCGACGGAATCCGTTCTGATTACCTTGACTGCAGACTTTTTCTCTTGTCTATAACAGTGTTTACAAAATTCTTCACAAGGTCTCCTGGACAAGGC
The DNA here is from genome assembly GCA_034621355.1 of Mycalesis mineus. NCBI lineage: Eukaryota > Metazoa > Arthropoda > Insecta > Lepidoptera > Nymphalidae > Mycalesis > Mycalesis mineus. The sequence continues at coordinate 1,275,273 of JAXAVZ010000103.1, read as the reverse complement.
ATCCGCGTTACTGTGACTTTTCCCTCCACGATGTTCTATTTCAAACTGAAACTCCTGGAGTTGCTCAATCCACCTCGCTACTTGTCCTTCCGGATCCTTAAAATCCACTAACCATTTCAAAGCAGCATGATCAGTCCTTATCAAAAATTTTCGTCCTAACAAATATTTTTTAAAATGTCGTAAGGTTTTCACTACAGCGAGAAGCTCCTTCCGAGTAACACAATAATTTCTCTCCGGTTTGGATAAATAACAACTTCTTGTTCGCCTTTTCGTTGAGATAATATTCCTCCAATCCCGGTGTAACTTGCATCGGTGTCAACAATGAACTCTCCATTTGTATCTGGATATCCGAGAATAGGAGTTTCGCATAAACGTTTCTTTAAATTGTCAAACGCCAATTGACAGGCACTATCCCAAACGAAAGGTCTCTTCTCTTCTGTGAGACGATTTGATGGCTTAGCTATGTCTGAAAATCCTTTTACAAAACGTCGATAATAAGAGCACAACCCCAAAAATGCCCTAGCTTCCGTTTTGTTACCTGGAAGTGGCCAATCCTTCACAGCAGTAGTTTTCGCTGGGTCTGTGGAAATACCTGTCTCCGAAACAACATGTCCCAAATAATTTACTTGTTGTTTAAAAAATGAACATTTTTTGCCATTTAATTTCAGATTAGCCCCCCTTAGCTTTCCGAATACTGCTTTCAATTTATCAAGATGATCGTTAAAGTTTTTTCCTACAATAATTATGTCATCTAAATACACGAGACAAGCTTCACCATGTAGTCCGTCAGGTACATGTTCCATTAACCTCTCAAATGTAGCAGGAGCATTACATAAGCCAAAAGACATGACTTTAAACTGCCACAAGCCCTTTCCCGTTGAGAAAGCAGTCTTTTCTTTATCCATTGGGTCTAAATCAACCTGCCAATAGCCACTTTTTAAATCGAGCGTTGAAAACCACTTCTTTCCACTCAGGGTATCTAAAGTGTCATCAATTCGCGGAAGAGGATAGCTATCCTTTTTAGTGATATTATTTAAACGGCGATAGTCAATGCAAAATCTTGTTGAACCATCCTTCTTCCTTACCAAAACTACAGGAGAACACCAAGGACTAGATGATTGTTCAATAACATCATTCTTTTTCATGTCCTGTATCATGTCTTCCACCTCTTTTTCCCTAGCTAAAGGTACACGTCTCGGACGCTGACGGATCGTCATGACATCACCCGTGTTGATTTTATGTTTTACCACTCCAGTTCTCCCAAAGTCTCCATCGTGTTTAGAAAACAAATCGGAATACGTTGAGAGTAACTTTTCAGCTTCCTTTCTTTGGAGAGGTGTAAGATCGTCCCTACAACTTTCCAATATCTCCATTACCTCATTTGTTTTACTGTTTAACTATTGACTAACCTTACAACTTTTCACCCAACTTATTTCCTCACACTTCCCTACGATTTCCCCCTTTCGAACTGTCTCTTTGACATTGCAAAGGTTCAATATGGGAACCATTGTAACTCGTTCCCTACCCACAACAACTCTCGTAGTAATCCAAGATCTATTTTGCTTGTCGTTTCCTCCCTCAACAATTGCGCATCGCCGAGGTCTAATGCGATTATTTGGAGGCAATTTAATAGGTACTAGACTCTGTGATCTCGGAGGAAGTACCGTATCCCTTAAACAATGAACACTGCCATATTTTCCGCAATTTATTGGAATTTCCTTATCGAATTACATTTTAATAAACCATTTTTTACCCGACTGCGTCAGAAGGAGGGTTATGTTTTTCGAGCGTATGTATGTATGTATGTATGTATATCCATTTCTTCGGCACGCGCTACAGCCTAAACGACTGAACGGATTTTAACAGGTGAGGTGTCGTTGAATTCGTTAAAATTGTGGTAGTGACATAGGCTATATAAATTTTCAAAATGGCGGCTGTAAATGGGGGGAAAAAGGGGGGATGGGTGTATTTCTTTTTTTAACTTAGCAATATGGGTATCAAATGAAAGGTCGTAAAAAGACCATTTCAAAAATATAAATATCATATCATGGTTATATTGCCATTTTAACAAAAAATGGCACAAAGTGTACCATGTCATTTCTGTACCATAAACTAAAACAAAAAGTCTCAAATAAAATTATTATTATAAAAACAAAAAACCCGACTGCATAGAAGTTATGAACTGAAAAGAGAAAAACAAGGATCACTATATGTATATAAAATTTTAAATACTTTATGGTGCTGCAGGCGGGGACAAACGTAGTTTTGGTAGATCTTTCTTTCCCCACAGAAAATAAAGTATTTTGTCCCCGCTTGCATCTCTTCTCTTTCTCTCTTTTTAAGGTTACAGATAGATAGGTGAATGGGGCATTCACCTATCTATCTGTAACCTTAAAAAGAAAAGGTGTACAGCTCAGCATAATGCCGTGTATTGTGACATACATGGCGCTGATTTTCAGCCGTGACCTATGTGACATCACAGACATTAAAAATTAAATCAATACTTAAATAATAAGCACATACCTATATGTAACAATAAAAATAAATAATAATATTTAATGTATAATAATAATTAATTACTAAGTTGGATGTATGTAAAATAAATATATACCCATAGAAAAAGAAATGTGAATTTATATTTTGCATACAAGTAATATAATATGATGAAGAAGAGAAGATGAAGAAGAAGAGTTATAATAATTAAAACATATTCTAAAGTCCTAAATTCCTCCTACATAATTGATACTTCCACCGCGTAGCTTTCAAATTCTTTTTGCTTGGCTAGCATAAATTTCTTCAATTTTCTACAAAACGTAAATTTGGTTTGCGAATTACGGATTGGCGGTGGAATATTGTTCCAACAGCGGGTGGCGGCGTATTTAAAACTACCTCTAAAAGCAGCCGAGCAATGCCTCGGTACGCTTAGAGGCTTACGTGAGCACCTGAAAAACTCTCTGTTATCATACAACCTGCTGAGCTTCTGACTAATATATAATGGCTTACTGTATTTAAATATTCCAAAAAGTAAGCTAGCAAGATGTACCTTCCTTCTACTACTCATTTTTAGCATGCTATGCTCGTTCAAAAACGGAGTGACATGACTTCTAGGGGGAATGCTGAAACAATAGCGTGCACAGGCGTTTTGAACCCTTTGTATAAGCTTACTGGTTCTGGCTAATAAACGAGGTCCGTAAACTACGTCTGCATAATTTAGTTTCGATAGCACAAGACTTTCTACTAGTCGAATGCGCACCTCTTGACTGATATATTTGCGAATTTTGTACAAGATCTTTAGTCTATAAAAGCAATTACGTACTACCGAAGCTATGTAGTTTACGTACCTAAGCTCAGAATCCATTAGGAGCCCTAAATTTCTGGCTTCAAAAACACGCTCTAATGTCACACCGTTTAGTGTAACGTTGGCAGAATCATAATTCACTTTTGCTATTTGAGCTCTTGTACCAAATAATATAACCTTAGATTTACAGAGATTCAGAACTAACGAATTATTATGAGACCAATTAATGATTCGTTGCAGGTCCTCATTTATTCTTTGGACCGCCAATCCGTAATCATTTGGCTCAAAAGAATAATATACCTGCAAATCATCGGCATATAAATGATATTTGCAATGTTGAATATTATGCACTATATCAGCACTGTACAAAATAAATAAGAGTGGACCCAAAATAGAACCCTGACGGATTCCCCTTTTCACATTAGTGATGGAAGAACGTATCCTCTTCCCATCATCTTGCGCTATTTCTATATACTGCGATCTGTTCATCAAATAGCTGTCAAACCATTTCACCGTATTGATGTCAAAACCGTAATATGATAACTTAGAAAGCAGCAGCGGGATGTTTACACTATCAAATGCGCGTGAAAAATCTAATAACACTAATAGTGTACACATTTTATTATCTTGCGCCGTCAGTATATAGTCAGTTACATCAAGAAGTGCGGATACCGTACTTCTACCAGCCCTGAAACCTGATTGCATATCTGGTAACAAATTGTTACTTTCCAGGTATTCAGAAATTTGTAGATATACAACCTTTTCCAGAATTTTTGATGCACAGGGCAATATACTGATCGGCCGTAAGTCTTTTACTGTACCGGGATTATCAATTTTAGGAATTGGACGCACCACTGCTACTTTCCAAGCATCAGGAAAGGTTGACTGCTCAATAGATCCATTGACGATCGACGAGATAAGTCCAAGACTCTGCGGAAGTGTCATGAGCAGCATATCCAGAGTAACAGTATTAGAATAAAAGTAAAGAGAGTAAAAGTATTAGAATCAACGCCTTTCAATATACGACTATTTACAACCGTGCGCGATGCTTCGGTATCTAATGTTAAATGACAGGGAACACCATTGACAACACCGCGTATTAATAACCCGTTTCCTTCCGTTGACTGTTTAATTTCAATATGTGGGGTTATTCCTCTTTCAGCTAGCACCCACCCCTTTGTACTGGCTGGACTTAGTTTTCCTGCAACTGGTCAGATATAGATACAGCTACATCTACCTGCTGCCGAATCTGTCTTTGCCTCGGACAATGACTCCATATATGCCCCTTCTCCCCGCATTTGAAGCAATTAAAATAAGGAGTGCGTCGGCGTGGTGAATTATTCTCTGTAGTAGCTACTTCCCTTAACCATACAGGTCGAAAGACATAACGGACAGCCTCCACTTATAAAGCATGAGCTACTGCTTTTTTCAAAGTGCTGTGATGTTGTAAACGTACAGTTGCTCTTACCTTTGGATCCCGAATTCCATCCACAAAAGCTTGTAACAGCATAGTCTCCACTGTAGATGGTGAGGATTGATACGCCTTCCGAACAAGCTTTTCAATCTCCACGGACCATTGTTTTAAGGTTTCATTCGCCCGTTGAGTACGGTCCTTGATTTGTGCCCTGTACACGTGTTCAAGATGATTATCCCCATATCGGGACTCTTAATGTGTTAAGTAATTCATTGTAGGTAATCTTACGATCGCAATCATTTGCGCATAAGGCCTCTAACAATGATAACGCCTCATCTCGAAGCGCTATAGTCAATGCAGACTGCGCTTCCTCATCTGACCACCGACAAGAACGTTTCATCGTTTCAAGTTGAAATTTAAAGGCTGCCCATGATGACTTACCGTCGAAGTATGGAATTTTGAATGCTCTCATTGTAGAAATACTCGTACCTTCATTGCTAAGTGACTTTCCGGAAACTTGATGGGAATCATTATTTTCTTCAAAGGTTCTTAGTTTGGAAGCCTGCTCTTGTAGCGTGTCCTTAAGCTTTTCTATGTTTGCTTTCATGACTCCTACCTCCTTTTTAACTTCCTCCACTGTTTCAGCGTGTTGGAGAAGCGGAACCAGAACATCCTTGTGAAAGCGGCTTGCTTGTTCCTCTTGCAGTGCGCGTAATTGGCACTCTTGAAGACGAGCCTGCTTTTCTTGGGAACGGATCTGTTCCACTTGAAACATGTGAAACTGCTCCTCGTGACGGCGGCCTTGCTCCTGGATCATACTTGCCATTTTTTCAAGTAATTTGTCCAAATCGCTTGACGTTGCTTGCGGCGCAGCGGCCTCACTTACGTCAGGGCCCTCGCGACGTTGTGCCTCTGCCATTGCCCGAGTGGTAACGCTATCATTCTTCGGAACTAATGGCATTTTGCTATCCCACTTCTGACACCAAATGTTAAGCCCCTAGGGTTCCGGGATGCAAATTTATCAAATAAGAGACAACAAAATCGTTTCGCCTTGTTTACTTTCTGAAAAATATTGACAACTTCAAACATTGTTATTTTTATATGACATACTTTTTTACCTTTCGAATTTCCGTTTTAAGAGGTTTAATAGCTTCGCGACAGTATGTATGTATGTATGTCCATTTCTTCGGCACGCGCTACAGCGCTGCTGAACGGATTTGGACATGTGAGGTGTCGTTGAATTCGGCTAAATTGTGGAAGTAACATAGGCTTAATAAATTTTCAAAATGGCGGCTATAAATGGGGGAAAAAGGGGGGGACGTGTGCATTTTTTTCTTTTATCCTAGATATATATATTTAGGAATCTCAGAATTGGTAAAAATCATAAATCTCACAAGTTTTACTAATTTTTGTCCGGCCCCTTTCTAAATTTCTAATTACGCAGTTCCCACTTGTCTATTTGACAGTCTATGTCATTGTCAAAATAGTCAAACACATACTGACATTGAAGTTTCGTATTACTCAGAGTAAATAAAGCAAATTTAGTTACAAAGATTTCTTATTCGGCCGTTCCTGACAAAGGGGTCGTCCCGACCCTGACATCACGTGGACCGGGACCAGCGATACCAGTCTCTAACGGCTGGATCTGGAAATGCACCTCTCATACAAGCCTGCCTGACAGCCTCTACATACAGGCCTGTAGAGCTCGAAATATGACACTTGCACTGAGGGAGTTCAATGCACATTGTCATAATCACCGTCATCTTTCACCTCACCGAGGTAGCATACGAGCAGTCAGATGCGCCTTCAAAAGAACGCTCGATGCATCGCTTTAGGAGCGCGCGCGGTATGCGCCATCACAGGCGCGCAGTATGCGCCGTCGTAGGAGCGCAGTATGTGCCTTCACAGGCCCGTAGCATGTACCTTCACAGGCACGCAGCACGCGCAGCATGTCCAATCGTTGAGGCTTGAAGTTGAGCGGACTCACCGCAGGTTTGGCGGACTACCCGCATTGTGGGCGGACTGACCGCATGATGGGCGGACTAGCCGCATGATGGGCGGACTGACCGCATGATGGGCGGACTAACCGCATGATGGGCGGACTAATCGCATGATGAGCGGACTAACCGCATGTTGGGTGGACTAACCGCAGGTAGATCGGACTAAACGAAGGATAACCGGACTAAAACCGTAGGCAGATTGGACTAACCGCAAGTAGGTCGGACTGACCGAAGAATAAGCGAAAGAACCGCAGGTAGATCAGACTAACCGAAGGATAAACAGACTACAACCGTAGGTAGATCGGACTAACCGCAGGTAGATCGGACTGACCGAAGAATAAGCGGAACAACCGCAGGTAGATCGGATTGACCAAAGAATGAACGGACTAAAACCGTAGGTAGATCGGACTAAAACCGCAGGCAGATTGCGGCCGCCAGTCAGTGCCTCTCAGCACTTCGCAGAAAACAGCTCGCAGTAGGCATATTTTTTTTTCCTTGGACACACCACAGTGAGCACTCTTCCCGAAACCAGCAGCATTAACAGCACACGCAAACAATGGTTGATTCAGTATCAGGAGGCGGCATCTGGTCATCACGAAAACAGTACCAAAGTACAGTACAGTAGTTAATAGGCAGTACTTAGAATGCGAATCTACCACTAACAGTGTGTAGCGGAGACCACAAGACTGTGTAAATACTTTTCCACCAATTGTTTTAACCAAAACTGCGTTTAGCTAAACTTAACCACAAGCAATGTAACTTAGTATCAAAACTCCCAATCATCGCTCGGTCTATTCCGACCTTAACTTACAAATCTTTTCAACCCCATATCACAACTGTTATTAATTTTGCATATGTTTATTATTAACGTTTTACTTTCCATTTAATAAGAAACCTGGATAGGTAACACTGCATCCAACAACAAACAAACAAACAACAAATGTACACCAGTGAAGCAGTATTGTTCAGAACCTCAACTAAGTGAACCTCTTGTAATTTTTATAATGTGAACGATGCCACCACACCACATGTGCACTGTGCACTCCTCAACACATTTCAGTCTTCACAAATTGCATTAGTAATTAATTTTTAAAATAGTTATCACCTTCAAGCAGGTGAGAGCCCGTTACTTGGTAGAAGTACAAAATTATAACACACCGAACACTGCAAATATTAATTGACATAACAAATGTACATGCACATACACAAATGCAATTCCCTAACAGATCCAAATTTTTACACATTGCATTAATTATTAATTTTAGAAATAATATAACTCACAGACAGGCGAGACTCAGTTACTTGGTATAAACACAAAACCTTCTGCAACACACTGAATTGATAGCAATCAGTCAGTCAGAGAAACCTAGTTAGATAAAACATTTGTAATATCAGCACAAGTGTTCAACATTATGTAATGTATGTATTTGTTCTGTGGCGGTCTCATGCGTTGGAGCTGTCATTGACCTGTCAGTTGTAATTAAATGGCGCTTCTCAGCTGTGTGTTCGTTTTAATAGAACTCCTTAAAGATATTTCAGTGGCGACGAGGATGGGATTAAATTTTAATAGAACTCCTTAAAGATATTTCAGTGGCGACGAGGTGGATAAAATGTCGATCGGTAAAATTCCCGAGTTTAATATGCATTCAGATAATTGGAAATTATACGTAGAGAGATTGGAGCAATACTTTATCGTAAACAAAATCACGAGTGAATTGTATGTTCCGACACTAATAACTGTCATGGGGGCAGAATGCTACGAACTGTTGGTGAATTTATGTACACCGGCAAAACCCACATCTAAAAGCTTTAGTGAGCTCACTGCAGTACTAGAAAAACATTTACAACCTAAACCGAGTATATTGGCGGAACGGTTTAAATTTCGACATCGTAAACAAAAGGAGGGGGAGAGCATAGCAGAATACGTGGCAATATTGAAACGATTCTCTAAAACCTGCGAATTTGGGAATTGGTTGGAGGAGAGTTTAAGAGATCAGTTTGTGTGTGGCATAACGAGCGAAACAATACGTCAACGGCTATTTGCCGAAGAGAAGCTGGATTTTGGAAAGGCATACAGTTTGGCTATGAGTTTAGAAGCGGCAGAGAAGAACGCCGCTATTGTGGAGGCGGTTCCAAACCCAGGACTATCAAGCGGTACGAGCAAGAACGCAGATTGTCAGTCCATTGCGAGCGCGGGACGTCGGCGGACGGCGGGTAGTGAGGCGGATCCAAGGCGCATACAAGACGACGGTCGCGGCAGGCGGCGTCAGTATGGCGTACCTAGGGAGGGTCGCACGGATGCACGTTCGACAACAAACCCACTGGCAGGGTCAGGGTCAGCGCATGGTCAGCGGTGTAGTGTGTGTGGCCTATTTCATAAGGGTAGTGGCGTAGACTCCTGCAAATATCGTCAGTTCTGGTGCCGGGCCTGCAACCGTCAAGGGCATTTGCGCCGCGTCTGCCCTTATCTTTCGAACCAGCACCGAGTAGAAGTAACCGACGGCCTTACTAGGACGGAAGACAGCGAGCATAGTGAAGACAGTGATGAGGTAATCAGTACTTACATAAATAATCTGTCAATCCAGCAGTGTAAGCCTATTAAAGTGACATTAAATATTCAAGGTCAGAATTTGGCAATGGAGTGTGACACCGGCAGTGCTGTGTCATGTATAAGTTACGAATTGTATAAAAAAAAATTTAATAATTTAAAGCTATTTAATAGTAAATTACAGTTAAGATATTATACTGGGGAGTGTATTACTCCCGTGGGTCTTCTTAAACCATTAGTTAAGTATGAACAGACGAAAAAATATTTAGATTTGTATGTCATAAATAATGTAAAAACTAGTCTATTAGGTAGACAGTGGTTAATGGAATTGAATGTAAGATTACCCAGTTTTGTGAGTTCTGTTAATAGTTTATTAGTGGAAGATTTTAACATGGAAAAATTCAGTTCCAGATACTGTAAGGTGTTCGCGGATGGCTTGGGGCGTTTCAATGGTGGCCGGGTGAGCATCCGCCTGCGAGCGGACGCAAAGCCGGTGTTCATGCGCGCGCGACCACTGGCTTACGCATTACGCGAGCCTGTGGAGCGTGCGTTGGAACAGCTTGTACGGGACGGCATCCTCACTCCGGTCGACTGCTCTGACTGGGCGACTCCAATTGTACCGGTAATTAAAAAAGACGGAACCATTCGGATTTGTTAATGCGTGTAAACGGGGGGCAACGATTCAGTAAGATTGACTTATCTCAAGCTTATGCACAATTTGAGCTGGATGAGTCAAAACAATGCACAGTCATAAACACTCATAAAGGTTTGTTTATGTACAACAGGCTAGTTTATGGTCTTGCTTCCAGTCCAGGGATTTTCCAAAAGAAATTGGAAGCATTATTTGCGGACTTGTCACAGGTAGGTGTTTTTCTGGACGATATAATTATTACGGGAAGTAGTGATAAGGAACATATCTCGAACCTGCATAAAGTCTTTGATAGATTAGAGGAGTATGGTTTACGAGTAAAAAAAGGAAAATGTGTATTCTTTACGGAATCTATTAATTATTTAGGGTATGTTGTTAGTAAGAATGGGGTCCATACTTGCCCAGATAAGGTAAAAGCAATTGTCGATACACCAGCACCCAGCGATGTATCACAATTAAGAGCCTTCATCGGTATGGTGATGTACTACGCGAAATTCATTAAAAATGTTAGTACTATTCTAGCACCCTTATATAATTTGTTGCGCGTGAAAACTAAATTTGTTTGGTGTGAACGATGCGAGGCTGCTTTTAGAGAAATTAAACAATTGTTAGTATCAAGCGAAGTGTTAGTGCACTATTCTCCGGACCTGCCATTAGTTCTCACCGCGGACGCGAGTTGTACAGGTATAGGGGCTGTGATAACGCAGCTCACACCGGAAGGAGAACGGCCCATAGCATTCGCATCAAGGACCTTGACCTCGGCTGAACGTGCATATGCACAAATCGATAGGGAGGCATTAGCTATTGTATATGGTGTAAAAAAATTTCATCAATTTTTGTACGGTCGGCAGTTTATATTGAGAACAGACCATAAACCACTTTCTTTTATATTTGGCCACAAAGCAGGTATCCCGGTGATGGCAGCATCGCGGATACAAAGATGGGCAATTCTGTTAGCAGGGTATAATTATAAAATTGAATTCGTAGCGTCAGCTAAAAACTGTGCCGACGGATTATCGCGCCTACCACAACATAAAAATGAATATCGAAGGACAGAAGAGTTAACATATTTAAATTTCGTCGAGAATTTCTTACCTGTGACCAGTGCCGACATAAAAACAAACACCAGTAGGGATAAAATATTAAGCAAAATATTTTTATATATACAATCAGGTTGGCCAGCGAAATGCCCGGACGAAGAAGTAAGGCCATATTACGTTCGGCGCCATGAACTATATATAGATCGCGGATGTATAATGTGGGGATACAGGGTGATAATTCCACAATCCCTCCAAGGGGAAATATTAAAACAATTACATATCAGTCATATGGGTATCGTTAAAACCAAATCGTTGGCGCGTAGTTATGTTTGGTGGCCAGGTATAGATAACGATATTGAAGTCGTATGTCAGAAATGTGAAACGTGCGCTGCTGAGGCGCCAGCGCCTGTACGAGCAGCACCCAGCCCTTGGCCATCCTCCTTAGAACCATGGAGTAGAATTCACGTTGATTTCCTCGGCCCCTTTAAAGGGAAGACCTTCTTAGTCATTATTGACGCTAGTTCTAAATGGCTCGAGATTTTTGAACTGCATAGGACGAATGCTTATGCAGTGACAAAAATTCTCCGAGCCACCTTTGCAAGATTCGGATTACCTACCCAGCTGGTATCTGACCGTGGACCCCCCTTCACCAGCAATGAATTTATGAAATTTCTGAAAGATAATGGCGTTTATCAGTCATATTCACCTGCTTACCATCCATCATCAAATGGAGCAGCGGAGAACGCTGTGAAACGATGTAAGCGAGCTATTAAAAAGGCTTATAGAGAGGGCCTCGATGTAGATGCTGCTTTACAAACCTTCCTGTTAGCCTACAGAAACAGCGTGCACAGTAGTACAGGTGACACGCCAGCTATGTTACTACAGCGGCGTCCCTTAAGATCTAGGTTAGATTTGTTACGACCAATTAGAGAGCGAGAAACTCGTGTACTAGATGCTCAGCGTAAGCAGGTAGAACATGCTGGCGGGGTGACGAGACAGCTCGCTGAAGGGGAGTCGGTCTGGGCTAGGGAGTATGGAGGAAATGATAAATGGGTCAAAGGTAAAATATGTAGGCAAGAAGGGATAAGTAGGTATGTTGTAGATAGTGGGAATGGCAAACTTATGTAACGTCTTGTAGATCAGATCAGACGCAGATCCCGGCTATCCGATGTCGCATGTTCCATGCCGGATTCAAGTCCTACCGGGAGTGAGGAAACTGTCGAGGAGTCGGTAGTGGTGCCAGAAGAAGGCTCTTCAAGCATAGTTGAGGGAAAGGAGTTGTTGAAGGAATTGCCGTCGGGATCTAATAATACACGGTTATCACCTCCAGCTCTTCCGGCACCACAGTCGACATCAGTACTAGAGGAACGCCCCCGAAGAACGCGTAAACCGGTGGTTCGTTTTGTATTAGAATAAGCTTAGTTAAGTAATTAGAAACCATGTAGTGTTAAGCTAATACCTTGTGAATCCATTAATTAGTAGATTTAGAAGGGAGGTGTAATGTATGTATTTGTTCTGTGGCGGTCTCATGCGTTGGAGCTGTCATTGACCTGTCAGTTGTAATTAAATGGCGCTTCTCAGCTGTGTGTTCGTTTTAATAGAACTCCTTAAAGATATTTCACATTACACTGTTCTTTTAATCTTTAACAATTATTTTTATTTAATTTTTTTACTATCATTAACTATTTGACAACCCTTGGACGCAAACACACATGATAGGAAGTGATCATGCAATACAATGAAAGCGGGGTAACTTATTATTGGACTAGGATGAAATACACATCCCTTTCGTTTTCTATATGACGTTGCACTGGAATATCAAATCATTTGGCAGTCGTGGCAGCGAGCCACGAGTGAAACCTTCTACTAACTATACTTGGGCTAACAAAATCTCAATCGGCCAAGACAGGAATCGAACCCCAAACCTCCTCTTATGAATGTGCATACCACTGCACTATGGAGGCTGATATTAACATTTGTAGAGTTAGTTTTACATGAGTAATGAATTGAAACTCCAATAGAAAATTGACGCGCAATTACACGATTTATCAAATGAAATTTCAGTTTTCTTACAAACAATGACGAGAAGCTTATAAATCTGTTACCTCTAGTTAAACCACCTGAATAATCCACTTGAATTCGTTACTTTTTTGGTTCACTTTTACATCATTCGTATCGGCGAAATACGATCTTTGTTTTTGCATTGAAAACACTCGCTATGACAAATTTTGTATGTGGGCATTAGGTTGAATCCCAATTCTGAATTTAGGAATCTCAGAATTGGTAAAAGTCATAAATCTCACAAGTTTTACTAATTTTTTGTCCTGCCCCTTTCTAAATTTCTAATTACGCAGTTCCCGCTTGTCTATTTGACAGTCTATGTCATTGTCAAAATAGTCAAACACATACTGACATTGACGTTTCGTATTACTCAGAGTAAATAAAGCAAATTTGGTTAGAAAGATTTCTTATTATATATATATCATATAAATGTCATATCATGTTTATATTACTGTTTTAACAAGCAATGCCAAAAAGTGTACCGTCTTATTTCTATACCACAAATTAAAACTAAAAGTCTCAAATAAAATTATTATTATAAAAACAAAAAACCCGACTGCTTAGAAGTAATGAACTGAAAAGAGAAAAACAAGGATCACTATATAAACGTAGTTTTTGTAGGTCTTTCTTTCCCAGGTAGTAAACTATTTTGTCCCCGCCTGCGGAACCATAAAGTATTTAGAATTTTATATAGATATAGTGATCCTTGTTTTTCTCTTTTCAGTTCATAACATCTAAGCAGTTGGGTTTTTGTTTTTATAGTAAAAATAATTTTATTTACACCCATATTACTTTACTTGCTAATTTAATTTACTTCTTAAGAACACTTTAACAATGTACCAACTCGACTAAATATCCTCACCGCAATCTAACTCTATACTAAAACTGTCAACTCAACTGCTTTGTTCCACTCAAGATGGTGTCCATCCTCTACTAGGACTTTCCCTACTCTGTGATTGGTTGAAGTACTAAACTAAATCCTATTGGAGGCGACATAATCAAAGAAGACACTTTCATCTCACATTAGATCATGTGATGAGATATGACGCAATATTTACACTTTATAAATCAAATTTAATTTAACTGACTTAACACAACGTTTTAAGTAAGCACCTATCTCATAGCTCTTATTAAATGATTAACAATTAGTTATTTTGCTTACTTCCACAGACAACATATCATAAACATAGTACCAGAGACAATGACACTGGCGACATCTATCCTATCACAATATTACAATAATTTACCCTACGTCTCTGAAACCACTTCCTCCGACACACACATATATATAGTTTATGTATAATTCATACCTTCCGACCCGGTGGTTGAGTCCCTACAAATAGTTAATTAGGACGCTTCAAATGTGCTTATAATATGTAAAGTAGACTATAATTGAAATAAATGTTTTTGAATTTGAATTACGTCGTTGATGTTCCTAGTTCCCATGCTTAGTGTCATCTTTTATTATAAGCAGAGCTAATGTTGGAATGGCCCTTTCGAGGTCAGTTTTTCCTTATTCCTACAAATGAAATGAAATGAAAATGTCTTTATTTACACATTATGTCACACATCACAATTGCTTTTGGTTTACGTGCTCTCCGAGGCACGGGGGTGTAACACCAACTTCCAAACTCCGGGCTTGGAATGTACTGAACATTTCATAGAACAATGAAAAAGCTCAGAATTATTCCATGACCCGACCCAGGAATCGAACCCAGGACCTCGTGATCGAAGCCATATAGGCTAACCACTAGATTAACGAGGCAGTATAGATAATATAATATGTGTAAAGCGTATGTGATGTCCTGGATTCGATTCCCGGCGGGGCAGATTGAGATTTTTCTTAATTTGTCTTGGTCTGGCTGGTGGGAGGCTTTCGCCGTGGCCAGTTACCACCCTACCGTCAAAGACGCACCGCCAAACGATTTAGCGTTCCGGTACGATGTCGTATAGAAACCGAAAGGGGTGTGGATTTCATCCTACTCCTAACAAGTTAGCTCGCTTCCATCTTAGACTGCATCATCACTTAACATCAGGTGTGATAGCAGTCAAGAGCCAACTTGTAGTCAATAAAAAAATTGGTTGTCTGTAAAGTCGGTTTACTGACGATAGTTGAACGTGACAACGTCTTAAGAAAATACTGATGGAATGGTAGCATTTAATTGGTTATTAAAATTCTTAATTTAAGTATATTTTTATAAATATTAATTTAAATTAATAAAATAATTGATTTTGATTTTATAAATTTATATTTTAAATTTATAATAAATATATTAATTTTTAATTTAAAATTAATATATTTAATAATTATATTTAATAGACGGATGTCGAACGCTGCCGAACGCAAAGGCCGATTGTGCTTCTTTGTCGCTCGTTCCGCGCTCTCGCTTGCACTTCAAGCCTTACATGGAACGCCTCAAAGCGAGTTAACGACGCATGGCGTCATGTTTTTTCGTCCGTGCAGCCGGCTCTATCGAATTATAAGACGTTGTCACGTCAAAAACAAAGTTTGACCATGGTGTCAAGCCCAGAACTGTTATATACGGTGCCCAACAGAAAATAAGGCCTTGTCCAAAATCATCCTGAATCCAAAGCCAAGTATTATTAAAAACAAGAACCTACGCAATACTCCGGTGGAAATTAAACACTTTTGCATATTAAAACTAATTTTAACAATACCGTTATTTGTACAAGTGGAAATGATATTTTATTGGCTCGATTAAGTATATTTATTTATGGAAAATTAATGATGTTTGCAGTTGAAATGACGGGGGTATATATACCCATGGGGTAGAACCTGGCTCATAGTTGGTTCATAGGTCTAAAGGGATTGTAATCCTCAGACCATCTGCGATGAATCTCCACATTCTGCTGTTTACCTGTCTATTAGTCGTGAGTATATATTATATATTTTGTAATATATTTTGTGTCCCATATTTTTTTTTTTATCGACTACAAGTTGGTCCTTGACTGCTATCACCCCTGATGTTAAGTGATGATGCAATCTAAGATGGAAGCGGGCCGAGATTTCAGTTTTTGTTTCGTTTCGGTAGCTTTTTGGCGAAATATACTATGACAGTATAGTACGAGTTCGTAACGTGGCGATAAATCACTAAAAAGTACACAAAAAATAGAACCGACTCAAAATGCACTAAAAAGTAAAAAATAATTGTCATTTACTTGTTTAATTTACTAAACTTGTTAGGAGTAGGATGAAATCCACACCCCTATGGTTTCTACATGACATCGTACCGGAACGCTAAATCGCTTGGCGGTACGTCTTTGTCAATAGGGTGGTAACTAACCACGGCGAAAGCCTCCCACCAGCATTTTGCGGTTCATTTTTTGTTAAAAATTTTTTGTAATATATTTTGTGTCCCAGTATTTTACCCACCGACGAAAAAAAAAACAAGACAGATTGCAGGAATAATGAGAGTCAAAAAAAAAAGAAATGTTTAAATTTTATAAAAACTTATTTAAAATATATTGAATATATTAATTACTTAAGTAAGCTTACTAATCTAATTTATTATCATGAATTCGTCATTAACAAGTTAATTAAAAAAATTAAGTGTAAAATGACTAGTGATTCCTACCTCCATTTTTAATTTGTTTGTTGACAAGCATTCTCAATCGAGTTTGGCTTTAGTATAGTACTAAAACCTATTAGTGAAAACTGTAACTCAGACTCTTGAAATTTTTTTTTTTTTTTTTTATCAACTACAAGTTGGCCCTTGACTGCTATCACACCTGATGTTAAGTGATGATGCAATCTAAGATGGAAGCGGGCTTACTTGTTAGGAGTGGGACGAAAATCCACGCCCCTTTCGGTTTCTACACGACATCGTGCCGGAACGCTAAATCGCTTGGCGGTACGTCTTTGTCGGTAGGGTGGTAACTAGCCACGGCGAAAGCCTCCCACCAGCCAGACCAAGACAAATTAAGAAAAATCTCAATCTGCCCTGCCGGGAATCGAACCCAGGACCTCCGCCTTATAAATTCACCGCGCATACCACTGCGCCACGGAGGTCGTCAATTTGGTACGAAGCAACATCTTGTAAGTCACAGATAAAGGAAAAATTGCCAAAACCCTAAATTCCTAGTTGAATCGTATAATAAAAATATTTTTAATAATTTTAAGCGTTTCCACACGAACGCGGAGAGGTATTAAATTGAAAGGACATGGCCGGAATTAGTATGGAGCTGTGCCCCGAAAAAAAAATTCGTTTGCAGTGACATATAGTACCTTATTTTAAAGCTTACGAGTATTAGAATACCGCTATTTAAGTTTTGAGATCGAAGAACTTTCGAGAGTCTTCAATAACATGTTTCAAAAAGGCGCATAATTATTTTAAACAGCAACGATTTTACTGTCGTTTACCAAAGTGTTATATAGTTAGCAGCAAATAATACCTCACTGGTCCAATAGTTAGACTATATGGGTTAAAATCATTAGTATATAAGGAGATTGAGTTGGTACTAAACATTTATTCTAGTTTATCAAAGCGAATTAATTCATTCCGTTCATTATTATTAACATTTGACTGTTCCATAAAAATATATATAATATAATCGGATACTAGTACACTCTTTTGTATGTCGCGTGGTTGTGCGCAGCCGCATCAACAATCGTAACATATTTATACAATAAAAAAAAGCGTAAATCTTTATTTTATTATTATAATTATGTTTACAATATTTACTTTAGTTTACAGTGTTATGTTAGTCGTATTTTCTATATTTAATTACAAACTGAAGTCCTAAATACAGATAGAATATGTATTATATGTGTATCCAAACTCATAAGCTAATGCGTGTCAAAAAAATATCCAAAATAAACAATAAAAATATGCATTTCTCGAATGTTATAGAGAAATATAATTTTTGCCATAAATATGGCTTTATTTTTTTATTTTTTTTAACATATTAATAAATATTGCAAATTGTATTCAATTTGGGGGCAGAATCCGGCCATGTATTTTATCCGAACACTGTTTATCTATAATACTATCTAATGTATAGTTCTATAATACCTTTAAGCTGTAACAAAATCTAATAAACCTACAAGCTTGTTCGGAACCCTCGGTTCGCGACTTCAACTTGCACTTGGCCAGTTTTTGTTATTAATCCAGTATAATTTTTGCAGGTACTTAGTACGCACGCAGCACCACACGACAGTAAGTACTAACTACGAACGACACTAAGAACTGCCGCTTTCAGAGGTTCATTCACTTACTCCGCAACAAAATGCTGGAATTATTTTCCCCCACCCATAAAACAAATGATATAAAAATTTAATTTTAAAAAACTATTGAAGCTATTTCTTCTAGAAAAACGAATTGAATTCCAGCATCACGTGGCGGAGTTGTTTTTCTGTAACCCAATGATTTCTTTTTATAATCCCTACATACATAACAATCTGTATATTACTGGGCTATGTGCGTATATTTATATTTATGAAAATATGTGCATATATAATAAAGTAAAGATAATTTTAATTTTTAAAATATTGCAGTATTAAATTTAAATATTTTTAAAATTATTTTCTACTTAATTTATAAACTTGTTTTTTATTATTATTTTCTTTTTCATTATTTTATTTTTATAGTTTAAATTGAGTTAGGTCTTAGATATAATTTCTAATTTTTAGACTAGTTTTATTGTAGATCATAAGGTTGTTTTAGGCTGCGTTCATGCTGGTACCTGGATTAGGGATCCAGCTGAAAATCAGCGCTGCATATCTTTTGTCAGATTTTGCAGCAAAAATGCTGAGCTACATCCTTTTCCATTATCCACAATACAGGGTATGGAATTTTACTCAACTGAATTGTGAGTGTGGCTAAGGTATGAATAAAATATATTTCTTTCTTTCTTTCTTTCTTTCTTTCTTTCTTTCTTTACTACGAGTATCTGTACATACATATAAATAAAATTGGAATGTTGTTGTTGCTTGTAGTATTGAAATAATTGTTTTTTACTACATGCGTATACGGTACAAACACAAAAAAAGACGTGTGGGACTTGAAGACTGCCGCGGTAAAGCTATTGCATAGCATTTTTTATCAACTTATGTTTACCTACCGACGTCATCGGGATCGTGGCCTAGCGGTAAGGCGCTCTAAGTGCCCGGATTGTCAGAGAGACGCGGGTTCGAATCCCTTCGGTTCCGCAATTGTTTATTTTTAAAGCGTGATATTGCAAAAAGTCATTTATTTAAAAAAAAATGACTTTAAAATATCACGCTTGAAAAAAAAAATTGCGGAATATAAATGTAAATAAGTATGGTTTGGTAATTATTAAAATACAAAAATAACATTGACGACCTCCGTGGTGCAGTGGTATGCGCGGTGGATTTATAAGGCGGAGGTCCTGAGTTCGATTCCCGGCCGAACAGATTGAGATTTTTCTTAACTTGTCTTGGTCTGGCTGGTGGAAGGCTTTCGCCGTGGCTAGTTACCACCCTACCGACAAAGACGTACCGCCAAGCGATTTAGCGTTCCGGTACGATGTCGTGTAAAAACCAATAGGGGTGTGGATTTTATCTTACTCCTAACAAATTAGCCCGCTTCCATCTTAGATTGCATCATCACTTAACATCAGGTGTGATGGAAGTCAAGGGCTAACTTGTAGTCAATAAAAAAAATATTTATTTATTTATTGTTATTTTTTTGTTTCAGAAAAGAACTTACTTCATGGCATCGTAAAGGGTAAGTATTTTTAATAGTTACATTAACATAGTGACACTGCCGGGAATCAAACCCAGAACCTCTGTCTTAGGTGTAGACAACAACTAGATTGACCGGTCTCTGTGATGCAGTGGTATGACCAGGGTATTATAAGGCAGAAGTCCTAGTTTTTATGTATAGTAGCCAAGTATGTATTTAGCCAAGTTTTTATGTATAGTAGCCAAGTATGTATATAGCCAAGTTTTTATGTATAGTAGCCAGGTATGTATATAGCCAAGTTTTTATGTATAGTAGCCAAGTATGTATATAGCCAAGTTTTTATGTATAGTAGCCAAGTCTGTATATAGCCAAGTTTTTATGTATAGTAGCCAAGTATGTATATAGCCAAGTTTTTATGTATAGTAGCCAAGTATGTATATAGCAAAGTTTTTATGTATAGTAGCCAAGTATGTATATAGCCAAGTTTTTATGTATAGTAGCCAAGTATATATATAGCCAAGTTTTTATGTATAGTAGCCAAGTATGTATATAGCCAAGTTTTTATGTATAGTAGCCAAGTATGTATATAGCCAAGTTTTTATGTATAGTAGTTATACAGGATGATTTTTATATAATTAAGGATATTCTTATTTGTGGGTGTAATATCAGTAATAGAAAATCGACTAACAGTTCTGTACATTTTAAAAAATACATTTTTATTAATTTCTGACTCAAAAGTAACAAAATGATGGACACACTATGATCAAACAAACCGTGCGTCAGTTCACTGCGCGGGCGCACGTTTGTACGACGCCGACACGTGTGGCTGTGTATTGCGTGATATATGGTGACCAGGGTTCAATTCCCGACGGGGCAGATTGAGATTTTTCTTAATTTGTCTTAGTCTGGCTGGTGGGAGGCTTTCGCCGTGACTAGTTGCCACCCTACCGACAAAGACGTATCGCCAAGCGATTTAGCGTTCCGGTACGATGTCGTGTAGAAACCGAAAGGGGTATGGATTTTCGTCCCACTCCTAACAAGTTAGCCCGCTTCCATCTTAGACTGCATCATCACTTAACGTCAGGTGTGATAGCAGTCAAGGGCCAACTTGTAGTCGATAAAAAATATGGTATTGTTAAAACGAAAATGTTTCTAGACATACAATTGTTTAGATTATGCACTTCCGGTTCAAAGGACACTGACCATTTTTCATACATCACTGGGCCCAAAATTTGATAAACCGTTACAATGTCCAAATAAGTGTCTTTCGGTAAATAATAATATCAATTTTAAACATGTTTAATTTCAGTTTAATTGGCAATTGCATAATCAAGATATGAGCACAAATACACGAGTTAGGTTATGTGGGTTATTTGACATATATTTGACATTATCAAACTATTTTTATACTCAGAATCTGACAAATAATTGAATTTCAATACGTTTTTATTATATTAGAATTTCAGAATAGAGATTTATTAATAATTTATTTGTAAATTTGAATTAATTCAGTTCAATGCAATTGAAAGCCATAAGCTTTCAATAGAATTGATGACATGATATTGACATTAAGTAATGGAAATGGAACCTGTGTTGCCAGTTTTAATTATGCCAGACCCACTATTATGTCATTATTTGCAAAACAAAAACCTAAAATCTACAACATGTTTTTTTGAAACTTAGATGATCGACGAACCTAATAAATCTAATAATATACCTATATCTGGCACATAATAAAAGTAGTAGGCTACCTGGTTGTATGTAGTCATCACAATCCATGGGAACTGTAGTTTTGATAACAAAAAGACATTATTTTCTTGTTAGTGATATCATCATTATTAGCCTATTAACGGTCCACTACTGGGCCAGGCCTCCCTCCTTATAGGAGAGGGGATAAGGTTAGTGGTATAATTATAACTAACTGTTACAAAATAAACCATTAATCAACAATAATCGCCAGCCACTTAAACAACTAAAAGGGGATATTTACAACAGTTGTAGTGGAAAATCCTCTAAGTTGGCAACATTGATAATATTGTGGCTGTTTTACCACAGACTATCTTTATAGTTGGGAAACACAGAGTAATATACATATTTCAAAAATATTTTGGCGACCTCCGTGGCGCAGTGGATATATAAGGCGGAGGTCCTGGGTTCGATTCCCGGTGGGGCAGATTGAGATTTTTCTTAATTTGTCTTGGTCTGGCTGGTGGGAGGCTTTCGCCGAGGCTAGTTACCACCCTACCGACAAAGACGTACGTTTAGCGTTCCGGTACGAGGTCGTGTAGAAACCGATAAGGATGTGGATTTTCATCCTACTCCTAACAAGTAAGCCCGCTTCCATCTCAGATTGCATCATCACTTAACATCAGGTGTGATAGCAGTCAAGGGCCAACTTGTAGTCATTAAAAAAAAAAAATTCTTTTACAGTTTGCAATTGTGAATTCTAATTATTTTTAGTGATTTAGAATTTTTGAAGATACATTTTAATGTTGTAACGTGTTGGGCCCAAAATGGTCAATCTCCTTTTCAAACCGAAATGCAGGAGTATAAACGGCCGTTCCCCGACCCGAGCTTATTATTTTTGTCTATTTGTCTTTCCTTTATATTGTGGAGGGTAGAGGAAAGGAGGATCATCTGTGTATATGAAAAAGTGTCCGTCAAAATGTATTAAATTAGGATGGCGCCACAGTTGCATCAAAGTAACTCTCAAATGAAGCGTCAAATATTGTTAGAGTATATTTTTTTGTTTTGAGATTTACGTCCACTTGGACAACTTTTCACAACACAAATTTTACCCATAACTGTTCTGTTATTCACTCACTTTTTCATAAAATTAAATGTTTATATATCGATAACCGTACTATTTACTGTTTACGAACTAAAATCACTCTAAACGCACGTTCGGTTATAATTCTGTAAGGTTATATTTACCACAATATTTTGTACAACGTAAGTTGATGAAGTTCTCAATAATTAACTACTTTAGTCGATAATGACATTAAATTTTTTAACTCGGCATACTTCAATTCATCTACGATTGCTACATTCATACCATACCCTGTGCATCCACTAGCGCGATTGTGGAGGATTTTTGAACTGTTATTTAACGCATACAACTGGACACTTTTTCAACTTTTCTCCCATATAAGATGACTCTCCTTTCCTCTACCCTCCATACTTTATATAATAACTTTTATTAATTTATTAAATTTTGTTTCAGCTAAAGTAGGTGTTCTTGACAAAGTTGTAGGTAAGTTAATGATCATATTTAATAAAAAAATTAACAAAAAATAGAACCGACTCAACACGCACTAAAAAGTAAGAAATAACTGTGTCATTTACTTAAGCATATCTATGAAGTCGGTGCCAGCAAGTTTAAGGAACATTTATTTAACGTAGTAAAGCAGTTTGTGGGTTCTAGGTCCTTAAAGTAGAAACCTTGGCTGGCACCGACTCCTAGATATGGTTATACGGCACTTGTAGCCAAAAATAAGCTACCGATACTTACACAAAAACCGAAATGCCTATATAATTTGAAGAGTTCCTTAAATTTTCCCAGGATATCATCATCAGATCCTAACATGATAACTATGGGACTATATTGGAAGTGGGCCCTTTCTAATAAAAAAAGAATTATCAAAATCGGACAACTCTGTAAAAAGTTATGCGCGGTCATGTCGAATTGAGAACCTCTTCCATTTTTTTTCGTCGGTTAAAAAGCAATCGAAATGAGATTTTTAAAAATTTTATTTTAAATTATGCTTTGTCCATTTTATACAGGTAAAAAGGGGCTCGTCAATAATGTCGTAGGTGAGTGAAATTTACAATTCAAATAATTTTTGCACTACTTTAACCTTAACTGCAATCACCGTTTTTGTACGGCCTCCGTAGTGTGTGCGGTAGATTTATAAAACGGAGGTTCTGGGATCGATTCCCGTCAGGGTCTATTAAGTTTTTTTAATTGATCCGGGTCTGGCTGGTCGAAGGTTTCGGCTGTGGTTAGTTCCATCCTACTTACAAAGACTTACCGCCAAGCCATTTGGCGTTTCGGTACGACGTCTTGTAAAAACCAAAGGGGCTTAAATATTATCCTACTCCTAAGAGACCAGTGCAGTTCACTTTTGAAACCAAAAAAAATCGCAGTATAATGAAACCCATTGGAAAAGGAAGAGAATATTATAAAAATAATAGGAAAAAAATTACGGGCGATCTGAGGTCGGGAGGGGGTAAGGGGTAAGGTTTTAGGGGTAAAAAATGGATTCTCTCGATTCCCGGCGTAAGTTAAAGTCCTATGGAAAAAGTTTTAGGTCATAAAAAGGTCTAAAACTTTTTTCGCTCCAATTTTATGGGAATATTCTAAAAAACCTACTTTTTTGTTTTTTATTTTTATCTTTTACAAATAAAATTTTATTTTCACGAAATTTGGAGAAAACTCGCCTTTTTATGTCCCAAACACGCTATGATTTATTTGAATTAAAATATTTATTGTTTCACCTTATTTTAAATGAATACCGAAAAAGTAACCTAATTTTCAACCGAAAAATCGGCCGTCAAAATATCAGTTTTTTTCTAAAAGTTGGTATGCTTTCTTTTCGTTAAAATTCTACTTTACGATAGTGAAAAAAAAATAAAGAATACTACTATACACCTAAAATAAAATAAAAAAAATAAAAATATGCATAGGGGGCGTCCATAAATTACGTGAGGTGTTTTTTTTTAATTTTCTGCCCCTCCATCCCCCCCTGGTGAGATGTCGTGAGATTTTATTCAACCCCCTCCCCCATCCCCGAATCTCACGTGAGATTTTTCAAAATGTGAGTTTCCTACGTAAACGCGTTGGATTGTTATTGTAAAAAGAAAAAAACAAATTTGCATTGCCCTTTTATTTACGACTAGTTAAGACTAGTAATCAATATTGCTGAGAGTTTAATTATAAGAGTTCTTTAGTAATCTTAAGCATGTACAATCTGGATTAAATAGACCAAAATAGTATAAATTTTTTTTGTTTCAATCAGAAAAAAAATTGCGTGATATTTGCCGAGACCCCCCCTCTCTCCAACGTAAGATTAGATGAGATTTGACTCGATCCCCTCCCCCCCTTAAACACCTCACGTAATTTATGGACGCCCCCATACTAAAAATATGTAAAATGTTTACACCTTTTCAGAAAATGCAAAAACTAGGCCAACGGTTTTTACAGTTGTAACGAAATTGCAGGCATAGATGCCTATAAAATATATATAGTAGCCCCCTTTGGCGATCCAAAGGGGAAATGCTGCCAGTATCCTGGGCACTATGCCTCATTGCAGTGGAGTCGAGGAGGTTTTAGATTTTATTTAGTTTTGATTTTGTTCTAATTATTGTAGCGTATTTTATATTGGTTTTGTTTCACTTTTATTAAAAATGTTATAGCAAAAATGTAGTATATATATTTTTTTCTACTGCGATTTTTTTTTACTTTTCATTATTTTAATGCTATCTGCACTGGTCTATAAAAAGTGCAAAAATACTGAAATGAAACATTACAATAAAAAACAAAAAAAAAATTTTAAAAAAACTTGTTTTATTAATAAAAATATTATTTCAGGTAAAAAACTTGGCGTTTTACATCAAGTTGTCGACGGTAAGTATCTAATCTGTTAATATATTTTTTCCATTCTATTCTATATCAGAATAACACAGAGGCTACATTCTATCCTAAAATTCCCACGGGAAATAGAGCTACGCGGCTAAAACCGCGGGCGTCTTCTAATTGTAGACAAAGGAGAATGCCAGATCGTAACCCAGAAAGAACACAAATTGTAAATATACTAAAAATATCCTATCCTAATCCTAACTAATATTATAAATGCGAAAGTAACTCTGTCTGTCTGTCTGTCTTGCTTTCACTCTACAACTACTGAACCGATTTAAATGAAATTTGGTACACAGTAAGTCTAGATCCTGAAAAAGGACATAGGCTACTTTTAATTGCGAAAAAAGGGTTGTAAGGGGTTAAAGGGGGGATGAAATGTTGTATGAAAGTGTCGTAATTTTGAAAGCTCAAGACCTATTTCTTAGGCAGTTGATTAGATATAAATAAATATGACATTCAAAGCTTAGAAAAATTAGGCTGCCGTAATAACTAATTCCACGCGGATGAAGTCGCGGGCAAAAGCTAGTTACTATATAAATGTCCTGCAATAAGTCATTTTTACTGTTGGACATCGGAATAAAATTATGTTAAAAAAAAAAGTAATTAAACTATTTCCTTTTAATTTACACTCTTTACTCATTTTTATATCTTTATTGTTGCACTGGGTTCTTGTCTTTTAAATCGTTTTTATTGTATTTTCATCAACAGTGGGCTTTAAAAGGCTAGTATCCAGAGTCGTTAAGCCTGTTTAAAAATGTATTTAATGAAGCTTTGCGACTGTCATGTCAGTGTGACAACTATACGGAACAACAATACGGTAATGGACGATAACCAACGTTAGGTTCGTGTCGAAAATTCCGAGCTCTAGAGCTTTTAATTGTTATTTACATTAAATAGTAAAAAAAAGCAATAAAATGATGCATAATACATTGTTGTACAATATGTTTTTATTAGTGAGTTAAAGTTCTATACATTGTCTGGCATTCTCCTTTTAGTGTTAATCGCTGTCTTTACTTTCCCAAATACTTGTGTGGCCAAGTCTTTGACAGATTGGTTTTTATGACACCCTCCATTTATTTCTTCGTTATTAAGCGCAGAAATACAAAATAATACATAGGTATATTGATACAGCTGTTAAATTAAACAAAACAAATATACAGCTAATTACCCAGGTGTTCTGAAATTCTGAATAATAAAACGTATTCCATATTGCTACTGCGTAAAAGGTAAATGAATATTTTGGAATTACTAGCAGACGCCCGTGTCGTCGCCCGCATTGAAATAGTGTAATGTAGAGTTGTCAAACGTTTACACAATTCTATTCTCGTCTAGCTAGAAACTATTATGGAAATTATGGAGAAAGACGAAAGAACGAGACAAGAATAGAATAGACAGAGGCACTTGTGGTAGGTCAAAATGGCAGGTACACCAGTGCAACGAGGGGTTTTTAGCTGATAAGAATCCAGCACGATCTGACGAGAATGTCCATGAGGACATCTCAATCTCCTCCTAAGAAAAAAAGAGACGTGTGGCACTCGGAGATGCCGCGGTAAAGCTATTGCATAGAAGTTAAGCAACATCGGGCGCGGTCAGTACTTGGATGGGTGACCGCCTGGGAAAACCGCGTGATGCTGGCTTTTTTAAATTTTTAAAGTTTTTATCTAATTATGCAATTATAATTATATATTTATAAATTTAAAAAAGAAAAAAGAAAATAAAAAATAAAAATTTAAAAAGCCAACATCACGCGGTGTTCCCAGGCGGTCACCCATCCAAGTACTGACCGCGCCCGATGTTGCTTAACTTCGGTGATCGGAGAGAACCGGTGTATTCAACATGGTATGGACGTTGGCGAACAAATACGCGAATAAAACAATCTGAAAAAACTAAAAAGAGTAGGGGGCGGTGTTAGGTTTTTTCGTTACGGCATTTCTGTATTCGGTCTCCACGCTCAAGACCCGCGATAGAAGCTATGCAATAGCTTAAAAACGACTACAAAATTAGTACATGTTCAAGTTTTTGGAGTGTCCTGGGCTGTCCTGGATAGTTTTAAGCAACATCCTGAGTTTTTAGCACCCTGATAAAGTAATTTAAAATTTAATTTCACCTCGCCTAATTGCCTCAACTGGTGACCGAAGGGCTGGCTCGTTTGCGCAAAGGATCAGCCTGGCTATCCAGGAATGCAGCCAGTATTCTTTTTCTAACTTCAAATACTAGTTTTTTAATTTGTTGTAACGCAACCTTCCACAAACACCAAAAATAAAAAAATGTTTATAAAGCTTTTTTAAGAAAAATGCGCATGCGTTATATGGGTTAACAGCCTATTAGCGGCCCACTACAGGGCCAGGTCTCCCTCCTTATAGGAGAGGGGATATGGAGCGTACACCCACCACGCTGCTCCAATGCGAGTTAGTAGGCTAAGGGTAAATTTTTCATTTATTAACGATCACTATCAGATGTTGATGACAGTGACCGGAACCGACGGCTTAACGTGCTCTCCAGGGTACGAGGGTGTAACACCACCAACTTCTCGCCTCCGGGTTTGCAATGTCCTGAAAATTGTCAGGTTCGATTCCTGGGTCATGTTATGAAATAATTGTGAATTTTACATTCTTCTATTATACCTAATATTTATTATTTTTTAACTTTGTATGTTCTGACCTAATATTTAAAAAAAAAAAATATTTAAAAAAAATTATTTCTTACTTTTTAGTGATTTATCGCCACGTAGTGTACTCGTACTATACTGTCATAGTACCAGTGGCACCAGTAGCCAAAAAGCTACCGATACCGAGTCAAAAACCGAAGTCGCTGTAAGCGTGCCTCCAAAATTTGAAGAGTTCCTTCAATTTCCCCAGGATATCATCATCCGATCCTAACATGATGACAATGGGACCACCTTGGATGTATGCCCTTTCTAATAAAAAAAGAATTATCAAAATCGGACAACACTGTAAAAAGTTATGCGTGGTCATACGTAAAAAAAAAAAAACAAATATACGTGTCGAATTGAGAACCTCCTCCGTTTTTTTTCGTCGGTTAAAAATAATTTTCTTTCTTTCTTCTTATAGTATTACGTATTATTTTTTCAGAGAAGAAGAAGCTTGTTGGAAACGTTTTAACAGGTAAAAATTTTCTTTATTTATTTTTACAAGTAATCCCTTGACTGCCACCACTCCTGGTGCTAAGTGATGAAAGCAGACTAATTTGTTAGAGGTATGTCGGGGTAGTATCATGACAGCCACTCGGCGGAGTTCGGCAGAATAAAATTCGAATGAAAATCCACACCCCTTTCGGTTTCTGCACTACATCGTACCAGAACGCTAAATCGCTTGGCAGTACAACAATAAAATCAAAATATGCGTGTGTTTTTCGCATTCACACCCACTTCTATACTAAAGCCAAACTCGATTGAGAATGCCTGTCAACAAACAAATTTAAAATGAAGGTAGAAAACGCAACACATTTTATGCCTAATAAAGGAGAATGCCAGATCCTAACCCAGAATGAACACAAATTCAAAATATACTAAAAATATCCTATTATTATATTAATGTTTTACAATAAGATATTTTACTTTTGGACTTCGGAATAAAATTCCGTTAAAAGAAGTGATTAAACTATTTCCTTTAATTTTACATTCTTTACGCAATTTTAAATCTTTATTGTTTCACTAGGTTCTTTCAAATCGTTTTTATTGTTTTTTCATCAAATGTGGGCTTTAAAAGGCTAGTATCCAGAGGTGTTAAGCCTGTTTAAAAATGTATTTCATGAAGCTTTGCGACTGTCATGTCAGTGTGACAACTATACGGAACAACAATACGGAAATGGACGATAACCAACGTTAGGCCCTTGTCGAATACTCCGAGTTCTAGAGCTTTTAAATGTAATTTATATTAAATAGTAAAAAAAATGCAATAAAATGATGCATAATACGTTGTTGTATAATATGTTTTTATAAGTGGGTTAAAGTTCTATACATTGTCTGGCATTCTCCTTTAAAATTATGTTTTGTTATTTTAAAAAATCCTATTTAAAAGATATTGAATATATTAATTAGTTTTGAGCTTACTAATCTAATTTATTGTCATGAATTCGTCATTAACTAGTTAATTAAATAAAATAGGTGTATAATGACTAGTGATTACTACCTTCTTTTGTAATTTATTTGTTGACAAGCATTCTCAATCGAGTTTGGCTTTAGTATAGTTGACCTAGATCAAGGGGAAGCAGCTAAAAACACTCCTCAGATTTGTTCCTATAAGGATATGTCATCATATCGGGGATCGGCCAAGCCGTTTGGGAGTTGTAAGGGAACATATAAATTGTGCGGACAGACAGACAAACGGACAACAATAATTTAAAGCATTCCGCAGAAATGCTATTAAAAGTTCAAGTCACGCGATTTCGATTTGAAATAACGTTTAGTTGAATAACGTAACGTTTTTTTTTTTATCGACTACAAGTTGGCCCTTGACTGCTATCACATCTGATGTTAAGTGATGATGCAATCTAAGATGGAAGCGGGCTAAATTGTTACGAGTGGGACGAAAATCCACACCCCTTTCGGTTTCTGCACGACATCGTACCGGAACGCTAAATCGCTTGGCGATACGTCTTTGTCGGTAGGGTGGTAACTAGCCACGGCGAAAGCCTCCCACCAGCCAGACCAAGACAAATTAAGAAAAATCTCAATCTGCCCCGCCGGGAATCGAACCCAGGACCTCCGTCTTATAAATCCACCGCGCATACCACTGCGCCACGAAGGTCGTCGTTTATCAGCAACTGTATAGCTAAATCATCATTCTCAGCCTATTATAGGAGAGGGGATATGGAGCGTGCCCCCACCACGCTGCTCCAATGCGGGTTGGCGGGCTTAGGGATGTTTCATTTATTAACGATCACTATCAGATGTTGATGACAGTGACCGGGACCGACGGTTTAGCGTGCTCTCCAGGGTACGAGGGTGTAACACCACCAACTTCCCGACTACGGGCTTGGAATATACTGAAAATTTTATAGAAGAATGACAAAACTCAGAGTTGTTCCAGCACCCGACACAGAATTGGAACCTAGGT
The DNA here is from genome assembly GCA_034621355.1 of Mycalesis mineus. Lineage (NCBI taxonomy): Eukaryota > Metazoa > Arthropoda > Insecta > Lepidoptera > Nymphalidae > Mycalesis > Mycalesis mineus. Next base: position 1,244,882 of record JAXAVZ010000103.1, on the reverse strand, counting down.
CCTCGTAATCGACACATAGGCCACATAGGCTAACCACTAACCACCAACGCGGCATTCATTTTAGATTATAATGAAAAGAAATTTGATCCCTCCCATTTTCCGTTTATTAGGTGGAAATAAAAAACCCTGCGATAAATCTAAAGGCAGCCAAGAAACTAAACCGGTTCCAGTACCAGCGCCGATCAAGAAACCATGTGACAAGTCCAAAAAACAACCGCAAAAACCAAAAGAAAATCCGCACAAGAAAGAAGTGGAAATAAAACCTAAGCCAGTACAAGAAAAACCAAAAGACGTAAAGAAACCGTGCTCTAAATCTGGAGGTGATAAAGGCAAGAAAGATAATGAAAAGAAGGACAAAAAGGAAGAACACACTAAGCCAATTTCCGTACCATCCAAAGGTAAGAAACCATGTGATAAGTCTAAAGGGAAGAAAGACGTGGATATTAAAGCCAAAATACTGGATAAAAAATCAAAGAATCTCAAACAGTGGTCTAAGTCAGATGGTGAAAATAAGAAAGATGTTGGAAAGAAAGACGGCAAACATGATAAGCCAATTCTGGTACCATCTAAGGATAAAAAACCCTGTGACAAGTCTAAAGGTAAAATTTCAAATCCTGTAGATAAAAAACCCAAGTCTGAAAACCACAAGAAGGACATTGGTCATAAGGGAAAGAAAGAAGGAAAACAAAAAGATAACAAACCAATTTCAGTACCAACTAAGGGTAAAAAACCCTGTGACAAATCTAAAGGAAAACACCTTGATAAGTCAGACCAGTCAAAGAAAGGCATCAAAATAAAGCCTGAGCCTTTAGACAAAGAACCGAAAAGTAAAATACCTAAATCTGGTGATGATAAGCCCAAAAAGGATGTTGGTAAGAAAGAAAAGAAACAAAAAGATAACAAACCAATATCAGTACCAACTAAGGGCAAAAAACCTGAAAAGTCAGACAAACCCAAGAAAAGCATCGAAATAAAGCCTAAGCCATCGGACAAAAAACCGAAAAGTAAAACACCTAAATCTGGGGATGATAAACCCAAAAAGGATGTTGGTAAGAAAGATAACAAAGAAGATAAAACAAAAGATAACAAACCAATTTCTGTACCATCTAAGGGTAAAAAACCTGAAAAGTCAGACAAACCCAAGAAAAGCATCGAAATAAAGCCTAAGCCATCGGACAAAAAACCGAAAAGTAAAACACCTAAATCTGGGGATGATAAACCCAAAAAGGATGTTGGTAAGAAAGATAACAAAGAAGATAAAACAAAAGATAACAAACCAATTTCTGTACCATCTAAGGGTAAAAACCCCGTTGACAAATCTAAAGGAAAACATCCTGAAAAGTCACAGAAACCAAAGAAAGATGATACACCCAAAAAGGATATTGGAAAGAAAGAAAAGAAGAATAAAAAACCAAAACATGAAAAGAAAGATGTAGTACCATCTAAAGGCAAAAAACCAGGTCATCCAGAAAAACCAAAGAAGGAAATACCAAAGAAAGGCATTGAAATTAAACCCAAGAAAGATGTAGATGTGAAAGATGAGAATAAGAAACCAAAACAAGAAGTACAAAAAGAAAAACCACAAAAAGGTAAGCAATAAGAAGTCGAGTTCGTTTCAAACATAGAGACATGCGTTTTATTATTTACATCACGTAAAATATTAACGCTACTTTCTGCACCGCACGTGATGCCTCACAGTCCTAACTTTCTCGTTTCGAATGTTTTTTTTTTTGACGAAAAACGTTGATCGAAACGAGACAAAAGCTTCCCAAATTTTTCAAAAATAAATAGATATAAGAAAAAGATATGGAGACTTAATGATAAATTGTAACTCAATATTTATGTCTATTAAGTTTTCTGAAATGAATCCCATTCTGAAAGCAAATTTAATAAATTCATATCCCAAGAATTAATTTAAGATTAGTTTTTCCAAAAAACCTGATACCTGAATTGAACAATGGAATCTAAAACAATTTGCATCAACGGGCATGATCACACATTGCACATGGTTTCGATTCATTTACAAGTGACTGTGGAAGTGGACGTTTCTTTGATAAGCGGTCGTATAACAAGTTAAAATTTAAAATTTATTTTTTATTTCAGAAAACAACAAACCTGTTGAACAGGTCAAACCTGGTAAGTCTAAAATATTTTAAGAAGGCAAGCTCAGGATTGTTTTGTTTGGAAGTACTTCAAAAGGCCTATGTCCAGCAGTTGACGTCAACCGGCTGTTAATTGTGATGATGGTGATGATATCTGACCATACAGAATTCGAAATTCTAAAACTAACGTTATTTTAATTTTATTTTTAGTTATATAAGTATCCAAATTTATTCAAGTTCAAATATTCGAAAATACACAATAGTTTGTTTATTTTCTTACCTTAATTTCTCATTACTTCAAATTCTTATTTTTCAAACTAAGTAATGATTAAGGACAAATTAATAAAAAGAAACATATTTTTTTTAAATAAAAATTAAATCTCTCTCTAATTTAAAAGGCAAACCAAATAAAGAGACACCAAAGAAAGAAGAGAAAAAACATATCAAACCACATGACAAAAAACCCAAGAAGGATACCAAAAACCCTAAGAAAAACAAAGATGGAAAAACTGAAAAAAAACACCCAAATAATAAACATGACAAAAGAGAAACTAAGAAACACGAAAAACCAAAACATAAACCACAAGAAAAAAAACCAAAATTGCCCAAACCTAGTAAACCACAAACAAAACCGCAAGACGGAAAACCCAAAGAAGTGAAACCACAAAAAGGAAAACCACAAGTTGAAATACCGCAAAATCAACAGGAAAATCCAAATGTCAGCTCAGGGCCAAATGGTCAACAACCTCAGATTATCAACCCTACAGATGGCAAACCAGATAAACAAAATAATCCACAACCTGAAAATCCTCAAAATCAACTAGGAAACACAAATGTAAACCCAGGACCTGACGGCCAAAAACCACAAAATAATAATCCTAATACTGGTGAACCAGCCAAAACAGATAATCCTCAACTTCCACTAGACGGAGTTCTAAACGACGATAGAACGAAAATCATAACGAAAACTCAAAAAGATACAAGTACTTCCTCCGGTGCCTCCAGTTCCTCATACGCTTCGAGTTCAGAAAACACCAACACAAAGACTACGGTAGAAACTGTGTCTGGCAAACCAAAACCGGACGGCCAAGAACCTCAAAAAGATAGTCCTAAAGGTGGAGAATATAATCCACAAAATCCACAAAAAGAAGTTCCAGAAGACGAACCGAATAGTGGAACTAAAATCACGACGGAAACTCAGAAGGATACAAGCACAAACTCCGGCGCCTCCAGTTCCTCATACGCTTCGAGTTCAGAAAACACCAACACAAAGACCACGGTAGAAACTGTGTCTGGCAAACCAAAACCGGACGGCCAAGAACCTCAAAAAGATAGTCCTAAAGGTGGAGAATATAATCCACAAAATCCACAAGAAGAAGTTCCTGAAGACAAACCGAATAGTGGAATTAAAATCACAACGGAAACTCAAAAGGATACAAGCACAAACTCCGGCGCCTCCAGTTCCTCATACGCTTCGAGTTCAGAAAACACCAACACAAAGACCACGGTAGAAACTGTGTCTGGCAAACCAAAACCGGACGGCCAAGAACCTCAAAAAGATAATCCTAAAGGTGGAGAATATAATCCACAAAATCCACAAAAAGAAGTTCCGGAAACTCAGAAGGATACAAGCACAAACTCCGGCGCCTCCAGTTCCTCATACGCTTCGAGTTCAGAAAACACCAACACAAAGACCACGGTAGAAACTGTGTCTGGCAAACCAAAACCGGACGGCCAAGAACCTCAAAAAATAATCCTAAAGGTGAGAATATTCCAGAAGACGAACCGAATGGTGGAACTAAAATCACGACGGAAACTCAGAAGGATACAAGCACAAACTCCGGCGCCTCCAGTTCCTCATACGCTTCGAGTTCAGAAAACACCAACACAAAGACCACGGTAGAAACTGTGTCTGGCAAACCAAAACCGGACGGCCAAGAACCTCAAAAAGATAATCCTAAAGGTGGAGAATATAATCCACAAAATCCACAAAAAGAAGTTCCAGAAGACAAACCGAATAGTGGAACTAAAATCACGACAGAAACTCAGAAGGATACAAGCACAAACTCTGGCGCCTCCAGTTCCTCATACGCTTCGAGTTCAGAAAACACCAACACAAAGACCACGGTAGAAACTGTGTCTGGCAAACCAAAACCGGACGGCCAAGAACCTCAAAAAGATAATCCTAAAGGTGGAGAATATAATCCACAAAATCCACAAAAAGAAGTTCCAGAAGACGAACCGAATGGTGGAACTAAAATCACGACGGAAACTCAGAAGGATACAAGCACAAACTCCGGCGCCTCCAGTTCCTCATACGCTTCGAGTTCAGAAAACACCAACACAAAGACCACGGTAGAAACTGTGTCTGGCAAACCAAAACCGGACGGCCAAGAACCTCAAAAAGATAATCCTAAAGGTGGAGAATATAATCCACAAAATCCACAAAAAGAAGTTCCAGAAGACGAACCGAATAGTGGAACTAAAATCACGACGGAAACTCAGAAGGATACAAGCGCAAACTCCGGCGCCTCCAGTTCCTCATACGCTTCGAGTTCAGAAAACACCAACACAAAGACCACGGTAGAAACTGTGTCTGGCAAACCAAAACCGGACGGCCAAGAACCTCAAAAAGATAATCCTAAAGGTGGAGAATATAATCCACAAAATCCACAAAAAGAAGTTCCAGAAGACAAACCGAATGGTGGAACTAAAATCACGACGGAAACTCAGAAGGATACAAGCACAAACTCCGGCGCCTCCAGTTCCTCATACGCTTCGAGTTCAGAAAACACCAACACAAAGACCACGGTAGAAACTGTGTCTGGCAAACCAAAACCGGACGGCCAAGAACCTCAAAAAGATAATCCTAAAGGTGGAGAATATAATCCACAAAATCCACAAAAAGAAGTTCCAGAAGACAAACCAAATAGTGGAACTAAAATCACGACGGAAACTCAGAAGGATACAAGCACAAACTCCGGCGCCTCCAGTTCCTCATACGCTTCGAGGTCAGAAAACACCAACACAAAGACCACGGTAGAAACTGTGTCTGGCAAACCAAAACCGGACGGCCAAGAACCTCAAAAAGATAATCCTAAAGGTGGAGAATATAATCCACAAAATCCACAAAAAGAAGTTCCAGAAGACAAACCAAATAGTGGAACTAAAATCACGACGGAAACTCAGAAGGATACAAGCACAAACTCCGGCGCCTCCAGTTCCTCATACGCTTCGAGTTCAGAAAACACCAACACAAAGACCACGGTAGAAACTGTGTCTGGCAAACCAAAACCGGACGGCCAAGAACCTCAAAAAGATAATCCTAAAGGTGGAGAATATAATCCACAAAATCCACAAAAAGAAGTTCCAGAAGACAAACCGAATGGTGGAACTAAAATCACGACGGAAACTCAGAAGGATACAAGCACAAACTCCGGCGCCTCCAGTTCCTCATACGCTTCGAGTTCAGAAAACACCAACACAAAGACCACGGTAGAAATTGTGTCTGGCAAACCAAAACCGGACGGCCAAGAACCTCAAAAAGATAATCCTAAAGGTGGAGAATATAATCCACAAAATCCACAAAAAGAAGTTCCAGAAGACAAACCGAATGGTGGAACTAAAATCACGACGGAAACTCAGAAGGATACAAGCGCAAACTCCGGCGCCTCCAGTTCCTCATACGCTTCGAGTTCAGAAAACACCAACACAAAGACCACGGTAGAAACTGTGTCTGGCAAACCAAAACCGGACGGCCAAGAACCTCAAAAAGATAGTCCTAAAGGTGGAGAATATAATCCACAAAATCCACAAAAAGAAGTTCCAGACGACAAACCAAACAGTGGAACTAAAATCACGACGGAAACTCAGAAGGATACAAGCGCAAACTCCGGCGCCTCCAGTTCCTCATACGCTTCGAGTTCAGAAAACACCAACACAAAGACCACGGTAGAAACTGTGTCTGGCAAACCAAACCCGGACGGTCAAAACCCACAAAAAGATAATCCTAAAGATGGTGAACCACAAGAAGGAAATCCTGTAACTGTACCGGAAACCAACCCTGGCAGTTACCCCAAACCTTCAAAGAACCCTGTTGCCGGTAAGCTATAATTTTTTTATTGTTTAAAAAAGGGGACCTAACAATACCTCCGGTAAATGTTAAGATAGTCAAAATTTATTAATACGAGCCACAAACAGATTTTCATAATGGCAGAACTCTATCTTAATAACCACCAGTTAAATATTTAGCCAAAATTGTTATTATAAAAACAAAAACCCGAATGCGTAGAAGTTATGAACTGAAAATAGGAAAAACAAGGACAAAATACTTTATTTTCTGCGGGGAAAGAAAGATCTACCAAAACTACGTTTGTCCCCGCCTGCAGCACCATAAAGTATTTAGAATTTTATACAGATATAGTGATCCTTTTTTTTCTCTTTTCAGTACATAACTTCTATGCAGTCGGGTTTTTCTTTTTATATTTTATTTGAGACTTTTTGTTTTAGTTTATGGTATAGAAATGACTCGGTACACTTTATGCCATATTTTGTTAAAACGGCAATATAAACATGATGATGATTTATATAGCCTATGTCACTACCACAATTTTGACAAATTCAACGACACCTCACCTGTCAAAATCCGTTCAGCCGTTTAGGCTGTAGCGCGTGCCGAAGAAATGTACATAAATACATACATACGCTCGATAAAAATTTTTAAATAAAAATAGAACCGACTCAAAACGCACTAAAAAGTAAAAAATAACTGTGTCATTTAGTTGCTTTAAATTACTTAAGCATATCTATGAAGTCGGTGCCAGCCAAGTTTAAGGAACCTTTATTTTACGTAGTAAAGCATTTTGTGGGTTCTAGGTAACGTCCTTAAAGTAGAAACCTTGGCTGGCACCGACTCCTAGATATGCTTAAGTAATTTAAAGCAACTAAATGACACAGTTATTTTTTACTTTTTAGTGCGTTTTGAGTCGGTTCTATTTTTATTTAAAAATTTTTATTTCTTACTTTTTAGTGATTTATCGCCACGTAACGTACTCGTACTATATTGTCATAGTATATTATATGCCACTAGTAGCCAAAAAGCTACCGATACCGAGACAAAAACCGAAATCGCTGTAAGCGTGCCTCCAAAATTTGAAGATTTCCTTCAATTTCCCCAGGATATCCTCATCAGATCCTAACATGATGACAATGGGACCACCTTGGAAGTATGCCCTTTCTAATAAAAAAGAATCATCAAAATCGGATAACTCTGTAAAAAGTTATGCGTGGTCATACATAAAAAAAAAATACGTGTCGAATTGAGAACCTCCTCCGTTTTTTTTCGTCGGTTAAAAAACATAACCCTCCTTCTGACGCAGTCGGGTAAAAAAAAGCTGCGATACGGATGGTGGAGCAGCAGCCTCTCAAACAACATACATACATTTCATTACGCCTTATTCCTATTTGGATAGGCAGGGATTGCATTTCCTACGTTCCTTACATACTTCCTTTGCTTCTTGCACTCTCAATTATGCTTTCGCATAAGTCCATCGGTGTGGGCATTCTTGACTTGGCCATTATTTAAAATGTTCTGAATTTGGTCTAGGTACAATTGCCTAAGGCCTTTCCTTTCCAACATTTCGACCCTCAATCTCGTTCATCTCAAACATTTGTTAATCTTTCATGCATCCTATCGACATGCCCAAACCGTATTCATTTCTTTCTCAATTATAGTCTTTAAATTATTTTTTTATTTTTATTTTTTTTCATTTTGTTGCTTGACTTTTGTTCCTTGTTCATATTTGTCTATTCTTTTCTCATTTATGTATTGTTCATGTTTACTTCTCCTAATAACCCTCTATTTATTAATTCTTATATTTACTAAGGTGAATCAAATATAAACGAGACTTTATTTTTAAAATAAATATTTTTATTTTAAATGCTAAAAAGTACATATCTTATTTTTCTACGTAATCTCCTGCTTTAGAAACACTTTTTTCCTAGCGGATAGGCAGCTACCCAATACCTTCCATGTAGAAAGATGCAGGTCGTGTCTCTAGCCAATTGCGCACGTAGGCTTCTACCTCAGCATCATTGTCGAATCTTTAGCCTCCCAAAGCTTCCTTGAGAGGGCAAAACACATGAAAGTCACAGGGTGACAGGTCTCGACTGTAAGGAAGGTGGTCCAGTGTCACGCACCCCAGTTGCTCCAATTTTTCCCTGGCCAAGACTGCTGTGTAGGAGCGAGCATTGTCATGGAGAAGAACCACTTCCCTCATCGGTAGGTCTCGTCTTTTGCGGCGATATGCAAGTCGGACCTCAGTGAAAATGGCGCAGTTGTAAGCCCAATTAATTGTCCTGCGCTCATGCAAAAAATCGAGGTGCAACAAACCACGCTGGTCAAGAAAAACCGTAGCTAAAACCTTGCCAGCTGACAGTCGTGACTAGGCTTTCACCGGTCCTTGTTCTCCTTTTTTTCTCCACCACCCACTACCACCCACGAACTGTTTACGCCATGCGAATACTCTGGCTCGCCACAGTGTCTCTTCTCCGAACTGGGCAGTCAATCTTCTCAAGATTTCGGACGGTTTTACGCCTTCTGCAGGGACAAACTTGATTATAACACGTTGCGCAATCGACGAAGGTACCTCTTGCTCCGACATCGTCACGGTGAATACTGAGAGGGTCGCGGGGCCGGGCTAACGTGCTTTTCCCCACTCCTGATAAACCTACCCATCACCAAACGAAGCGGGAACGTTCTCCCTCCACTATTGTGCCTGAAAGGCCTAAAGTCTCGTTTATATTTGATTCACCCTCGTATATAATTTTAACATAATGTAACTTATTTATATTTTATTATGTATTTATATATTAATATGTCCAGACGTCACCGCATCTTACAGGCTTTACGGAAGACCAGCGCGGTGTCCTGAAGGGCACTGCGAAATGCTGAGTGAGGTCTTGTTTGGGATCACATCACATTCACATCCTGTATCTTATTGTATGTTGTTGTATTATGTTTCTATTAGTGGTGTTTTTCTAAATACATATTTTTCTTTCTTTCTTTCTTTAAATCTTCTTTTTCATTATCACGTCCTCTTATACTATTCTTAACTCTGTCACTTACTTTCAAACCACTCGTATCACTCAATGCTCTCATCTCAACCGCAATTATTTTACTTTTATGCGTCTTCTGCCATACCTAACTTTCACTACCATACATAAGTGTGGGCACCAATACACCTCTATGCACAGCCAGTCTTGCCTTTCGGGACTTTCTGGCTATTCATAATTGCATACAGAGCATCATTTATTATGTTCCCAGCCTTTACTCTTCTTTCAATATCAATCTCTACCGTTCCATCTTTCTTAAATTTACTTACTACCCAGGTATATAAACTCTTTTACCTTTTCCACATTTTTTCCATCTATCAAAATATTACAATCTGTTAAATATTCATCTCTATAAAAATTCATTACTTTTGTTTTGCAGACATTCACTTTCATTCCCTCGCTTTTCAAAGCTACATTCATAATAGTTACCATAACTTATTAGCAGACGATGCAAGTAATACTTGAACATCGACATATAGGAGGCATTTGATAAGTAACTCGTTCATTCTTAAACCGAACACACTTTCTTTCAATTATGTCAATAAATTGCCCATGAATAAGTTGAACAGCCATGGCCCCTCTCCACTGGGAACCACTCGGTGTATGCCACATTTATTCTGACACGAGCACTAGGATTTACATAAAGATATTTTTAGTGCTCGGCTCAGACTGTTGCTCACTCCATACGTGGACAATGTAAAATAATGATATAAATACGTTTTTCTTAAATTTTATTACACGCTTTTTATTAGCTTCACTTGTATGTCAGTTTGTCAGTATGTCAGTATGTAACTCTCCGTGGGTAATCTGCGCGCCTGCGGCCTTCCTTGGTTCTGGTAGCCGTTTCTCAGGCTCCCTCTCCGAAATTGAACTCTGATTCCCCGTATTTATAATATTTATAAATAATTATTTTATTCTCACTAAAAAGTAAAAAATAAATAATAGTTTAAAAAAACTAAAAACACGCTTTTTATAGAAACCCAAACTAAAAAATAGAAAATAAATTTTAATAAATTTAAATTAAGAATAGTGTTAAAAATTTCATTAACTATAAATTAATAATAGTGTAAATAAAAAAAAATATTTTATTTTATAAAAAAGCGTGGGGTGCATGGTGTCAATATAGTTATAAATATTTTATTGATAGATATGAGTAGAGTGATTATCATTTTGATAATATCTTAAAAAGCACCCCACGCTTTTTTTAAAATAAAATATTTTTTTTTATTTACACTATTATTAATTTATAGTAATAAAATTTTTAACACTATTCTTAATTTAAATTTATTAAAATTTATTTTCTATTTTTTAGTTTGGGTTTCTATAAAAAGCGTGTTTTTAGTTTTTTAAACTATTATTTATTTATTTACAAATGACAAAAATTTGGATGCACTCAGAATGTATTTATGTCTTCTGCGGATAGCTGACCCGCAGTACCAAGGTAGTATGTCTGACAGAAAGTACGGTAAGGTAAAGAAGGTAATGTTGACTACAAAATGAAGGTCATACTTTGATTGTCAACAGGAGGATGCAATCAACCCTGAGCAATGGTTGCCGGTTTTAATTTTTCGGTTAGTTTTTTTAACGTAACAGGTGCTTAACTAAGGTCCCAGTAGTACCCCATACCGTAGTTCTATAGACATGGGACATTTACCGTGCTGTCGAATTATATCCCAATAGTTCTATATAGTACTGTAGTATAGTTTTTGCTCTTCACTTTACTTATACCATATAAGTTATAAACTTTATATTATTTTAATTGATATTTCATTTTGTTTTTTACAAAAACGTTCCTTGCGACAAAAGCTGAGTTGTTTTGTATTTTAAGATTCATAGTTCACGATAGCTTTTGATTCCCTTGCGAATGTCGAAAATTTGCGGCATAAACGGACATATCTTTTGACTGCGTTGACATAGAAGTTTGATTTTGACGTGACAACGTCTTATAATTCGATAGCCGGCTGCATGCACGAAAAAACATGACGTCATGCGTCGTTACCTCGCTTTGAGGCGTTCCATGTAAGGCTTGAAGTGCAAGCGAGAGCGCGGAACGAGCGACAAAGAAAGCACAATCGGCCTTTGCGTTCGGCAGCGTTCGACATCCGTCTATTAAATATAATTATTAAATATAGTAATTTTAAATTAAAAATTAATATTTTAAATTAAAAAATATAAAGTTATAAAATCAAAATCAATTATTTTATTAATTTAAATTAAAATTTATAAAAATATACTTGAATTAAAAATTTTAATAACCAATTAAATGCTACCATTCCATCAGTATTTTCTTAAGACATTGTCACGTTAAACTATCGTCAGTAAACCGACTTTACAGACAACCAATTTTTTTACAGCTCCAAGGGACAGTAGACTTAAGTATTTTGTATTAAATTTCAACTTGATACCTCCACGCGTTCCTGAGAAAAAGGATCTCGATTGACTGACGGACGACAAAGACAGACGTGCATCGACTATAAAATATTGAACATTGCAGCAGGAAGGGTTGTATGCCAGGAATACTCAAAGTTTTATAAAATTACTTTATTTCAGTAAACGTTACATTTACTACAAAAATCATAGAAACAATAATCGCGACCCTGCTACGCATAGATTAAAGACAACTAGATGGAGTCATAATGCGGCTGTAGGTTCAAGAGCGTGACAGCTTATTTTCATTCGGCCTTTGTTAGAAAGTGACACAAGATTATTTTTTGTCCCTTTCAGCGTGTTCGTTTTTATTGTTTGTCAAGAGTGGAGTTTGTGACAAACAAAGGAGATATCTAAGCAATTATTAGCTTTTTATTAAATTTGTTGATAAATAATATAACTTTGCGGTTACGATATTAATTTAAACGTTATCGTATAAAGTAATATTTCGTATTTTATGTCAATAAGGCTGACCTGCTGTCTCACGAGTGGACACGCTATGGGCTCCATCTAGTTGTCTTTAATCTGTGCTGCTACGTCTCTTATTTCATGTAGAAGGGAGTATGAAATCTGATTGGTTCCTGCAATTTTTCATTCAACAAATCTAATTTGATTGGTTCCCGCCGTTTTTGCGGTAACCAAACGCAAAATGACAGCTGACAATTCTATTTAAAAAATTATGTTACCAACTTGAAAAAATAAACACGATATAATTTATCGATTACGATTCGATTATCGCTAATTAAATTATCGTCCTAACAAACAATATTGTTTACCTTATTGCAGATTGGAAACGTTTCATACCAAACTACTACACCCGTAATCCAGCAGTGAGCAGAATGTGCTTCTGCTTCTCTAGCGTCGACGAAATGCCCGAAGAATTAAGAAAACGATTCAAGAAACACAACAATTAAATGCGTACGAACGTGGACCGATAGATATGGCCTTTAATATAAATTTTATAGGCTTATATTGTTCGATAAAATACAACGTGTCAGGTAAATGATATGACATCCCGACACGCACCGGTACATTTCGATCTTGTTAACACAATTCTGTGTATAATATAATTGGAACGAAGTTCCTTATCGCGCGTTGTGAAGGGGGCTAGACTGAAAAAATTCTTACGAAAAGTTGTCACGACACTTTTTGATCAAAGGATCTTGCCGCCGCCTTTGATGTGTGTGCGCGTGAGCGGCGGGGGACGCCCGCGCTGTATGCTATCTCGCGCTCTCGTGGCGCCCTCTGGTGTTTCGGTGTACAACAACAAATATTATTATTACTTAAAAAAAATAAAATTTTATTACAATTCCTTCACTAATTAATCGAAAGGAACTTCGTTCCATCCGGGTGTCCCTTGACACCTCTCAACTTTTTTAATTTTTTTAATAATCCTTACTAACTTTTATTAAAATTATTATTTCAAAAATTAATTGCATAATTCTAACCATAATTGTACCTAGTTGGCTACTGTATGAATTTGTAATTTTGTGTACACCTAGTGTTCTTGAAATCCTCATAACTCCCTGAGAATTCTGGTTCATAATCACCTCCAACTCTTGGTTCGCGGTTTCATCTCGTACCTAACACGTTGTATTGTAAATTATTTTTACACGGGTCCCAACACTTTCTACGTCTTCTCTTGCCATGATCGTGAATGATGGATATTCACTGCTAGTGCGCCGCTTGATGACTTGAAGACATTCTTCTTCATCATCGTCAGATTCTTAACAGAGCGGTCGTGGTCGTCACATAAGGAGTAGTAGCTAGTTCCACAAGCCGTCGCTATTGCTCTCGTCTTCATTGAAGAGTGGCCAGTAATACCTCGCTTTACACGAGATATACGTTCCGAAAAAAATCGCGTTAATTGAAATTCGCGTATATCGAGGTTTATGATTAAACATAATCAACATTAGGTTCGAGCCCATTTTTGATGGGCAAAAACTATTAGAATACAATTCTTGAAAAATTTCTCGTGTATCCCACGCCTTTCTGTTTGATCGCCACACTACTTGTAGACTTGTCTTGTCTGTGCCTCGCATTGCACGGGTGTTTTCTGAAACGGGGATTCTCGCGACCATAGAGAAGTTAATGACTACATTATGTTTATACACACTCTTTCGGGTAATGCGAGGCATTTGACTGCGAAATTTGAAATTCGCGTGAAATAGTGATACCGCGCATAACGGGGTCGCGCAACGCGGGGTCGCGCAAAGCGGGGTCGCGCAAAGCGGAGTCGCGCAAAGCGGGGTCGCGCAAAGCGGGGTATTACTGTACATACGCTTTATGCTAAGAGGTATAATACGTATGAGAGAGGAAAGGGAAGAGTTGTGAAGTCAGAGATTGATAGCTGTAAGTGACATCTTGCGTTTAATCTTAGACAAGGTGTTGAGGTGTTAAGTAAAAATAATTTATGGCCTGATAAAAAAAAATAAAAAACATGATTTAGCGCCACTAGTAGTTTTTAGCGACGCATAATTTCTTTTATTTGCAACATGGCGGTTTTTTATTTTTCTAGTCAGGCTTTTAATTGCATAATCATTTATTTAGTGTGTAAGAGCATTATAAAAAATTTCAATTTCAAAATAAATTGATAAAAAAAAATAAACTATTCGATCAGTAGAAATAAATATTTGTTTCTGTTCTGCTTCCACCTTATCCTAAAGCAGTCATCGTGTTAGGATCTGATGATGACAACGTCTTATAATTCGATAGAGCCGGCTGCACGCACGAAAAAACATGACTCATGCGGCGTTACCTCGCTTTGAGGCGTTTCATGTAAGGCTTGAAGTGCAAGCGAGAGCGCGGATCGAGCGACAAAGAAGTACAATCGGCCTTTGCGTTCGGCAGCGTTCAACATCCGTCTATTAAAAAAAGGGGATCTGATAATGATATCCTGAGAAAATTGAACACTTGCAGCGATTTCGGTTTTTGTGTAAGTATCGGCAGCTTTTTGGCTACAAGTGCCGTATAATATACTAAGACAGTATAGTAGGAGTACGGTACGTGGCGATAAATCACTAAAAAGTAAGAAATAAAAATTCTTAACAAAAAATAGAACCGACGAATTTTTATTTAACCGGATATCGCTAAATCCATTCGTGATCATAAATAGGGGCTTAATTTTAATTGCTTTGTTAAAAGAAATATTATAGGTGGTTGCTAAAAAATACTTAAAGTCTTATAACTTTGTTGTTGTTTGATTACATTAGATTTTTTCTTAATTTTATTTGTTATCAAATACAGTTTTAAAGAAGGATGTAAAACACCAGTATTTTTAACCGATGAAAAAAACAGAGGAAGTTCTCAATTCGACACGCATATTTTTTTCAAGTATAACCACGCATAACTTCGCATCGACGGCCGAGTAGCGCAGTGGGTAGTGACCCTGCTTCTGCGTCCTAGGCTGTGGGTTCGATTCCCACATCTGGAAAAATGTTTGTGTGATGAGCACGGATGTTTTCCAGTGTCTGGGTGTTTATCTATATATTATAAGTATTTATGTATTATATATATAAAAATATTGATCAGTTATCATAGCAGCCATAACACAAGCTACTTACGAGTATGCTTACTTTGGGTCTATATAGCGATGTGTGTAATTGTCCTGTAATATTTATTTATTTATTAAAACTTTTTACGGAGTTTTTTATTCATTAGCATTGACATATTAATACTATGGACATCGGGTCAGCACTAAAAAGTGTCCGAATAAAAAGAAAGCTAAAACGCGAAAAAGATTCCAAATCGCATTCAGTCTCATATTAGCTGACTGACAGAATACACGTCAATAATGCCGTAATGTGTTATAAAAAACTTGTAAGAACTACCCGGGTAAGGTGAGAAAAGAAGACGGTATCATATTTTCAGTAAGTAAATATTTACTGATGATTTTAAAGTATTATTTTGCATAGAAACAGGCTATTTAATTTATTTTGTTATTATGTTTATAAAAACATAAATACATCCTAGTATGTATAAAATATCTTGGGACACTTTTGTCGTAAATTTTGCATTAGACCCGAAGTCCATAGTACTAACTATTAATATGTCAATGTTCATTAGATATAATTTTTGTAATTAAAGTTGTATATTTTTTTCCTACTTAATTTGATGATCTTTTTTGACGTGAAAACGTCTTATAATTCGATAGAGCCGGCTGCACGCTTAATTTTAAATTAAAAATTAATATATTTACAAATTAATATATTTATTATAAATTTAAAATATAAATTTATAAAATCAAAATCAATTATTTTATTAATTTAAATTAATATTTATAAAAATATACTTAAATTAAAAATTTTTATAACAAATTAAATGCTACCATTCCATCAGTATTTTTTTGAGACGTTGTCACGTTCAACTATCGTCACTAAACCGACTTTACAGACAACCAATTTTTTTTTAATAAAATAAAATTACATTTTAAATATAAAATTCACCAAATAATTAAAAAAAACGAATAGCTGAAAAAACTATAAATTCTCAATCGCAGAAATTTTAGAGTCATAAATGATTTTATCAATCTTTTGTCTTGTCAAAAACAGATTTTTTCTCAAGACATAGGTTATTTGTTCAGCAATACTCTCATTCATAGCTAGCTCAGTTTTGATGCAATCCTTGACACTATCGAAGGTAGAGTCCGGTAAGCCATCGTCAATCACATCTCGCTGTATAAAGACGTGATTTTCTATTATATCTTTAAGATCAGATGCGAATTTAAGACAAAATTCTTCTAAATAATCTCTGATTGTCTCCATTTGGTGGTGAGTCAAGTTGTTGTATTGACTCTTCACGTAGTCCGCCATCATGGATTTGAATTTTTGGACGTATGTGACGTCTTCCAATGCTTTTTTAATTTCTTCGACGTTTTGGTTGCTGACTTCCTGCCATTCTGACCCGTGTTGGTGTGTTTGGATTTGTTCATTGGCTTCTTCATCGACGGGGAAGCTCTGCACCGTTAGGAGAAGAAGACTAAATATTAAAGGAACTGGAAAAGAAAAATTTTAGAAATTCAGTCATCTAATATAAAAGTACCGACAAAGACGTGCCGCCAAGCGATAGCTTTCCGGTATGTTGACGTGTAGAAATTGAAAGGGGTGTGTGGGTTTCATCCTACTCCTAACAAGTTAGCCCGCATCTTTCTTAGATTGCATCATCACTTAACATCAGGTGTGATATCAGTTAAGGGCCGACTTGTAGTTAATAAAAAATTGGTTGTCTGTAAAGTCGGTTTTCTGACGATAGTTAAACGTGACAATGTCTTAAGAAAATACTGATGGAATGGTAGCATTTAATTGGTTATTAAAATTTTTAATTTCAGTATATTTTTATAAATATTAATTTAAATTAATAAAATAATTGATTTTGATTTTATAAATTTATATTTTAAATTTATAATAAATATATTAATTTATAAATATATTAATTTTTAATTTAAAATTATATATTTAATAATAATATTCAATAGACGGATGTCGAACGCTGCCGAACGCAAAGGCCGATTGTCCTTCTTTGTCGCTCGTTCCGCGCTCTCGCTTGCACTTCAAGCCTTACATGGAACGCCTCAAAGCGAGGTAACGACGCATGACGTCATGTTTTTTCGTGCGTGCAGCCGGCTCTATCGAATTATAAGACGTTGTCACGTCAAAAAGTAAAAAACTTCTAACTTTTCTGACGGCCTCCGCATCGCAGTGTTAGATATGCACATTTGGCATGACTTGGAAGACGAAGGTCCTGGATTCAATTCCCGATAAAGATGGGCCGATTACTTTCTAAATTGATCCAGGTTAGTAAAAAAAACAAATAATTTAATAAAAAGTTTTTATTTAGTTACCTAAAGCCAAACTCGACTGAGAATGCTTGTCAACAAACAAATTTAAAATGAAGGTAGAAAACGCAACACATTTTATGCCTAATAAATTTAAAATTATGTTTTGTTATTTAAAAAAATCCTATTTAAAAGATATTGAATATATTAATTAGTTTTAAGCTTACTAATCTAATTTATTGCCATGAATTCGTCATTAACTAGTTAATTAAAAAAAATAGGTGTAAAATGACTAGTGATTTCTACCTTCATTTTTAATTTGTTTGTTGACAAGCATTCTCAATCGAGTTTGGCTTTAGTATAGTTATTTTTTTATTAATTACAAGTCAGCACGTGACCGCCTCGTTGGTCTAGTGGTTAGCCTATGTGGCTACGATCACAAGGTCCTGGGTTCGATCCCTGGGTCGGGTCTCGGAATAATTCTGAGCTTTTTCATACTTCTATGAAATGTTCAGTGCGTTCTAAGCCGGAGTCTGGAAGTTGGTAGTGTTACACCCCCGTGCCTCGGAGAGCACGTTAAGCGACGCCCGGTCACTGTCATCAACATCTGATAGTGATCGTTAATAAATGAAACATTATCACCCCAAGCCCGCCAACCCGCATTGGAGCAGCGTGGTAGGTGCACGCTCTATATCCCCTCTCCTATAAGGAGGGAGGCCTGGCCCTGTAGTAGGCCGTTAATAGGCTGATAATGATGAGGATGATGACTTGACTGCAATCACACCTGATGTTAAGTGGTGATGCTATCTAATATGAAAGCGAGCTACCTTTTTAAGAATAGAATGATATCCACAACTCTTCTGATTTCTACAGAACATCGCACCGGAACGCTTGGCGGTACGTCTTTGTCGGTAGGCGGTAGTTTGGTAACTACCCTCGGCTGAAGCTTCCCACCAATCAGACCTGGACTAATTCTTTAACGGCTCAGCCGAGAATCGAACCCAGGACCTCCGTCTAATAAATGCACTGCACATACCACTGCGTCACGGCAGATGTCGTATTTAAGAAATGACTAATTAGATACGTATTTATTAAATTTGACGACCTCCGTGGCGCAGTGGTATGCGCGGTGGACTTATAAGACGGAGATCCTGGGTTCGATTCCCGGCGGGGCAGATTGAGATTTTTCTTAATTTGTCTTGGTCTGGCTGGTGGGAGGCTTTCGCCGTGGCTAGTTACCACCCTACCGACAAAGACGTACCGCCAAGCGATTCAGCGTTCCGGTACGATGTCGTGTAGAAACCGAAAGGGGTGTGGATTTCCATCCTACTCCTAACAAGTTAGTCCGCTTCCATCTTAGATTGCATCATCACTTAACATCAGGTGTGATAGCAGTCAAGGGCCAACTTGTAGTCGATAAAAAAAAATTAAATCAACATTTTTAGTTGTCATTTTTGTACCCATAAAGGAAAAACGAAGCTTAACTAATGTGAAGTGACTACTAGCGCCAACTAGCGTTTCTTACTTCGTATTACGTATTATCGCCGGACGGGGAAGATAATTCAAGATCCGGGGCTATCTCCGGGCAAATAAACAGCTAACTTTTTAATCGGCCCAACCGAGAATCAAACCCAGGTCCTCCGTCTTATAAATCCACTCTATCCACTTCAGAAATTAAGTTGTCTACAATTAAACATCTATACTAAATCCAAACTCGATTGAGAACGCTTGTCAACAAACAAATTAAAAATGGAGGTAGTAACCTGGTCATTTTACACCTAATTTTTATAGTTTACTTGTTAATGACGAATTCATGACAGTAAATTAGATTAGTAAGCTTAAAACTAATTAATATTGTTGGCAACATTGTATACTGTTTGACTATAGACAATATAGTGGCCTCATTTGCTGTATTGTGGTACCGCGTTTAAACTATAGATAATAGACTAGGGGCGGTACTCGTCAGGCGTTAGGCTATAAAATATGCCCCTATGGATAATTGTGATTATTCACGTTAGTGTCCAAGTCTTGTGCAGTCATACTGTTTGTTAGAATCTGTGCTTGTAATGTTTAATTAAGTAATTACTGTAATAATGTTTCATTTTGATCATATTTGATGTCTTTATAAATAAATTGTTATTAAGTTTGTCTTTTGGTGTTTTAAGTTGTATTCCCTTCTGGCTGTTTGTTAACAATATATTGAATATCTTTTAAATAAGATATTATAAAAAAACACAACATAATTTTAAATTTATTAGACATAAAATGTGTTGCATTTTCTACCTTCATTTTAAATTTGTTTGTTGACAAGCATTCTCAATCGAGTTTGCCTTTAATATAACAACAGATTTATCTGAAGTGACTACTAGCGCCAACTAGCGTTTTTTTGTTTTACCAAAAGCAAGGGCAAGTGAACAATTCTACTATGAAAAAACTACTAAAATTAAAATGCTACTCACACATGTTATCCTCGTACACTCGTAGGTTCTTGCTACTTGCACTCTTGTCCGGAATCAAATGATTTAACAGAATCATACCCGTTTGTGACGGACGGGTTTACGCAAAAGCAAACACGTGTACTATACTAATTCCAAACTCGATGGAGAATGCTTATTAAACAAATTGATAAAACTTTTTAGAAAAACTGTACCAACTCAAAACGCACTAAAAAGTTAATAAAATTATTATTATAAAAACAAAAACCCGACTGTTTAGAAGTTATGAACTGAAAGGAGAAAAACAAGGATCACTATATCCGTATAAAATTCTAAATAGTTTATGGTGCTGCAAACAGGGACAAAATAGTTTAACCTGCGGGGAAAGAAAGATCTACCAAAACTACGTTTGTCCCCGCCTGCAGCACCATAAAGTATTTACAATTTTATACGGATATAGTGATCCTTGTTTTTCTCCTTTCAGTTCATAACTTCTAAACAGTCGGGTTTTTGTTTTTATAATAATAATTTTATTTGAGACTTTTTAGTTTTAGTTTATGGTATAGAAATGAGACGGTACACTTAGTACACTTTTTGCCATTTTTTGTTAATATGAACATAATATGATATTTATATTTTTGAAATAGTCTTTTAACGACCTTTCAATTGATACCCATATTACTAAGATAAGAGAAAAAAATACACACATCCCCCCTTTTTTCCCCCATTTAAAGCTGCCATTTTCAAAATTTATATAGCCTATGTTACTACCACAATTTTGACAAATTGAACGACACCTCACATGTCAAAATCTATTCAGCCGTTTAGGCTGTAGCGCGTGCCGAAGAAATGGACATACATACATACATACGCTCGAAAAACATAACCCTCCTTCTGACGCAGTCGGGTAAAAAAATATACGTATATATATGCGTCATTTAGTTGCTTTAATTTACTTAAGCATATCTAAGAAGTCGGTGCCTCATTACTTGCCATCGGGTGTGACAGCAGTCAAGGGCTAACTTGTAATTAATAAAAAAAAGATGAGCCCATTTGCAATGTGTAATGCTGGCAAAATACTAGTGTTTTATGTTAATTGACGGCCGAGTGACCCTGCTTCTGCGTCCCAGGTCGTGGATCGATTCCCACAACTGGAAAATGTTTGTGTGGGGGCATGGACGTTTACCGGTGTCTGGGTGTTTATCTATTTATTATAAGTATTTGTGTATGATATATATAAAATATCGATCAGTTATCATAGTACATAACACAAGCTACCTACGCTTACTTTGGGGCTATATAGCGATGTGTGTAATTGTCCTATAATATTTATTATTTATTTAATAGCAAATAAAATTATAAAAAAACGAATCAAACTGATCCAATAACAATCAAGTTATAAGACTTAAAATATTGATAATAAAACAGAGACAGCCGTATAGTATGACGTCGTAATTTGTAACGCCATAGTAGATTAGTGCAAAAATGGAATAGAAGAGCAGTATGTCGATTCTCGAAAGGTCAGTTTTGAAGTCGGTATACGACGGTGGTTGCAAAGCGGATGGAAGACACATCGGTATTCTCGAATGACAGAAAAAAGGTCAGTTTTGAAGTCGGTATACAACGGTGGTTGCAAAGCGGATGGAACACACATCGGTATTCTCGAATGACAGAAAAAAGGTCACTTTTGAAGTCGGTATACAACGGTGGTTGCAAAGCGGATGGAACACACATCGGTATTCTCGAATGACAGAAAAAAGGTCAGTTTTGAAGTCGGTATACAACGGTGGTTGCAAAGCGGATGGAAGACACATCGGTATTCTCGAATGACAGAAAAAAGGTCAGTTTTGAAGTCGGTATACAACGGTGGTTGCAAAGCGGATGGAACACACATCGGTATTCTCGAATGACATAAAAAAGGTCAGTTTTGAAGTCGGTATACAACGGTGGTTGCAAAGCGGATGGAACATACATCGGTATTCTCGAATGACAGAAAAAAGGTCAGTTTTGAAGTCGGTATACAACGGTGGTTGCAAAGCGGATGGAAGACACATCGGTATTCTCGAATGACAGAAAAAAGGTCAGTTTTGAAGTCGGTATACAACGGTGGTTGCAAAGCGGATGGAACATACATCGGTATTCTCGAATGACAGAAAAAAGGTCAGTTTTGAAGTCGGTATACAACGGTGGTTGCAAAGCGGATGGAACATACATCGGTATTCTCGAATGACAGAAAAAAGGTCAGTTTTGAAGTCGGTATACAACGGTGGTTGCAAAGCGGATGGAAGACACATCGGTATTCTCGAATGACAGAAAAAAGGTCAGTTTTGAAGTCGGTATACAACGGTGGTTGCAAAGCGGATGGAACACACATCAGTACTCTCGAATGACAGAAAAAAGGTCAGTTTTGAAGTCGGTATACAACGGTGGTTGCAAAGCGGATGGAAGACACATCGGTATTCTCGAATGACGTGTCGAATCGGTAATCAACTGTCAGTCCAATTTCGCCGCATTGGACTGACAGTCGAACTTTATCGACGGATGGGATGATCGACGAGATGAAAGCGAGATGTTCGTACAATTTATTATTTTCAAGAATCGACATACAGGAAGCATTCCTAAAATCCGAGTATTCTCGGATTCCTCATTAAAATTGAGGCAGGTATCGGAACTTCACAGAAGATTCAACGCATCACGCAAAAAATGAGCCGGGAACGGGATCATCGAGATTCGAGATATATGGCCAGGAATGGCGCAGCAAGTGGTCTGAACGAAAATTAGAACAATTTATGATTAAAACTTATTTAAAAAATATTAAGATTTATTTTTTTAATCAATGGTCGACATAGGTCAAGCCCAGGGAGAGCTCATGATCTCAGTGACCCCCTGGAACCCAACTTGAATACTAGCTGTTAAAATTCAATAAACAAAATTATGTACCATTTTTTTATTGAAAGCAAAATTACACTTTTATAAACTGTAAATGAATTACTACCCTGACCTCCAAACTAGCTGATACTTTATCTAGGAGGTCTGTGGATTCCTTTACATGTTGCAAAACACAAAATTACAAAAACATGCATTTATCCTAATTCTTAACTAATATTATAAATGCGAATGTAACTCTGTCTGTCTGTCTGTCTGTCTTGCTTTCACTCTACAACTACTGAACCGATTTAAATGAAATTTGGTACACAGTAAGTCTAGAGCTTGAAAAAGGACATAGGCTACTTTTAATTGCGAAAAAAGGGTTGTAAGGGGTTAAAGGGGGGATGAAATGTTGTATGAAAGTATCATCATTTTGAAAGCTTAAGACCTATTTCTTAGGCAGTTGATTAGATATTAATAAATATGACATTCAAAGCTGAGAAAAATTAGGCTGCCGTAATAACTAATTCCACGCGGACGGAGTCGCGGGCAAAAGCTAGTATGTATATAAAAAATAAAAAGAAACAACAGAGGAAATTATAAATAAGTTGTGTTAGAGTTCGCACTAATTTGTAGGAAAATACAGTTTATCTAAATCATTCTTAATTACAATTCCTGCTATTAACAGAGTATCTAAAAATAGAGATATAATTATAGAATTTTTTAATTTAAAAATTACTGGTAATTAAACGAAGATCATGCTGTATGACCACTAGTGTATAACCACTAGACATGTAGTGTATAACCACTAGACCAACTGCCTCGTTGGTCTAGTGGTTAGCCTATGTGGCTTCGATCACGAGGTCCTGGGTTCGATTCCTGGGTCGGGTCACGGAATAATTCTGAGCTTTTTCATTCTTCTATGAAATGTTCAGTACATTCCAAGCCCGGAGTCTGGAAGTTGGAGGTGTTACACCCCCGTGCCTCGGAGAGCACGTTAAGCCGTCGGTCCTGGTCACTATCAACAACATCTGATAGTGATCGTTAATAAATGATAAATTATCACCCTAAGCCCGCCAACCCGCATTGGAGCAGCGTGGTGGGTGTACGCTCCATATCCCCTCTCCTATAAGGAGGGAGGCCTGGCTCTGTAGTGGGCCGCTAATAGGCTGATAATGATGATGATGATGAAACGAAGATCCTGTGGATTCATCATGATTATAATTAAATGCCTCGATGGTCTTTTTTTTTTTAATACCTACAAGTTGGCCCTTGACTGCTATCACACCTGATGTTAAGTGATGATGCAATCTAAGATGGAAACGGGCTAACTTGTTAGGAGTAGGATGAAATCCACACTCCTATCGGTTTCTACACGACATCGTACCGGAACGCTAAATCGCTTGGCGGTACGTCTTTGTCGGTAGGGTGGTAACTAGTCACGGCGAAAGCCTCCCACCAGCCAGACCAAGACAAATTAAGAAAAATCTCAATTTTCCCCGCCGGGAATCGAACCCAGGACCTCCGTCTTATAAATCCACCGCGCATACCACTGCGCCACGGAGGTTGTCGAGGTCTAGTGGTTAGCCTAAGTGGCCACGATCACGAAGTCCTGGGTTCGAAACCTGGGTATGTTTGTGGAAAATTTTTGAGCTTTTCTTTCATTCAAGATCTGTAAAATCCCAGCCCGGAGTCTGGAAGTTGGTGGTGTTACACCCCCGCGCTTCGGACAGCACGTTAAGGCGTCGGTTCCGGTCACTATAATCAACATCTGAAAGTGATCGTTAATAAATGAAACATTATCACCGCCTGCCAACCCGCATTGGAGCAACGTGGTTCTACGTATAAATACCTATAACATATCTATAAATAAACACCCAGACACCGTAAAAAAGACGTGTGGCACTCGGAGACTGCCGCGGTAAAGCTATTGCATAGCATTTTTTATCAACTTATGTTTACCTACCGACGTTATCGGGACCGTGGCCTAGCGGTAAGGCGCTCTAAGTGCCCGGATTGCCAGAGAGACGCGGGTTCGAATCCCGTCGGTTCCGCAAGTTTTTTTTAAGCGTGATATTGAAAGAAGAAAGAAAGAAAGAAAATATATTTATTCATATTTAAGAGTTACACACAGTTATAAGTATTTATAAACAGGTATGCATATGCATATATGTATACCTAGGAAACCTTGGGTAGTCGCCCCATACACCTATCTGTAACCTTAAAAAGAAAAGGTGTACGGCTCAGCATAATGCCGTGTATTGTGACATACATGGCGCTGATTTTCAGCCGTGACCTATGTGACATCACAGACATTAAAAATTAAATCTATACTTAAATAATAAGCACATACCTATTTGTAACAACAAAAATAAATAATAATAATTATTATTATTATAATACTAATTATATATAATAATAATAATATAATTAATAACTAAGTTGGATGTATGTAAAATAAATATATACCCATAGAAAAAGAAATGTGAATTTATATTTTGCATACAAGTAATATAATATGATGAAGAAGAGAAGAAGAAGAAGCAGAATTATAATAATTAAAACAAATTTCTAAAGTCCTAAATTCCTCCTATATAATTGATACTTCCACCGCGTAGCCTTCAAATTCTTTTTGCTTGTCTAGCATAAATTTCTTCAATTTTCTACAAAACGTAAATTTTGTTTGCGAATTACGGATTGGCGGTGGAATATTGTTCCAACAGCGGGTGGCGGCGTATTTAAAACTACCTCTAAAAGCAGCCGAGCAATGCCTCGGTACGCTTAGAGGCTTACGTGAGCACCTGAATAACTCTCTGTTATCATACAACCTGCTGAGCTTCTGACTAATATATAATGGCTTACTGTATTTAAATATTCCAAAAAGTAAGCTAGCAAGATGTACCTTCCTTCTACTACTCATTTTTAGCATGCTATGCTCATTCAAAAACGGAGTGACATGACTTCTAGGGGGAATGCTGAAACAATAGCGTGCACAGGCGTTTTGAACCCTTTGTATAAGCTTACTGGTTCTGGCTAATAAACGAGGTCCGTAAACTACGTCTGCATAATTTAGTTTCGATAGCACGAGACTTTCTACTAGTCGAATGCGCACCTCTTGACTGATATATTTGCGAATTTTGTACAAGACCTTTAATCGATAAAAGCAATTACGTACTACCGAAGCTATGTAGTTTACGTACCTAAGCTCAGAATCCATTAGGAGCCCTAAATTCCGGGCTTCAAAAACACGCTCTAATGTCACACCGTTTAGTGTAACGTTGGCAGAATCATAGTCAACTTTTGCTATTTGAGCTCTTGTACCAAATAATATAAGCTTTGATTTGCAGGGATTCAGAACTAACGAATTATTATGAGACCAATCAATGATTCGTTGCAGGTCCTCATTTATTCTTTGGACCGCCAATCCGTAA
Source organism: Mycalesis mineus (assembly GCA_034621355.1). Classification (NCBI taxonomy): domain Eukaryota; kingdom Metazoa; phylum Arthropoda; class Insecta; order Lepidoptera; family Nymphalidae; genus Mycalesis; species Mycalesis mineus. The sequence goes on along the minus strand of JAXAVZ010000103.1, from coordinate 1,218,733 downwards.
TCATTTGGCTCAAAAGAATAATATACCTGCAAATCATCGGCATATAAATGATATTTGCAATGTTGAATATTATGCACTATATCAGCACTGTACAAAATAAATAAGAGTGGACCCAAAATAGACCCCTGTGGGATTCCCCTTTTCACATTAGTGATGGAAGAACGTATCCTCTTCCCATCATCTTGCGCTATTTCTATATACTGCGATCTGTTCATCAAATAGCTGTCAAACCATTTCACCGTATTGATGTCAAAACCGTAATATGATAACTTAGAGAGCAGCAGCGGGATGTTTACACTATCAAATGCGCGTGAAAAATCTAGTAATACTAAAAGTGTACACATTTTATTATCTTGCGCCGTCAGAATATTGTCAGTTACATCAATTCATCAGGACCATCGTATTGCAAGAATTCATTAATTTTTTAAAAAAAAAAAGGACTTTTTGAAATGTCACGCTTGACAAAAAACAATTTCGGAACTGACGGGATTCGAATCCGTGTCTCTCTGGCAATCCGGGCACTTAGAGCGCCTTACCGCTAAGCCACGTTCCCCAAAGACGTCGTTGCCGAAATTGTGCTTTTAATACTCTGGGATGTTAGGTTTTTTCTTTACGGAATTTCTGTATTCGGTCTCCACGCTCAAGGCCCGCGATAAAAGCTATACAATAGCTTAAAACATCCATGCTCATCACACAAAAATTTTCCAGACGTGGGAATCGAACCCACAGCCTAGGACGCAGAAGCAGGGTCACCCACTGCGCCATTCAGCCGTCATATGAGCTGATCATTATGATGTTTAAAGTTTCACAGCCCCGAGGGGTCCCCTGGCAACCGTCAGGCAAATAATGACAGCTGTCATTATAGCTCCGTCGCTACCCGGGTAGCCGCGGGCCTCAAAGAAGGTTTGAATGTCAGGCCCACAGGGGTTAAACAAAGCGTTGCATAATGCCATCCGTTCAATTGCCGCTTAGTTATTTGATAACTAAATTACACTTGTGATGGACTTCTCGAACGTAAGTAGGTATCGTATTAACACGAGTTTTACCTCTTAAGCTCGATGTATAAATAACTCTAATACATATTCTAGTATATACCTACTTTGTTTTTACCCGACTGCGTCAGAAGGAGGGTTATGTTTTTCGAGCGTATGTACATATGTAAGTATGTCCATTTCTTCGGCACGCGCTACAGCCTAAACGACTGAACGGATTTTGACATGTGAGGTGTCGTTGAATTTGTCAAAATTGTGGTAGTGACATAGGCTATATAAATTTTCAAAATGGTGGCTGTAAATGGGGAAAAAAAGGAGGGATGTGTGTATTTTTTTCTCTTATCTTAGCAATATGGGTACCAATTGAAAGGTCATAAAAAGATCATTTTAAAAATATAAATATCATATCATGTTCAAATTACTTTTTTAACAAAAAATGGCAAAAAGTGTACCGTCTCATTTCTATACCATAAACTAAAAGTAATAAGTCTCAAATAAAATTATTATTATAAAAACATAAAACCCGACTGCTTAGAAGTTATGAACTGAAAAGAGAAAAACAAGGATCACTATATCTGTATAAAATTCTAAATACTTTATGGTGCTGCAGGCGGGGACAAACGTAGTTTTGGTAGATCTTTCTTTCCCCGCAGGTTAAAATATTTTGTCTCTGTTTGCAGCACCATAAAGTATTTAGAATTTTATACAGATATAGTGATCCTTGTTTTTCTCTTTTCAGTTCATAACTTCTAAGCAGTCGGGTTTTTTGTTTTTATAATAATAATTTTTTCATATTGAGGAGGAAAAAATCCCTTCGGATTTCTGCCTATTGGCAGGGTATGTTCGACTTGCACGGACTAAAACGACCCCCCTCTGGACTCCTAGGTTGGCACGGGACCGCATTCCCGAATGCAAACAGATAAGTTTTTTTTTTATCGACTACAAGTTGGCCCTTGACTGCTATCACACCTGATGTTAAGTGATGATGCAGTCTAAGATGGAAGCGGGCTAACTTGTTAGGAGTGGGACGAAAATCCACACCCCTTTCGGTTTCTACACGACATCGTACCGGAACGCTAAATCGCTTGGCGGTACGTCTTTGTCGGTAGGGTGGTAACTAACCACGGCGAAAACCTCCCACCAGCCAGACCAAGACAAATTAAGAAAAATCTCAATCTGCCCCGCCGGGAATCGAACCCAGGACCTCCGTCTTATAAATCCACCGCGCATACCACTGCGCCACGGAGGTCGTCAAAAAATATAAAATTAACCTCAGTTTTTGATTGTATTTTTCAATACACTAACACGTGGGTGTAATTATGATATCAATTTTTTCTAATACTTGAATGTTGATAAGTTAGTTAGTTAGTTTCACTTCTTACGAGTGTACGCTAGTACACGCACACATTTTTTTTTTACTTTTTAGTACATTTTGAGTCGGTGCCATTTTTAACCGACGAAAAATAAACGGAGGAGGTTTTCAATTCGACACGTATATATTTTTTTTATGCACCGACTTCATAGATATGCTTAAGTAAATTAAAGCAACTAAATGACACAGTTATTTTTTACTTTTTAGTACGTTTTGAATCGGTTCCATTTTTGTTAAAAAAAATTATTTCTTACTTTTTAGTGATTTATCGCCACATAACGTACTCGTACTATACTGTCATAGTATATTATACGGCACTAGTAGCCAAAAAGCTATCGATACCGAGACAAAGACCGAAATCGCTGTAAGCGTGCCTGTAAAATTTGAAGAGTTCCTTCAAATTTCCCAGGATATCATCATCAGATCCTAACATGATGACTATGGGACCACCTTGGAAGTGTGTCTAATAAAAAAAATATCAAAATCGGACCACTCTGTAAAAAGTTATGCGTGGTCATACATAAAAAAATATATATATACGTGTCGAATTAAGAACCTCCTGCGTCTTTTTTCGTCGGTTAAAAAATATAAGAAAGAAAAATATTTATTTAGGAAATACGTCACATACTAATAATTATGTTGAGTCGACGATTATTGTTCCTATAGTCGTTTCAGACAATGGTCTTACAGCGACAAGCTTTGACCAACATGTTAAGAAAAGAAGATGTCTTTCGCTTGTCTGTTGAATAAAGGGTCGGATACAGAAGGCAGTAATTCTTGAAACGGCGCGTATTGTGAGGAAGTTCCTCACTCTGGAGCCCTGACCACCGGTTGCTTGGGCCCTCAACCGCCCCGCAAGTGGGGGAGCAAATTTTATTTTTTATAAATTTTAATTGTTTTTATATATTTTTGTATGACATTGTTAATAATTAAAAAAAAATTGTAAATAAATAAATGATAGAGTAAAAATTATTATAAAACCAAAAACCCGACTGCTGAAGTAATGAACTGAAAAGAGTAAAACAAGGATCACTATATGAATCTAAAATTCTAAATACTTTTCGTCTCTATCTCTCTCTCTTCTTTATTCCATTTTATATAATCCTAAGACACCACCATACTTGAAAGAGCGATTCCACTTCTTGGGTAGCAATTAGGGATTGCAATCCGGAAAAACGGATCCGGTAATCCGGCGGATCCGGCATCATTTAATGGTTACCGGATCCGGTACCAATATACCGGATCCGAAAATCGGATCCGGTGCTAGCAGTTAGTGGGAAAATAATATAGGTGTTGCATGAGTAGGTACTTTAAATGCGTTGTGCGTAGTGTTCTTTATTACTTAAAATAATTATTTATCGTAAGTTGATTAAACTAAAGAGTTCTAAACTCATTATTGTGATAATTTTTGCCATTCATTCGTTCGACAGATTCATCAAATCATGATAGTGTCTGTCATAATCATAAATACCTATAAGACTTGTTTGTTAGCATTCTCAAATACTTTAATAATGATTTTGATCTCATTTCAGTTAATTACGTAAGGTTAATTGTATCTATTAGATATTATAGTTACTTGATAATCAATATTGTTACTTATAAATCGATCTATCTGTGAAAGTGAAATCTAGAAAGACTGAGCTACTCGCTACGTCGTAAAATTATTACTAGTTACCCACACTACTAAATTTTAATTATTTTTTGTTGTCTATTTGTCTTAACATTGGTTAGGAATTAAGTCGATTTTATATATTTGTGATTTATTTTTTATAAACTACCTACATATAAGTGCAGTGACACTTGATTAACTCACTTATTTTGTACTAAAAAGCGAAAATCAACTTGATGTAATCAATCCGGCCGGATTGATTACATTAGAGTACTTCAATGAGGGTTGTCTGGAGGAGATCGCTTTTAGCGATAAGACCGCCTTTGTACATTTAATTTTTGTTTTTGTGTCTCTGTATCTTTTAAAATGTGCAATAAAGAATTTATCTATCTATCTATCTATCTACTTTAAGGTGTCCCCATGGTAACGAGGACTACGCGAGTAAAACCGTAGGCGTCTTCTAGTACCTAAACCTAAAAATGAATGCGTAATAATCAAAAGACTTCGTAGTCGACCAATATTAATGAATTTTACTCTCATATTTTTATTGACGGCCTCCGTGGCGCAGTGGTATGCGCGGTGGATTTATAAGACGGAGGTCCTGGGATCGATTCCCGGTGGGGCAGATTGAGATTTTTCTTAATTTGTCTAGATATGGCTGGTGGGAGGCTTTCGCCTTGGCTAGTTACCACCCTACCGACAAAGACGCACCGCTAAGCGATTTAGCGTTCCGGTACGATGAATGTATTGAGAATCTCATAGAAGAATGAAAATCTCAGAATCATTCCCATCCCAGGGTACAAACTCAGGACCAGGATCGAAGGTAGGCCATTCGACCAACGAGGCAGTAGGTACTTATTGCATTATATAAAATTAATGTAAAGGTGTTTCAATTAACATGACAAAAAACTATTTAACTACTTATTGTTAAATTAACAATAAAAATATACGATATTTTAAATTGAAACAGTTTAATATTGAAACAGTTGAACATACGGAAAACAATTCAAACAAAAGAAAAACAATGACGTGGTCTTCTGTCGTCGCAGCTACATTTTCATGTATCTTTACCTTGATACTTTTGTCTTATTTATTACCCGACTGCGTCAGAAGGAGGGTTATGTTTTTCGAGCGTATGTATGTATGTATGTATGTCCATTTCTTCGGCACGCGCCACAGCCTAAACGACTGAACAGATTTTGACATATGAGGTGTCGTTGAATTTGTCAAAATTGTGGTAGTGACATAGGCTATATAAATTTTCAAAACAGCGGCTGTAAATGGGGGAAAAAGGGGGGGTGTGTGTATATCTTTCTTCTATCTTAGCAATATGGGCATCAAATAAAAGGTTATAAAAAGAACATTTCAAAAATATAAATATCATATCATGTTTATATTGCCGTTTTAACAAAAAATGGCATAAAGTGTACCGTGTTTTTCTATACCATAAACTAAAACTAAAAAGTCTCAAATAAAATTATTATTATAAAAACAAAAAACCCGACTGCTTAGAAGTTATGAACTGAAAAGAGAAAAACAAGGATCACTATATCTGTATAAAATTCTATATATGTACTTTATGGTGCTGCAGGCGGGGACAAACGTAGTTTTGGTAGATCTTTCTTTCCACGGAGGTTAAAATATTTTGTCCCTGTTTGCAGCACCATAAAGTATTTAGAATTTTATATAGATATAGTGATCCTTGTTTTTCTCTTTTCAGTTCATAACTTCTATGCAGTCGGGTTTTTTGTTTTTATAATAATAATTTTTTTTTATTTACATTTAAAAATAATTTAACAATGTAATTCAAAAACATTTTTTTTACTTAATTATATTTTTTTTTGGACAACAACTACTAATTCACTAATAGATGTCAACATTCAAGGATTCTAAATGCTCAGCTTATTATAGGTTTTACAACTTCCACAATGTAATGTTAAAATACAGTTGTCGACGCACACTATGTTTACAATATTATTTAATTAATTAAAACGGGCAAAACACAAATTTAGCAACAATACAAATTAAATTATATAAAACAAATGATAATTAAATACTAAATACTAAGGCTTGTGTGCACCAAGATTTCGGTTATCATAACCAACGGTTAACATAACTTTACTATAAAGGAGATGGTCCAAAATTGTATGGAGCACAGATTCACTTTCTGTACATGAGTTGAAAAAAGCTAAATGTATTAATAATCTAGTTTTGATTAGCCAAATCTCGGAATTCACTTTTATTTAGGCGAAATATTATTTATTCTCTCCAAAACAATGCAACACTTTACGTATAATCATGGCGGTACTTAGATAAGTTATATTATCTATAGTAGACATTCTCCAGGTGGCGGATTGATGGTGTTTTGACTTTTGATGTCAGTGTTTATTGACGTATGGTCCATTTGATTTGATGGTTACTGGTTAGGTATAGGTACCTAACGGATTACTAAATAATCAGATTAAAATATTGAGTTTTGTTCTCATTATACCTAAGATGTGTATGACTAAAATGTGTTATAGCCAAAAACAAAGCCCGGAACACGGAAGAAAAGACTTGTCAAAAATGACATATTTTGAGTTTGACAAATCAATGTCACCGCATCTTTATAACCTACAGACTAATATTAGAAAGAAGCCATCTTGTAATACCTCAAAAACTAGGAATTTCATTTTTAACCAACGTTTTATATAATTCGTCTCGTTCATTATTTTATTTTTGATAAAATCCTTGTATTTTTTCCATTTAAATGGTATGTGGTACAAGAGTGAAGCGGAAATGGACCATCTCCTTTACCATCTATACTAATATTATAAAGAGGAAAACTTTGTTTGTTTGTTTGGTTGTAATGAATAGGCTCAAAAACTACTGGACCGTTTTTAAAAATTCTTTCACCATTCGAAAGCTACATTATCCACTAGTAACATAGGCTAAATTTTATTTTGGAAAAAAATAGGGTTCCGTAAAATATTTGGGTTTTTCGGACACAAGGTGTAAAAAATCAACCAGAAAAGTTACTTATTTTGCGTACGCTGCCTAAACTATAAAAGATAGAACCATAAAATGTTCTAATTAATTAGAGATCTTATAAATATCTACAAAAAAGTCCGCGACACACTATACCTATCTATGTCGAGTGAGGCACAACAACCATTTTTTTATTTAGAAATCTTAATTTTTTTTTGGGCTACATTTAAACGCATTTATTTTACTCATGTTATTAATCCTTATCAAAATAAATTACTTCATCACTAAGTACAGTTTATGTAGATAATATTTAGTATTTAAAAGATTAAAATTGGACTTTTGGTTTTGAAGTAATGGCGAAATTAAAATATTACTATTTCTGCGTTGCGAAGTGAGTGTCACCAAGGCGGGGGCGCGCGTGCGGGAGGGGAGTTTAGATCTATGTTATATATACGATGATGAATTAAGAATTCGATCTTTGTTCAAATATCTATTTAGTACACGGAAGAGTTTGTTTGTTTGTTTAAACGGGCTAATCTCTATCTGCGTGTCAGATTGTAAAATTATTTTTTTTTATTCTGAAGGCTAGACTCAAGAGTGAAATATACTATTTAATATCAATTTATACCCATCAGCTTGCCATAAATATATATTTTTAATGTTAATGTACTGAAATGTCATACAATGTTTAACAAAAATGTAGACCTTTAGTACACGGGACGGGACGGAGAATATTGCTTCACGGGAAACTATAAAAAAATTAAATTGAGAGGGGGAGCGGGGAATGAGCACACTATATGTGCCTTTACACATTTTGTATGAAAGTCTGTCTTTAAAATTAGAAGAGTACCTAAGAGGTTTTCACGCGGACGAAGTCGCGGGCGACTGCTAGTTTATAATAAACCCGTACGTTTTGTTAGAGGTTAAAATGTATCAAAGGTCACTAGACAAATGTATATGTAATATATATACGCATTTATAAATAGAGTAAACAAAATGAACCCCGTGTTGGATCAAGAGAGTCCCAGATAATTGCTGTTGGAGACATTTGTATCAATTTACAATACTAACACTTTAAGCCCTGGGGAGGCCGGGGCGAGCAGCACCACTGCTACAAAAATATAAATAAAAGTTTTTATTGAAAAGTGTTACCCACGCTTTAAGGAATATTTATATTTAAGAATAAACATAATATCAAAAATTGTCTATAGCGTCTCTCTGGCAATCTTGGCACTTAGAACGCCTTACCGCTAGGCCACGATACCGATGACGTTGATACCGAAATTTTGCTTTGATATTACCCGCACTTTAGGGATTTCGTGTTAGAATCCCGTCGGTTCCGCAATTTTTCATATTATGTTTATTCTTAAATAAATATAAATAAAACTTTAAATGTAATTATAAGTTAATTACGCTTTAGAGATTTTAGCAACAGAACACGTGAGACGATTGACACTCAAAACTGCCATTATTTATTAGCAATTTAAATATTCACAAAGTTATTTTACAGAGAGAATATACTGAAACTAAAAAAAATGTTGTTTATTTATTGCAATTTAGCTCTTGTGTGCAATACACAATTGTTGAGAGATAATGAGATCTAAGATGGATAACTTTTTCTTTTTATCGACTACAAGTTGGCCTTTGACTGCTATCACACCTGATGTTAAGTGATGATGCAATCTAAGATGGAAGTGGGCTAACTTGTCAAGAGCAGGATGCATACCTCTTTCGGTTTCTACAAGACGTTGTACCGGAACTCTAAATAGCTTGGCGGTACATCTTTGTCGGTAGGGTGGTAAGTAGCCACGGTAGCCTCCCACCTTCCAGACACGGGCCAATTTAGAAAATCTTAATCAGTCCAGCCGGGAATCGAACCCAGGACCTCCGTCTTATAAATCCATTGCGCCACATAGGCCGTCAAAAACATATAGTTAGAAATAATTTTAAAAGTATGAAAAAAATAATACAATTTAAATTACAATTTGACGACCTTCGTTGCGCAGTGGTACGCGCGGTGGATTTATAAGACGGAGATCCTTTGTTCGATTACCGGCGGGGCAGATTGAGATTTTTCTTAATTTGTCTTGGTCTGGCTGGTGGGAGGCTTTCGCCGTGGCTAGTTACCACCTTACCGACAAAGACGTACTGCCAAGAGATTTAGCGTTCCGGTATGATGTCGTGTAGAATCCGAAAGGGGTGTGGATTTCGTCCTACTCCTAACAAGTTTGCCCGCTTCCATCTTAGATTGCATCATCACTTAACATCAGGTGTGATAGCAGTCAAGGGCCACCATGTAGTCGATAAAAACAATACAGCATTTAACGAGCGTAGTCGGTTAAACTCTCCGCCTACACATATTGACTCAGCTAACCCATCCGACCTCAGCCTCCCCTTTCTATTACCATAGATTTCCAATCAGATCACCTATAAAAACATCCCCCAGGCGTTCCCAGCATCAGTGAGCTACGGGTTTTCACGTGAAAATCGAGGAAAATTCAATGAAAATTCGTCTTAATATAATTTAATACAATATGTATAACTTGTGTAGATTGTCGGTACTTTTGTTTGTCTTTTGCATTCATGGGATCGCTGCCAGAGACACTGTAAAGGTAATTAATTTTTATATATAAATATTTTTTTTTATATATAGGACAATTACACACATCGCTATATAGCCCCAAAGTAAGCGTAGGTAGCTTGTGTTATGTACTATGATAACTGATCAATATTTCATATATATTATATATTATACATAAATACTTATAATATATAGATTATAGATAAACACCCAGACAAGAAAACACCCATGCTCATCACACAAACATTTGTCCAGATGTGGGAATCGAACCCACAGCCTAGGACGTAGAAGCAGGGTTACTACCCACTGCGCCACTTGGTCGTCATATATTTATTTATACTCCAGTTTCACCCACACCATCTGGATGGCTGGTTATATACAACCACTAGATTTTCTAGATAATTTCTGTCGCGAACATGCAGAATCTGGGACCAACTTCCTGCAGCGGTATTTCCTGCCAATTATACCATGGGTGTATTTAAGGGGCGAATAAACCAATTCCTCAAAGGCCGGCAACACATTCGCAGTACCTCTGGTGTTGCAAATGTATATTGCGGCGGTAATCACTCGACATCAAGTGACCCGCATGCTCGTTTGCCCGCTTAGCGATTAAAAAAAACTCATTTTTTATACATGGCATAAAATAAAAAGACGTGTGGCACTCGGAGACTGCCGCGGTAAAGCTATTGCATAGCATTTTTTATCAACTTATGTTTACCTACCGACGTCATCGGGACCGTGGCCTTGCAGTAAGTCGCTCTAAGTGCCCGGATTGCCAGAGAGACGCGGGTTCGAATCCCGTCGGTTCCGCAATTTTTTTATTTTTTTAAGCGTGATATTGCAAAAAGTCATTAATTTAAAAAAAATGACTTTTTCAAATATCACGCTTGGAAAAAAAAATTCGGAACCCGTGTCTCTCTGGCAACCCGGGCACTTAGAGCGCCTTACCGCTAAGCCACGGTCCCGATGACGTCGTTGCCGAAATTGTGCTTTTGATATTATGTTTTGGTACTCAGCGGGTGTTAGGTTTTTTCGTTACGGAATTTCTGTATTCGGTCTCCACCCTCAAGGCCCGCGATAAAAGCTATACAATAGCTTAAAAAAACAGACATAATATGAAGGAAGTAGAGGTACAAAAGGCGGCCTTATCGCTTAACAGCGATTTCCAAGCAAACTTGGGCTTAGGAAAATATTAGGACCAAACTGTGAACAAACAGCAGGTACTGTAGGGCAAACTGACAGACAAAGAATTTTAAAATTACATTTTTGGGTTCAGTATTAATTATACAGTGCCCTCCAATAAAGTTTTCGAAAATATCTCCATTGTACAGACCTGTTACAGTTTTATTATAAGTATCATCATTATCATCATCATTATCAGCCCATTAACGGCCCACTACAGGATCAGGCCTCCCTCCTTATAGCAGAGGGGATATGGTACACCCATCACGTTGCTCCAATGTGGGTTGACGGGCTTAGGGTGATAATGTTTCATTTATTAACGATCACTATCAGATGTTGATGATAGTGACCGGGACCGACGGCTTAACGTGCTCTCCGAGGCACGGGGGTGTAACACCACTAACTTCCCGACTCCGGGCTTCAATTATTAGATATTATAAGTATAGATTACATTATTAAAGTTTAAGGGAAGATGCGTGATTAATTTTGGAAATTATTATAGCCTATGACACTCCACACTAACGTAGCTTTCTATCAGTGAAACAATTTTGAAAATCGGTTCAGTAGATTCAGAGTCAACAACGTCAGAAACTCTACCTCAGTCGCCCGCGACCTCGTCCGCGTGAAAACCACGTGCCCTTCTATTTTTCTATGACAGACTTTCACACAAAATTTTCTTACCTATTGCTCTCTCTATGTCTGCTTCTGACAACACTGGATTCACTCAATGTTTCCGGCAAGACGTTTCGTTTAACACATGATGTTTGATGTGTTGATTGGCGAGGCGTATCTAAGGTGGCGACTGCAGTTTGTTTGAATGGCGACTACGGTTAGTTTGTCAGTATCATTAGCATTTAACGAAATTCTCCTTAATCCGAATTTTACGGATATATGTTGTCGACTCGAAATCAATATTGGTTTATGTTTTGTTATTTATTTAAGGTTTCGATCGAGTCTTGACAAAATTATTAATATAGAAATATAGATTAGCTAATATTATAAAGCTGAAGAGTTTGTTTGTTTGTTTGAACGCGCTAATCTCAGGAACTACTGGTTCGAATTGAAAAATTATTTTTGTGTTGAATAGTCCATTTATCGAGGAAGGCTTTAGGCTATATAACATTACGCTGCAACTATTAAGAGCGAAGAAATAAAGAAAAATGTGAAAACAACGGGGAAAAACATTTATCCTTGAGAGCTTCCGTTGCGTGCGCTGCGAAAACGGTTCAAGATACCAAAAATATATGCATGTAAAAATTATTCCTCTTGAATTGATCTAAAAAAAGTTCCACGACAGTATATGTCTATCTTTTAAGATTAACTGACTAGAATCGTTTTTATGCATTTGTTAAGAATTATAAATATATGTATATTGTTAATGTTAATGTACTGTAATATCGTACAATGTTTAACAAAAATGTAGATCTTTAGTACACGGGACGGGACGGAGGATATTGCTTGACGGGAAACTATAATAAAATTAAATTGAGAGGGGTAGCGGGGAAAGAGCACACTTTATATGAAAGTCTGTCTTTAAAATTAAAAGGGTACCTAAGAGGTTTTCACGCGGACGAAGTCGCGGGCGACTGCTAGTATTAAATATAGATTAGTGGTGACTATTTTGTGTTTGTTACTATACTAAAGCCAACCTCGATTGAGAATGCTTGTCAACAAACAAATTAAAAATGCAGGTAGAAAATAAAACACAATTTATGCCTAATAAATTTAAAATTATGTTTTGTTTTTTTATTAAATCTTATTTAAAAGATATTGAATATATTAATTAGTTTTAAGCTTACTAATCTAATTTATTATCATTAATTCATCATTAATAAATTAATTAAAAAAATTAGATGTAAAATGAGTAGTGATTTCTACCTTCATTTTAAATTTGTTTGTTGACAAGCATTCTCAATCGAGTTTGGCTTTAGTATAGTGTTGTGTTTGTGTGTAGGATGACAATTTGGACAGCGGCGCACACAGTGACCGCGGTGGTCTCTGGTTCGGTCCCCGACTTGGCAAGAGGTCGCTGCAGTATCTGGGCGAAGATAATAGGTATGTACAGGAAAAGTACTCCATGGCGCAGTGGTATGCGCGGTGGATTTATAAGACTTAGGTCCTGGGTTCGATTCCCGGCTGGACTAAGATTTTCTAAATTGGCCCAGGTCTGGTAGGAGGCTTCGACCGTGGCTACTTACCACCTTACCGCCAAACGATTAAGCGTTCCGGTACGATGTCGTGTATAAACCAGAAGGGGTGTGGATTTTGTCCTACTTCTAAGAAGTTAGCCCGCTTCTACTTATCATTATTAGCCTATTAAGGCCCATTAAGAGACCAAGCCTTTCTCTTCATAACAGAGGGAAAATGGAGCGTATACTCACCACGCTTCTCCAATGCAGGTTGATGGTGATAGTTTTTTGTTTTTTTTTATCGACTACAAGTTGGTGTTTGACTGCTATCACACCTGATGTTAAGTGATGATGCAATCTAAGATGGAAGCGGGCTAACTTGTTAGGATTTTTGTTAGTGTTTAACGATCACTATCATATGTTGACGACGGCTTAACGTGCTCTTCGAAGCACGGGGTATAATATTTATCAAAATTCAAACACAAACCATCAATTTTCGGATACTGTATTATATAACAAATTCGATTAGTTTTGACCTCATTTGTAACATCTTAACATCATGTTTCAGTCAACATGTATACCTAAACATTCTTCCTACTCGTAACAAGTTAGCCAGCTTCCATCTTAGACTGCATCATCACTTAACATCAGGTGTGATAGCAGTCAAGGGCCAACTTGTAGTCGATAAAAAAAGGTTAATATAATTTATTTAATATTTCAGCCAAGCCTACCTCAAGCTGCTAGAAGCAGCTGACGCGGTCAGGTTCTACTATAACCAGATGCCCTATGAGATGCAGGCAGACGCTCCTCAGACTAAAAGTAAGTATAGTAATACCCCGCTTTACGCGACCCCGTTATACGCGGTTTCACCATAACGCGAATTTCAAATTTCGCACATAACGCTTATAAACATAATGGACCTAGTCATCAACTTCTGTATGGGTGAAAATCCCCGCTTCAGAAAACCCCCGCGCAATGCGGAGCACAGACACGACAAATCTACCAGTTGTGTGGTGATCAACCAGAAAGGCGTGGGTTACACGGGAAATGTTTGAAGAATAGTAGGTATTCTAATAGATTTTGCCCAACAGTCGAATTCTATTGTGACAGAAATTGGCTTGAACTAAAAACTATGTTTAATCATAAACCTCGATATACGCGAATTTCAGCTAACGCGATTTTTCCCGGAACGTATTCCTCGCGTAAAGCGGGGCATTATTGTGTAGGTACCAATCGAGTCCTTTTTGAAGTTACTACACGCCAAACTGCGCAGGTTAAAACTGAAACTAAATACAATTTAAAATATAATACAAATTTTGACGGCCTCCGTGGCGCAGTGGTATGCGCGGTGGAGTTCCCGGGTTCGATTCCCGGCGGGGCAAATTGAGATTTTTCTTAATTTGTCTTGGTTTGGCTGCTGGGAGCCATAGCTAGTTACCACCCTACTGACAAATACGCACCGCCAAGCGATTTAGCGTTCCGGTACGATGTCGTGTAAAATCCGCAAGGGGTGTGGATTTCCATCCTGTTCCGAACAAATTAGCACGCTTCCATCTTAGACTGCATCATCACTCAACATCAGGTGTGATAGCAGTCAAGGACCAACTTTTAGTCGATAAAAAAAAGATAGGCATATGCTATCGCAGACTATATTACAGATTTTGATACGTTTTTTAATATTGTAAAACATTGTTTTGTTCTATCCATAATAGTTTTCGCAGCGCACGCGATGAAAGCAGTTTTTTTACAACTTGGATTAGATTATTCAAGTTTAAGTAATGATGCTTAAGTAATATTAAAAATTATTTTAGCCTATAACAAATCAGGATAATGTAGCTTTCTATTGGTATATTAATTTTGAAAACCAGTTCAGTAGATCCAGAGATTACCCCTTACAATGTCACAACCTCACAAACGTTACCTCTTTATTATATGAGACTAGGGTTGCCATCTTTAAAATTTGGAGAACAGGACAAGACGAGTGATAACCCCGAATTTTAGATTCCGAAAGCCGGACATGTCAACAAGATCTTCTAAACATATTCAATGTACTTAATACAAAATAGTTGAAAATGTCATAAAACACCTTCGTAATGGTTGGGTCCTTCAAATTCAAATTCATTTATTTAGCGTTCATGTCAAATTATTGTACTAACATGCTTTACATGACATGGACCCTGGCAGGGCGTTGCTAACATAGTATAAACTTACGTAATTAATATTAATTCTATAAATAGTAAAATTATAAAAATAAATTAGAATTATAATTAAAAATAATTTCAAACTTTAAATAAATAATAATAATAATTTACAGTCTAGTCAATTCTTTTAAGTCAAATATTCTTTTAGGTCATAACAGCATTTTTCTAGAAGCCATTTGTTTATTTTAATTTTAAAGTTAAGTAAATCTAATCGTTCGATATCTTCTGGCAATTTTGGGAGCCAATCTATCGCAAGTGTAGCATTTCGATAGTGTTCGACTGTAAGCCAAAGCGCCTTCAAATCTGAGACACTGGATTAATTTTCCAAGCCTCTAAACTAACAAGGCAAAGTCTTAATCTACGGAGTTAAAAGTCGATAGCGTAAGGTACAGGTGGCGCCATCTAGTAACGTATAGAGTAAGTGCTTGTTACACCTTTTTTCATTTGGAACGGTGAATATTTTTTTCTAATATAAATTTAATAATAATATAATAGGTAATTTTGACGGCCTCCATGGTGCAGTGGTACGCACGGTGGATTTATAAGACGGAGGTCCTGGGTTCGACTCCCGGCGGGGCAGATTGAGATTTTTCTTAATTTGTCTTGGTCTGGCTGGTGGGCCTTTTCGCCGTGGCTAGTTACCACCCTACCGACAAAGACGTACCGCCAAGCGATTTAGCGGTCCGGTACGATGTCGTGTAGAAACCGACAGAAGGGGTGTGGATTTTCATCCTACTCCTAACAAGTTAGCCCGCTTCCATCTTAGATTGCATCATCACTTAACATCAGGTGTGATAGCAGTCAAGGGCCAACTTGTAGTTGATAATAAAAAAATTAAAAAAATATATATATACTTTTTTTTTTAACGTGGCGTGCACGACGGTAGGCAACGAGAGGTCAGACCCCACTGCGGCCACAAGTGCGGCGCGCTGAGCTGACCACTGGACGCACGAGTCCAAAGTGTGCTGAGCCGTGTCCTCAGCGTAGCCGCACTCATGACACTCCTCGGTTGGCTCTCTCCTCGCAACCTTGCACAGATACCTCCCGAAGCCATGCCCCGAGAGGATCTGCTCAAGGTTGAAGGAAAGATCTCCGTGTTTTCGGTTCGTCCAGAGCTCGAGGACAGGCCGGATCGCCTCGATTGTGCGATGGCCGGCAGTAGGGGTATGTAGCCGATCCCGCCACAAGATTAGCCTCCGCCGCTCGCCGCCACTGCCGATCTCTTTCTGGCACAGGGTGGTCGCCCCTAATCCGAGCATCCACGGTGAATATATACTTGGTTCATCGGTTGATCGTGGGGTGATGCGAGCATAGTACGTGTTTCGCGGGCGGCCCAAATTTTATTTATTTATTTATTTTTTTAAAACCCGGTCTACAAATGAAACCTTCCACAGACGCTCCCCGGATGCCCTCTAAACTAGGACAAATCCGGGTAAACCCTATATGAGACGAATATCTTAGCATTCCATGGATTCACCGTGCGGGTGGGGGTCCATCGCGTGGCTGAGGGAACAACTCCGAACAGAGCCCGAGACTTGTGACACGGGTGTAGGTTTAAGGGTACCCTTTGTGACGCGCGTCAACACTCACCTCCTCTGTTCAAGTTATTCTTCCAGCCAAATATGTAATGTGATGTAATACTTTTCAGTATCAAAGAAGGTAATATTCACGCCGAAGTTAGGACGCGCCGCAGAGGAGAAGCGATATGATAACGTGGAGTTCACCCCCCGGCTGGGGAGGAAGCTGCCCGACCGCAGCCCCTCCACACCCTCCGACGAAGATATGTGAGTCAAGAACATTAGAAGTAGAAGTAACCATTTTTATGAGTTTCATACATAATACTACAGTATACTTGTATTATTTTCAATTACTTATTTGTCTGCCTCCGCGGCGCAGTGGTATGCGCGACAAGTTGGCCCTCGCCTGCTATCACACCTGATGTTAAGTGATGATGCAATCTAAGATGGAAGCGGGCTAACTTGTTAGGAGTGGGACGAAAATCCACACCCCTTTCGGTATTTACACGACATCGTTCCAGAACGCTAAATCGCTTGGCGGTAAGTATTTGTCGGTAGGGTGGTAACTAGCCACGGCGAAAACCTCCCACCAGCCAGACCAAGACAAATTAAGAAAAATCTCAATCTGCCCCGCCGGGAATCGAACCCAGGATCTCCGTCTTATAAATCCACCGCGCATACCACTGCGCCACGGTTGCCGTCCTCAAATGTCTCATTAAATTTCGTGTTTGGAGCTGGGATAAAGTTATTCATGGTGAAAAGAATCGATGCCTAGTCAAAAAAAGCAACCAGCTCTCGGGCTATAATAAATAAATATTATAGGACAATTACACACATCGCTATATAGCCCCAAAGTAAGCGTAGGTAGCTTGTGTTATGTACTATGATAACTGATCAATATTTATGTTATACATAAATAATTATAATATATAGATAAACACCCAGACACTAAACAATACATACAAATCACACAAACATTTTCCAGATGTGGGAATCGATCTCACAGCCTAGGATGCAAAAGTGACCCTCACCACAACACCACTCGGCCGTCTATGGTATATAATATTAATGATCAGTTTCAGGCCTGACCCAGTGATGGTGAATCCAAGGACCAACTACTTTTCACCCAGACTCGGCAGGACGTACAACTTTCAACCGAGACTCGGCAGAGAACTTGTCTATGGTAAGAGGTTTTTATTTAGTTTAGCTAAAGAGAAATAAACTTTTTAGCAATTAATTTTAATCTTAATTGCATAGCTAAGCAGTATATAAAAAAATTAATAAAAAAATAAAACCGACTTCAAAACGCACTAAAAAGTAAAAAATAATTGTGTCATTTAGTTACATTAATTTACTTAACAATATCTATGAAGTATATACAGTGCCCTGTAATAAAATAATTATAAATATCACAAATGTATAAAATTGGTCCTATTACAGTTTCATTATACAAGCGCATCTCTATGCCTCTCCATCTAACGCGATAGTATAGATAAAGACAGATCACAAGTATAGTCTATGTTTATACTAGGTGACATTACCTAATAACAACATAGATTAGGTATACTTAGCAATTATCATTTATTTTATATACTATGTTAGTTTTAAAAATAACTAAAAATATTGTTTCAGATTACTACCCAGAATCTCAGTTAAGAGTCGCTAGAAGCATTAACAAAACAAAAGAGACTTAAAAAATATATAATTAAAAATGAACTAACAATTTTAAAAAATGTTTTGGACAAAGTTGTTTATTTCTAAGGTTTATTGTAAGGTGTTAAGTAAATAAAAAAGATCTCATTGAATAGTTATTTTATTTTATTTTTAAGTTATAATAATCGACATCACTTTGTTATACCTATTTTTCTAAATAATTGTATACGTACCTATCGTCTCTTTGTTTTACTTTGCGTATCTATAAGAAAAACTTTAGGCCATAAAGAACTTGATTTTGTGCCTTTTTTGCCCTAAAATTAAAAATCAATTAACAGTAGTACCTATTAAGAATAATTTTGTAGAAAAAAAATATAATTCTAAAAGATTTTTTGTTTATATACTGTCACAGACTAATCCAAAAATTAATAAAGATGATATTTGTTACGATTTTATATTTTACCGGTTTTTGTAGAAACAAAATGTGCGCTAGGAATTACAATTATTACAAAAATATTTTGACCTGGCAACACTAAGTAATGTCATCTATCATAAATTTATATACTCTGTGGTTGTATTTTAAAATGTGGATTAACGGAAACAGGCGTTATAGATTTCGTTTGTCGTGTGATTGATTATAAAACAAAAATAATTAAGTAATTCTTGTGGAAATATTGACTTTAATTTAAAATAATAACGAAGTGACAAGAACATTTACAATGGCGAATACTTCAATAAAGAGTAAGTAAACTTAGAACACTTACTTCATTTATTTTATCCTGCGCTAATCTCATTCATATATAGTATTTAGCCTTTTATGCTGAGCCCATAAATTGCCTATCAGGTCCGGATCTCGATTTTCTAAGGAATGATGTATTAGGTAACTTTTATTCACTCTAGAGGACATCCGCGTAGTTCCCGTGCTAGTGAAAATTGCGGCATAAAATGAAGCCTATGCGCTAATCCAGGTTATCAGCTCTGCCGTCTTAACGAATAGTGCAATAAGTCGAGTTTTTGGGCAAATTGACTTAAAACCGTAATCGTAATCAGAAATGAGAGCTCTATATTTTCGCCTTACATGCCTTTTTTAGTAGTTTCGGTTCAGTTGGTTATCATAACTGCATAACGAACAAAAAAAAAACAGAAAACGAAAATTAAATCTTTAAACGCAAATATCAAGTAGGTAGTATCAAATTAGTCAAAACCTAGTTATTGCAGTCTTCGTTAGAACGGCAGAGCTAACTATCTAGCTTTAGTCGTGAAGAAGTTACAAACATACACACTCACAAACTTTCGCCTTTAAAATAGTATAATATTAATAAGTGATGATATCAACACCTGTCTTGTTATTTAGTTGTACATACATACATACATAACATCATGCCTTATTCCCGTAGGGGTAGGCAGAGATCACATCCCTCCACTTGCCACGGTCCTTGCATACTTCCTTAGCTTCTTCCACTTTCATTAATCGTTTCATACAAATACGTCGGTTTTTGACACTCGACCTGGCCATTATTTAAAATGTCCTGAATTAGTTCAGGAACATTCCCTTTCCAACATTTCCATTCAACCTCGCCACATAAATCTCTTTTGTTAATCTTCTTTCACCTATTCTCTCTACATGCCCAAACCATCTAAGCATCACTTTCTCAATTTTGGTCACTACATCTTCTTTTACACCACACTTTTCTCTTATCATACTATTGTTAACTCTGTCACTCAGTTTTATTCCGCTAATACTCCTGTCTGCTCTCATATCTACCGCATATATTTTACTTTTATGCTTCTTCTGCCATACCCAACTTTCACTGCCATACATAAGTGTGGGCACCAACACACCTCTATGCACAGCCAGTCTTGAGTTTTGGGACACTTTCTGGCTGTTTATAAATGCATACAGAGCACCATTCACCATTTTCCCGGTATTTACTGTTCTTTCAATATCACTCTCACACTTTCCATATTTCTTAAATGTACTACCCAGGTATACAAACTCTTTTACTTCTTCCACTTTTTCTCCATCTATCAATATTACAATCTATAAATATTACAATCTGTCACATATTCATCTCTTTCAAAAACCATTACTTTCGTTTTGCTATTATTATTATTTCTAGAGGGGACGTCTGTCAAGGCCAGATGGGTGGTCAGTCCTCATTAGAACCATTCCACCCAATTCCCGTGATTGAGACACAGGTTCACTGATGTCCCGACAGTGCCCCCCTCAAGCCTACCTGTAGCCTTCGTGAACCTAACAATTACCCCTATGGTGAGGTTCGTCAGGTCTGCTTCACTAATTCTATCCTTACCTAGTATCTCCCGTCTTACCAGCGCGTACATGGGACACTCAGCTAAGAAGTGATAACTGGTCTCCTCTTCGCCACACTCTGGACACGAAGGATCATCCTTTATTCCCATTATCTTGAGATGCCTATTGAGTAGACAGTGCCCAGTTGTCATGCCTACTACTAGTGCTATGTTGGTTCTGCTTTGTGACAGTAGGTGCGTTGTTTTCTTCTTGTCGTATGCCTTTGTTCGTTTGTTCCTTGTTCGTTTTGCTAACATTCACTTTCATTCCTTTCCCTTTATTTAGTTGTAACTGACCTATATGAGGTATGGTCCTGGTCTGGTCTCTGTGCCCCTTCAAGGTTAGCGCCATGTGCCTGTGCACTGCAGGCACTACCATAGTCATGGCACAACTCATAATAAACTTCTACAAAATTCCGAACATGAGGCGTATGACTGCCCAGTAAAAAAACCTTTGTAGTTTTTTAAGTCACCCCTTGAGTAATTCATCATCATCATTACCAGCCTGTAGACATCCACTGCTGGACATAGGCCTTTTTAGGGACTTCCAAACACAACGATCCCGAGCCGCCTGTTGCCAGCGGCTCCCTGCGACACGTTTGATGTCCACCTGGTTGGGGGTCGACCAACGCTGCGCTTTCCGGCAAAGCTTGAGTAATTGCGACAAAGTAATCAATCTAGCGTGAAAATTAAACGTGCATAAGAAATTGGCCACTTTGAATCCTTTCTAACATTATAAAGGCTAAAGTTTCACGCACAACAACCAACATTGTGGCCAAGTGTTAAAAAGCCCGGGACAAAAGAAGAAAGGCTAAAGTTTGTATGTATGGATTTTTTTTATCGACTACAAGTTGGCTGCTATCGCACCTGATGTTAAGTGATGATGTAAATAGGAGTAGGATGATATCCACACCCCTTTCGGCTTCTACACAACATTGTACCGGAACGCTAAATCACTTGGCTGCACATATTTGTCAGTAAAATGGTAGCCACGGCGAAAGCCTCCACGAACCAGGCAGACCAAGACAAATTAAGAAAAATCTCAATTTTTCCCGCTGGGAATCAAAGCCAGAACCTCGGTCTTATTTATCCACTGTGCATACCACTGCACAGAGGTTCTCAAGTTGGGTGCATAGATAGATGTTTGTTACTTTGAATAGATTACAACACAAACTTTATAGTTTACATAACAGTGGGCATCCTCCTTTACCTTTCCTTTAGTACCTTTATATTTTTATGGTTAGTAAATGTAAATTATGTTATACTACAAATCTAATATATAAAATTCTCGTGTCACAGTTTTCGTTGCCATACTCCTCTGAAACGGCTTGACCGATTTTGATGAAATTTTTTGTGCTTATCCGGTATCTATGAGAATCGGCCAGCATCTATTTTTCATCCCCCTAAATGTTAGGGGTAGTCCACCCCTAAATTTTTTTTTATTTTTTAGACAAAATTTTTAATTTCTATTTTTTATGATACAACATACAAAAATACATACAATCCTTAATTTTCACCCTTCTACGATCAACCCTTATTTTCTAATAGCCATTTTAGTAATCTAATAATTTTTCTAATAGGTATATAAAATTTCCCTGTCACAATGTTAGTTACCGTACTCCTCCGAAACGGCTTTACCGATTTTTACCAAATTTTGTATGCATATTCAGCCGGTCTGAGAATCGGCTATTATCTAATTTTCATCTAAATTTTTTTTTAATTTTTAATGCAAAACAACGTTTGCCGGGTCAGCTAGTATAATATATAACGTGAATTTGAATTATCTGCCAACATTGACACTGGAGCAAGTCTTATGCATATAGATTACAATATTAAAATCAATTTGTTCTCAGAACCAATAAATAAAGAATTATAAATTATGACAAAATATCTATTCGCTTATGACAGTATGCATAACATCATCCAATACACACACCCACTTTAAGTTGGATGGTTGCTTCCAGGTTGGAGGCACAGTAATCTTCTGGTGGGTCAGTTGACTCACCTGCTAAAAACCTGCCTTTATGCTACTCATATTTTTTGAGTGCCTTAGTCCTTAAAGTTTCACAGCCCACAGAGGGGTCCCCTGGCGCGTGTCAAAGGGTAGGCAAATAATGACAGCTGTCATTATAGCTCCGTCGCTACCCGGGTAGCCGCACGGGCCTCAAAGAAGGTTTGAATGTCAGGCCCACAGGGGTTAATATTCATGTATTGTTAAAACAAATCATTGTAAAAGTGAAATAATGTATCATTGAAATGTCCTCAGTGGCGCAGTGGATAGTGACCCTGCTTCTGCGTCCTAGGCTGTGGGTTCGATTTTATTTGGTACATCTGGAAAAATGTTTGTGTGATTTATGAGCATGGATGTTTTCCAATGTCTGGTAGTTTATCTATATATTATAAGTATTTATGTATAGTATATATAAAAATATTCATCAGTTATCATAGCAGCCATAACACAAGCTACTTACGAGTACGCTTACTTTGGGGCTATATAGCGATGTGTGTAATTGTCCTGTAATATTTAATTATTTAACTATCATTTATTTATTTACATTTCTTTTTAAATTTTCAACAATACTATATAAAACAATTATAAAAACACTATTAAAAATTTATAAAAAAATCATTTCGCCTGCTGCGGGGCCCGGGGGTCCAAACAACCGGTGGTCAGGGCTCCAGAGTAGCAGGAACCTCCTCACAATACGCGCCGTTTCAAGAATTACTGCCTTCTGTATCCGACCCTTGATCCAGCAACTAAGTGAAAGCTTTTTAAGATGTTCGTCAAAGCTTTATATATATAAGACCGTTGACTGAAACGACTATAGGAACAATCATTGTTGAATCAACATTCCACATGACGGTAATCTCATGAGCAAGGTCCAAGTATTTTGATACTTTTTCCTTTTCAGCTTTCACCAGATTATCATCATGTGGAACAGTAATATCAACAATCATTGCACGGCGCGTTAATCTGATCAATTACACTATATCAGGTCTATTGGCTACAATATACCTATCAGTGATAATTGTTCGATCCCAGTAGAGCAACGCACTGCTATTTTCAAGAACTGACGCTGGGTCGTACCTATAGTAAGGCACCTCAGAATCGACAAGGCCATACTGAAGAGCAAGTTGTTGGTGGATTATCTTGGCTACTACTATTTATTTATTTTTATTTATTTCAGAATCCTACTTAACAGAACTTCATAACGACCATAAGCAAGATGTCGCTTCACAGCTGCAGTACGCTGGTGGTGTCCGAGTTCGGATTGAACTGGTGCACTATATCTCGCGCCATTCGCAATGCCAGATATATAAATGACTCCAGCGAGTGTTGCCAGCATATTAAAGAAGCATGCAGTCAAATCATTCACTCAAGATGAGATTGGGGAGATTGTTTCTAGATTGAGATTGAAATGTAAGTATTTATTTATTGCCATCAGAGGGTTTGACTGAGAGTTGACTGCCTCTGTTGGGTCTAGTGGTTAGCCTATTTGGCTTTGATCACGAAGTCCTGGGTTCGATTCCTAGGTTTGGTCACGGAATAATTCTTCACGCCGAAATAATCACCACCAACTTCCCGACTCAAAGCTTGGAATGAACTGACACAACCAGCATCAAACCCTGGGCGTTGTTGTTTTAAATTATATTCTTTTGTTATTTAATTTCAGCGATAGCTATCAAACCTAGGACTTGGCACGTGATCACTCTCTCGGAGAAGGTACACGATGAACAAATGAATGTTTTTATAAAGTTGCTGCCCACTCGAATTATAAACGCCTTGAAAGGAAATGTTGTCAATGCTGATAAGAAACCTCAGGTATATATCATTATCATTACATAATATAAAACAGGATTTTTTATGTTTGTCCCTATGTATGTGACGGCGCCTGCGTCATCGTACGCGACTAGAAAGAAGTCTGTAAACTGCACGTGCACCAGCTACGCCCTCTTGCGGCGACGCATCGTTCGATACCCCCACTCACCCCACCACTTGAGTTATTCTAAGTTGTATAAAAGGAGCGGGTCTGCAACTGGTGGGCAGCCCTGGAGACTCAGAGTCAACGTGGCAAACGCACGTTGTACTCCCACCAGCCAGACCAAAACAAATTGCTTATCGCGATCTACATCGGGCGTGTCAAAGAAGCACTCACCGCCCTCGGTGTCACTGACGGATGAGACTGTCGAATGGTTTAAGACGGCCAAATACCTATTTAGTTACTATCGACAGTTAATAGAATCTCTCCATGCGTCCACATGTAAAGAATGTGATCACACAGACTCGCGCGGCGCGGAGCCTCCTGCGCCCTGTGCTAGCTTCTCATCTGCCTCTCCGGCCAAACTGTGCGTCTACAAGGCGTACATCCGCACGCGACTCACTCACGCTGCTCCAGCGCGGCACGCGCTGGTCAGCGAATCAGGCCGCAAGTCGCTGCGAGCGCAGAAGTCACCGACGCTGCGCACCATTGTCAATGCCCCACGTTTCGTGCGAAACCAGGTCATCTCCAGGGACCTAGGCATGGAAAGCCTGGATGATCACATTCATCGCCTGAGCACCTCGATGTTCGCGCGCGCTGACGGAGCGCGATCCCAGCACTTGCGAAGGATTGCGCCATACCATCGGCGACCGCCGGGACGCACGAGCGCTGCCACGAGATTTGACTCTTCAACCCCCACGGACATAACTGCTTCCTCACTGCTGGCTGATGGGCGCTTGCCGGGACCCCTCCTGGTAGGCTCGACCTCGCTGAGCAGTGGGTGAAGCCCCGCATGGATCGACCACTCCGCCGAGAGCTCCGCAGATCGCTCGCAACATCCGCGGGCTAGATCGCAGTACGGGCGGACAGACTACCGGGATATGGCGTATTCCCGGAAAACGGGACTCTAAGGACCACAACCAACGTGGACTAACCCAGCGCCCCGCTTGTAGTTGCAAGCGGCGTCGCACCGAAAGCGGCAAACCGCCAAATCGGTTACCCCGGGACCCAAGTGGATCCGCGCGGAAGACTTCAGAGTGGTGGGCAGTCTAGGCTTTGGCGTGGCGCGGTGCAGACGTTGTACTTTGCTTATTGCTTAACCTAGACAACTCGGATAATTAATTTGTGCAAACAAGCGAATTAATAATTATTCTCAGCTTGAGTCGCGGTGTCTTGGGGTTGCATTAATTAACACGAGACGTTACGCATCATTGCAATACCATAATTTGCCAGTAGTATTTCACTGTTAATTAAGTTGCTGTTAATTATTCTTTCAGTTATCTATTTGTGGTTTAGTTATAATTACTCTAAATACAAAGGATTACCCTATTATTTTATTCACTATCTCTGACCCTCTTTCGACATATGCTTTAATCTTTAAAACTACGCAACCGATTTTCATGCGATTTTTTTATCAGATAGTGGTTCAAGAGGAAGGTTTATGTGTATAAAACATGCATAATATAGTAGAGAAACACTGATCATTTTAGAGGTTTCTGATGTGATGTCGTAAATTAACGCATTTTTTGCGCTTACATTGCAAACGCTGGCTAAACCCTACGAGATATATCAAAATAATGTACTACAGTATTGCACACCTTAAAAAGGTAAACAAAAAGTCCGCGATGGTATATGGCTATCGCTAGGGATAACCCACAATAACCATTGTTTATCTTTTAGTTTCAACCAAAAGTAATGGTTTATTTACAAAGCGATTTTAAACAATACTGTATTAATCCTTATTCAATTAAGTATCTTAATACTTTGTGCATTCAATATAGATGATTATTGCCTTTTGCAGTATGTAAATAAAATAAATATTTTCCAAGAGATACAAGATTGAAAATGCAGGGACATAGCGAACGGTTATGGGGAGGCGCGCGGATAAAATTAATGAATACGGCAAAGATAGTTGGAATAAAATTATTATTATAAAAACAAAAGACCTAACTGCTTAGAAGTTATGAACTGAAAAGAGAAAAACAAGGACCACTATATCTATATAAAATTCTAAATACTTTATGGTGCTGCAGGCGGGGACAAAGTAATTTACTACCTGGAAAGAAAGATCTACCAAAACTACGTTTGTTATACAGACACACACACATACAGACACACACATACACAGACACACAGACACACACACATACAGACACACACATATACAGACACACACACACACACACACACACACATACATACATACACACACACACACAGGGGTGTGTGAATCATCTTGCCATCAAATGTGATTGCGGTCAAGGGCTAACTTGTAAATGCTTTTCATTCCAGGTGCAGATTTTAAAAATGGGCGACCTGATCTACATAAGTGTTCAGATGTTGACTAAAACTAAAGAGGGGCCCGTTCTGTATGTGGCCTACCCACCAGCACAGGATGTGGTCTTGGTCAGCACTTTGCACTCCAACTTGCTGAGGGCGTGTATGCAAGGTGTGTATCATCATTGTCATTATCAGCCTATCAACGGCCCCCCCCCGGGGCCCCCCCCCCCCCCCCGGGGGGGGGCGGTTTTTCCCTTATCCCGGCGGGGTTTTTTAATTTCGGCTGGTGGGAGGCTTTCGCCGTGGCTAGTTACCACCCTACCAACAAAGACGTATCGCCAAGCGATTTAGCGTTCCGGTACGGTGTCGTGTAGAAACCGATAGGAGTGTGGATTTTCGTCCCACTCCTAACAAGTTAGCCCGCTTCCATCTTAGACTGCATCATCACTTGACATCAGGTGTGATAGCAGTCAAGGGCCAACTTGTAGTCTATAAAAAAAAAAAAAGACCCACTACAGGGCCAGGCCTCCCTCCTTATAGCAGAGGGGATATGGAGCGTGCACCCACCACGCTGCTCCAATGCGGGTTGGCAGGCCAGGTGATAATGTTTCATTTATTAACGATCACTATCAGATGTTGATGACAGTGACCGGGCGTCGCTTAACGTGCTCTCCGAGGCACGGGGGTGTAACACCAACTTCCCGACTCCGGGCTTGGAATGTACTGAACGTTTCATAGAAGAATTAGAAACTCAGAATTATTCCGCTACCCCACCCAGGATTCGAACTCAGGACCTCGCGATCGAAGACAGGCTAACCACTAAACCAACAAATTATTATTATAGCCTCGTTTATTTCCATTTTTACAAGTTTTTTTTTTTTTTTTCTTTTTTCATAATTTATTATGGACCCCTTTATGAGTGAAGGCCTCCTCCATTTTCCCCAAAAAACCAACAAATAAATAAATAAAATAAATATTATAGGACAATTACACACATCGCTATATAGCCTCAAAGTAAGCGTAGGTAGCTTGTGTTATGTACTATGATAACTGATCAATATTTTATATATACTATACATAAATACTTATAATATATAGATAAACACCCAGACAAGAAAACACCCATGCTCATCACACAAACATTTTCCATATGTGGGAATCGAACCCACAGCCTAGGACGCAGAAGCAGGGTCACTACCCACTGCACCACTCGGCCGTCAAAAACAAGGCAGTAGTTTACAATATTAATAATTAAAGAACTAATAGGTACAAGAAATAAATATATAATTTTATCATTATTAATAATCCACTACTGAACCAGGCCTTATAGAAGAAATATTGAGTGTAGACCCACCAGGCACGTCCAATGCGGATTGGCGAGCTACCCATAGATATGCTTAATTAAATGAAAACAACTATACTAAAGCCAAACTCGATTGAGAATGCTTGTCAACAAACAAATTTAAAATGAAGGTAGAATGCAACACATTTTATGCCTAATAAATTTTAAATTATGTTTTGATTTTTTTATAAAATCTCATTTAAAAGATATTGAATATATTAATTAGTTTTAAGCTTACTAATCTAATTTATTGTCATGAATTCGTCATTAACAAGTTAACTAATAAAATTAGGTGTAAAATGACTTGTGATTTCTACCTTCATTTTTAATTTGTTTGTTGACAAGCATTCTCAATCGAGTTTGGCTTTAGTATACGTGTCGCAATTATTTTTTACTTTTTAATGCGTATTGAGGTCAGTTCAATTTTTTGACGTGACAACGTCTTATAATTCGATAGAGCCGGCTGCACGCACGAAAAAACATGACTCATGCGGCGTTACCTCGCTTTGAGGCGTTGCATGTAAGGCTTGAAGTGCAAGCGAGAGCGCGAAACGAGCGACAAAGAAGCACAATCGGCCTTTGCGTTCGGCAGCGTTCGACATCCGCCTATTAAATATATTAATTTTAAATTAAAAATTAATATATTTATTATAAATTTAAAGTATAAATTTATAAAATCAAAATCAATTATTTTATTAATTTAAATTAATATTTATAAAAATATACTTAAATTAAAAATTTTAATAACCAATTAAACGTTTAACTATCGTCAGTAAACCGACTTTACAGACAACCAATTTTTTATTATTATTTTTTTTTTAATTTCAGGTCTAGGTTACAAAAAATTTGAAGACGCCCAACTAAATGGCAAAGACATACCATCGCTATTGAGAATCATAGACAGTGGTACCAACACTGCCAATGTTGCCAACTTACCAGCCTTTATCGGAGCACCCCGTATAGTGCGAGGTGGTATCGATTTCACCAACCGCCACGCCGCCAAGGAATATTTGTCGCAAATGTTTGGACCAAGCCCACCAATATTGGACACGTTGACTCTCCAAGCAGCAATGGACTATTGGGATCCAAATTTGTATGTATTTTTTTTTAATTATAAGTATATGGTCTAGTGGTTAGCGTATGTGACTTCGATTACAAGATCCTGAGTTCGAATCCTGGGTCGAACAACGCTAATGTTGGCTAACTTTGACGAATTTTGACTAATTGACTTTGACTTTTGATGACCTCCGTGGCGCAGTGGTATGCGCGGTGGATTTATAAGGCGGAGGTCCTGGGTTTTTTTTTTTTTTTTTTTTTTTTTTTTTTTTTTATTTTTTTTTTTTTTTTTTTTTTTTTTTTTTTTTTTTTTTTTTTTTTTTTTTTTTTTTTTTTTTTTTTTTTTTTTTTTTTTTTTTTTTGCGCGGTGGATTTATAAGGCGGAGGTCCTGGGTTCGATTCCCGGCGGGGCAGATTGAGATTTTTCTTAATTTGTCTTGGTCTAGCTGGCTAGCTTTCGCCGTGGCTAGTTACCACCCTACCGACAAAGACGTACCGCCAAGCGATATAGCGTTCCGGCACGATGTCGTGTAGAAACCGATAGGGGTTCGGATTTTCATCCCACTCCTAACAAGTGAGCCCGCTTTCATCTTAGATTGCATCATCACTTAACATCAGGTGTGATAGCAGTCAAGGGCCAACTTGTAGTCATTAAAAAAAAAATCTTGCCGCCCTTCGTCGGAGAACAGTGTATAGTTTGTGAGGTTCCAATCAAAGATTTTTGACGGCCTCTATAGCACAGTGGTATGCGCAGTGTATTTATAAGACGGGGGTCCTGGATTGACTGGCACTTACTTCATAGATATGCTTAAGTAAATTAAAGCAACTAAATGACACAGTTATTTTTTACTTTTTAGTGCGTTTTGAGTCGGTTCTATTTTTGCTAAAAAAATTTATTTTTCACTATTTAGTGATTTATCGCCACGTCACGTACTCGTACTATACTGTCATAGTATATTATACGGCACTAGTAGCCAAAAAGCTACCGATACCGGAGACAAAAACCGAAATCGCTGCAAGTGTGCCTGTACAATTTGAAGAGTTCCTTCAACTTTCCAGGATATCATCATCAGATCCTAACATGATGACAATGGGACCATTTTGGAAGTGTGCCCTTTCTAATAAAGAATATCATCATAAAAAAAGAAAAAGTTGAGAGGTGTCAAGGGACACCCGGATGGAACGAAGTTCCTTTCGATTAATTAGTGAAGGAATTGTAATAATTTTATTTTTTTAAGTAATAATAATATTTGTTGTTGTACACCGAAACACCAGAGGGCGCCACGAGAGCGCGAGACAGCATACAGCGCGGGCGCCCCCCGCCGCTCACGCGCACACACATCAAAGGCGGCGGCAAGATCCTTTGATCAAAAAGTGTCGTGACAACTTTTCGTACGAATTTTTTCCGTCTAGCCCCCTTTCACAACGCGCGATAAGGAACTTCGTTCCAAAAATATACGTGTCGAATTGAGTACCTCCGTTTTTTTCGTCGGTTAAAAATGTGGTCTAATAACAATTTATTTTGCAGGTTGAACAAAAAAATGAAGATGACCCTGAAGATGAGCAGCAGCGACACCTTCGGCACCCTGCAGCGCTTCGTGGAGGAGGGCTCTCTACAGCCTGATTCTCAAATATTCCAAGTGTTCCATAGTATTAAGAGCAACCAAGTGCAACTGTCACAAAATAGTGATGACGAATAGTGTACCTCCACTTCCTCTAGGTGGCGTTCGTGGCGCAGTGGTTTTATAAGGAGGTCCTGGGTTCGATTCCCGGCGCGGCAGATTGAGATTTTTCTTAATTTGTCTTAGTCTGGCTGGCTGGCTTTCGCCGTGGCTAGTTACCACCCTACCGACAAAAACGTACCGCCAAGCGTTCAGGTACGATGTTGTGTAGAAACCAAAAGGGGTGTCGATTTTCGTCCCACTCCTAACAAGTTAGTCCGCTTCCATCTTAGATTGCATCATCACTTAACATCAGGTGTGATAGCAGTCAAGGGCCAACTTGTAGTTGAGTAGAGAACCCAGGTCCTCTGCGTTGTGTGCCAAAGCACCAGGATAGTCGGCAAATATACTCAAACATAAAAAATGGCACACACTGGGAATCGAACCCAGGGACCTCTGTTGTATACCAAAGCCTACTACGTCAGGGAAGTCTTCAAATATTTATTTATTTATTATTTATTCGTACACCACAACATAAAAGAATAAAGACATTAAGTAAAAGTGATATAAAAGGCGGCCTTATCGCTAAACAGCGATTTCTTACAGGCAACCTTAGGCTTAGGAAAACAAGGACACTAGAATATATCAGTTATCAGTTTTAATGTAATTTAAAAAAATAATGCTATTAATGACTTTTTTAAGATAAAAATAATGATTCATGAAATTCATAACAAAATAAAATATAAAAAACCATAAAATACTCACTGACTCATAGATGCATCCGTTAATTTGTATATAGTTTACATTATAATAAAAATAAAATACTACACATCACAGCTACGGCTATGACGTTATTTGTATAGACGACCTTACTAGCTTATGACGTCACAAACTAGTAAGGTCGTCTATACTAATCCTTACTAATAAACTAAAGGCGAAAGTTTTTGTGATAATTCGATAAAAAGCCTATGTCCTTTTTTAGACTATCTCTGTACCAAATTTCATTTAAATCGGTTCAGCACAGTTTAAGAGTACTGGGACAGATAGCCAGAGATACTAGAGGACGCTCGCGGTTTCGCTCGCTTAGTTCTCGTTTCCGTGAGAATTTCGGAATAAAATGTGGCTTAATATCCTTACATATCAGAATAACACATATTCTGATATATTATTGTGAAGTTTCACCAAAATGTATTCAGTAGTTTTTGCGTGAAGTATAACAAACATCCATCCATACATACAAACTCGCTTTTAAAATATTAGTAAGAATTAATAGACAAAGAGTTTACTAGTTTATGACGTCACCAAAACGTCAGTACAGTACGAATGTTTCTATACATATAAACTTTAGCCTTTATAATATTATTAAGGATGCTTAGTGCCAAACTTCTATTTCGGGGCAGGTACCCCGGTTGTTTCCCCAAGATGCGGGGCAGATACCCCGGTTATTACTCCAAAATCCGGGGCAGATGCCCCGGTTATTTCCCCAAGATGCGGGGCAGATACCCCGGTTATTTCCCTAAGATTCGGGGCAGTTAAACTATTTTTAAAGACTGAATTTTTATGATAAGATATTAATGAATTGTAAAATTATATATGTAATATGTTAATATAATTCGTAGTGTGTTTTAAGATTATCGAAAATACAATTAATTTTACATTTGATTCTGTTGTTTAATTTAAAAAACAAATACCTTTTGACTGCAATATCATCTGATGTTAAGTGATGATGCAAACTAAGATGGATGCAGGCTAACTTGTTTGCCTTGGTAGCAAAGTAACATCCACAATCCATCGGTTTCTACACGACATCGTACCGGAACGCTAAGTCACTTGTCGGTAGGATGGTATCTAGCCATGGCCGAATCCTGGCACTTTATAAAATCGAAATTGGCCCTTCCAGGAATCGAACCCAAGACCTCCGTTTATAAATCGACTGCAACGCGGAGGCTATCAAAACCTAATTTACGTTTTAACTAAAACGTTTTTTATTAATTACAAGTTGGCCCTTGACTGCAATCACACTCGTTAGTAAGTGACGATGAAATCTAAGATGGAAGCGATCTAATTTGTTCTGAGTGGATGAATTAGGAGTTTATAGTACAAACAAAAACTCGTTTTTATAAAATAAATATATATTAAACAAGACATTACTAAACTACATTATAAAAATAAGTTAAATTTACACATAAAAATAGCTGATAAAAAGCCACTACTTTTTAACCGAGTGTCATTTTGAAATATTTTTTGTTTTATGGCTGTTTTTTTATCGGTTTATTTTTACGCCAGTTATGTGTGAAACCATGACAAGGTCTTGACACTAATTTTAAAGTTCTTTATTTTTTAATTCTTTAACATTTAAGCGCTGGTAACAATCACCATTTACGATTGAATTTTATATTTATATTAATCGTATTTATTAAGCTATTGTATAGCTTCTATCGCGGGCCTTGAGCGTGGAGACCGAATACAGAAATTCCGTAACGAAAAAACCTAACACCCCCTGAGTATCAAAAACATAATATTAAAAGCACAATTTCGGCAACGATGTCATCGGGGAACGTGGCTTAGCGGTAAGGCGCTTCAAAAAGTCATTTTTTTATTAAATTAATGACTTTTTGCAATATCACGCTTAAAAAAAATTGCGGAACCGACGGGATTCGAACCCGCGTCTATCTGGCAATCCGGGCACATAGAGCGCCTTACCGCTAGGCCACGGTCCCGATGTCGTCGGTAGGTAAATAAGTTGATAAAAATGCTATGCAATAGCTATACCGCGGCAGTCTCCGAGTGCCACACGTCTTTTTTATTTATAACTAAACAGAGTAAAATACTATATTTTTGATTATTGTCAATATTCAAGACATTTTGTTTTATTTAGTCGCGCCATCTGTTATTTAATTATCTAAGACTATAGGATGCTCTCGGTTTCACCCGCGTAGGTCTCGTACCAGTGGCCAATATGTTATGCTAAAAACCTTGGCCATACTAGAAGTGCAGTAAGGTCCATATTAGAACGAGTATCCAAAGCTGCTCTAGTAGGGTCCTTCCGAATGTGTCTGTGCAGGGAGAATAACATCCACAGAGGTAAGTTTTGACGCGCGTCACTAAGGGCTAACGCTAAAACTCGCGCGGGTGCACGCTCGCGGGTGTATAATGAAAAATAGTATGGACAGCGCAGGCGCGTGCGACGGAGCGCGGGCGCGGGTGACGGGTGGCGGGCACACGGCGAAGGCGCCCGCGACGGGCACACGCGAGCGGGTTTGTTTCTACAAAACGTTCGAGCGCCGCTAGATGCCACGGTAACACGCGTCGGAGGCTAGGTACAATCATGAACATTGATACAAAGCGCGTAATAATTGAGGTGCAATTTATGCCAGTATTATGGGATATGGCGAATGAATTATCGAATTCTCCGCTGAGTAACCTACTTGTTAAGAACGGGTTATGCAGTTGACGTTGTTTCCGTTGACGTCTTTTTGCCAAATAATAAATTAGTAAATAATCCATGGTAATCTACTCGACACCACTGTACACGCTCGAGATCAAAATTATACTAGCAGCGGTAACTGAGACGGGCGCACGCGACGGGTGCCCGCTCGCGGATTTGTGGCCCGCGGCGGTCGCCCGCCGCGTGCGTCCACGCCCGCACCCGCCCGTGTTTTAGCGTTAGCCCTAACGGTACTCTTTTAAACCTACACCCGTGTCACAAGTCTCGGGCTGGACCCCCACCCGCACGGTGAATCCATGGAATGCTAATTCGTCTCAATCTATATGTTAGCTATATTATTGTGCAATTTTGTAATATTAATAAGGATTTGTATTTTACGTCAATCGTATTCTTTTATTGATCCTCGCGGGCGGATTGCCTATATACTTCAAATTTTCCCTTTCCCTGTCCTTCTCCGGTATCGGTTCGTTGAAATTATATTTCTCCGCCACTACTGGCAGATTAGCTATGAAACTCGGTGTTGCCATTTTATAAGTGTGACGAGTTGGTAACCTTGTACCGTGTTTAGGGGTTTTCGTAGTCTCTGACAAAATAATTGTATCGTCATCTACATTGTCGTTGTTTACCCATAAATTTTCAGTTATAGCCTTTATTTCTTCCGATGCAACTTTATCTCCATAATCGGAATTTTTTGAAGTGTTTTCTACGTCGATGTCAGAATTTATAGCAATTTTTTGTCTATGATCATAATTTTTAGATGTCTGTGTCGGTTTTTCTAATTCTGTATTAGTGTTTTTGGAGACTTTTACTCTATAATCTGAATATTTAGAAGTCTTTATTGTTTTTTTTACATTTATATCTGTGACTTGTCTAGTAAAGTCAGAATTTTTAGATGCCTTTATTAGTTTCTCCTCATCGGTGTAAACATTTACAGCGATTTTATCTCTATGGTCAGAGTTAATTGGGTTGTTTATTCGTTTTTCTGCATCTGTATTTCTACCTTTTATTTTCATTTTGATACGTCTATCTTTGCTGAAGTTTTTATTATATTTTTGACTGGTTTTTATTTTTTCTTTGTGGGTAAAATGTCTAATTTCTGGACTTGCATAAACATTAGCGTCTTTGGACGGCGTAACATAATCTTCATAGCTATCTTTCATGTCGTATTTCTTGTATAAATCCGTGGCTGATTCCACTTCTTTTATTATCTGTCTATTTACATCTCTTTGATATTGCTCATTACTTATTTTAATATCATGTTTATTTGCCATTTTTAGATTTTTACTAACCTTATGTTTTAAATCCTCTAATGTTGAAGCCAATGCGTCTTCGTAATCGTCTCCGTTTTCTTCTTTTTCAACTTTTTGTTTCACCTTAGGTTTGTTAAAAATGTCCTCCCTGTAATTCGGTTCATCGTAGAATGGTGACATTTCTTCCATATTAAATTCCTCTTTGACATTTTTAACGGTTACGGTTTTTATCTTTGGTTTTTTATTTCCTTCTACAAATGCTTTGTTGGCGCTAGTAGTCGTTTCTTCTATACTGAATTCCTCTTCTACATTTTGTATAGTTACTTTGTCATTATATTTATTATGATTGTTAAGTTTTTTATTGATATAGTCGTTGTTCCTGATTTGTTTTTTTATATTGTCTAGATAGGTTCGTTTTAGGTCCAAAGCTAATCTCTTTTTAACTCTTTCCACTAATTCTTCAAAATCTTTTTTACCTCGATTATAATCGAATTTTCCTTTAGGTCCACGATTTTCTTTTAGATGTCCTACAAATATTTGAGAAATAAGTATATGTAAATATTCAGCATTTTTTAAATATTATTTCATCATCATCATCATCATTATCAGCCTATTAACGGCCCACTACAGGGCCAGGCCTCCCTCCTTATAGGAGAGAAGATATGGAGCGTACACCCACCACGCTCCTACAATGCGGGCGGACTTAAGGTGGTAATGTTTCATTTATTAACGATTACTATCAGATGTTGATGATAGCGACCTCATACGTATTTGAATAACTAAAACTAAAATTATTACTAGTAGTTCCAAACGTCGAATAAGCTTTATATAATAGTTCTATAATTGATCGGACAAGAATTGGTGTTTTTTGTTATTTATTTTTGACGTGACAACGTCTTATAATTCGATAGAGCCGGCTGCACGCACGAAAAAACATGACGTCATGCGGCGTTACCTCGCTTTGAGGCGTTCCATGTAAGGCTTGAAGTGCAAGCGAGAGCGCGGAACGAGCGACAAAGAAGCACAATCGGCCTTTGCGTTCGGCAGCGTTCGACATCCGCCTATTAAATATAATTATTAAATATATTAATTTTAAATTAAAAATTAATATATTTATAAATTAATATATTTATTATAAATTTAAAATATAAATTTATAAAATCAAAATCAATTATTTTATTAGTTTAAATTAATATTTATAAAAATATACTTAAATTAAAAAATTTAATAGCCAATTAAATGCTACCATTCCATCAGTGTTTTCTTAAGACATTATCACGTTCAACTATCGTCAGTAAACCGACTTTACAGACAACCAATTTTTTAGTTAGCCCTTGACTGCCATTATACTTGATGTTTAGTGATGATGCAATCTAAGATGAAAGCAGGCTAATTTGTTAGGAGTAGGATGAAGTTTACACCCCTTTCGGTGTCTAGACGACAGTATAAGAACACTAAATCATATGACGGTACGTCTTTATCGGTAATTAACCACTAATCCACCCATAAGCCAGACCTGGACCAATTAAAAAAAAATATTAGACCCAGGCAAAGATTAAAGACTACTAGATGGAGTCCTAACGCAGCTGTAGGTTCAAGAGCGCGACAGACTTATTTCATTCGGCCTTTGTTAGAAAGTGACACAAGATTATTTTTTGTCCCTTTCAGCGTGTTCATTTTTATTGTTTGTCAAGAGTGGAGTTTGTGACAAACAAAGTACATATCTGAGCAATTATTAGCTTTTTATTAAATTTGCTGACAAATAATATAACTTTGCGGTTACGATATTAATTTAAACGTTATCGTGCTATGGTGGGTTGTAGTATTTTCGGCTGCAAAAGTCGCAGCGAACGGAAAATCGAAGGAATTACGTTTCATACGTAAGTAGGCATAAACTTAATTGATTGATGATTTAAAGCTTAGACATTTTTTAGCTAATTTTATGTATTGTGCATTTACTAAATTATCTTATATAAAGTAATATTTCGTAATTTACGATATTTTAAAACGTAACGTTTCATGATGTACTTTAAATGTTGACATGTCATGTCAATAAGGCTGTCTTGCTGTCTCACGAGCGGACACGCTATGGGCTCCATCTAGTTGTTATTAATCTATGGACCCAGGACTTCCGTCTTAAAAACTCACTGCGCCACGGAGGATGCCACAAAACTCTCAATTCATACCTGTTATAACTGGTCGGCCTGTTTGTATACCTTTGACAGGAGGTAAGCTATCATTGACGTCAGAGGATTCGTTTTCTTTCGGAGGATTCTTATTTATTTCGGAGGATGCAGATGATTCGCTGTTATCTGTCACAAAACTATGTCTATCTCTAATCGATGGTTTGGACGCCATTCGAACTATGCTGTCGGCGAAACTTTCTGGGATTAACTTCTTGGCTAACGCTTGGAAGTCGTCTAAATTGGCGGCAAATAATAGATATCCATTTATCAGTCTTATTAGGATGGCTAAATAACCTGAAATATTATATTTAAATTGAGTTATATTTAATGCTGAGGCTGTAACGTTATCACTAACCGATCGATGTCCAAAGCTGGACATAATTTTTTTTAAAAATTAAAAGCGGTTGGAGCAACATACATACTATGGAGGGTAGAGGAAAGGAGAGTCATCTTATATGGGAGAAAAGTTGAAAAAGTGTCCAGTTGTATGCGTTAAATAACAGTTCAAAAATCCTCCACAATCGCGCTAGTGGATGCACAGGGTATGGTATGAATGTAGCAATCGTAGATGAATTGAAGTATGCCGAGTTAAAAAATTTAATGTCATTATCAACTAAAGTAGTTAATTATTGAGAACTTCAACAACTTACGTTGTACAAAATATTGTGGTAAATATAACCTTACAGAATTATAACCAAACGTGCGTTTAGAGTGATTTTAGTTCGTAAACAGTAAATAGTACGGTTATTGATATATAAACATTTAATTTTATGAAAAAGTGAGTGTATAACAGAACAGTTATGGGTAAAATTTGTGTTGTGAAAAGTTGTCCAAGTGGACGTAAATCTCAAAACAAAAAAAATATACTCTAACAATATTTGGCGCTTCTTTTGAGAGTTACTTTGATGCAACTGTAGCGCCATCCTAATTTAATACATTTTGACGGACACTTTTTCATATACACAGATGATCCTCCTTTCCTCTACCCTCCATAAAGGGTAAGCAGAGACTACATTCTTCCATTTGCCACGATCCTTGCATGCTTATACTTTTCTGTTTCCCTCATCGGTCACAGTTAAGGGCAGAAACTCGCCAATCCCGAGGCTGTGTAAGCTATTGAATAAGCTAAGTGCTACAGATATTTTTATTGGTTCATTCTCGAAATTTATTAAATCTGTTAAGTTGGAATTAAAAGCACTTAATAGTAATTAGTTCAATTATTTTCTGTTAAAAATTATATTAAATTAATCGCATGCTGTGTTTACCTTTAATTAGTTTTACATTTTAACATGTTACTCGTATATTTTGTTTTATTTTCTATTCTATGTATTATCTGTAAAACTGTTGGTAGACCAAAAAAGTTGAGAGGTGTCAAGGGACACCCGGATGGAACGAAGTTCCTTTCGATTAATTAGTGAAGGAATTGTAATAAAGTTTTATTTTTTTTAAGTAATAATAATATTTGTTGTTGTACACCGAAACACCAGAGGGCGCCACGAGAGCGCGAGACAGCATACAGCGCGGGCGCCCCCCGCCGCTCACGCGCACACACATCAAAGGCGGCGGCAAGATCCTTTGATCAAAAAGTGTCGTGACAACTTTTCGTACGAATTTTTTCCGTCTAGCCCCCTTTCATAACGCGCGATAAGGAACTTCGTTCCAAATAAAGAGAGAAAAAAAGATTCATTAGCTTCCGCTCTCATTAATCCCTTCATATAAGTTCGTCGGCTTGGGTTGCCAGTCGTTCTTTTTTGTATAAAAATAATTTATGTATTATTGTAACAAGTTTATAAAAACTGCAATACTTACATACGCGTATCGTGTGCGATAAAAAATACATTTTGATATTGCGCTCAGTTTAAATTGCTTTTTTATGCTCTATATTCGATGCATATATCGAGAAGTTTTAACCGCTAAAATAAAGAAAGATAAAAATTTTTAGCAAAAAAAACATAACTGTGTCATTTAGCTGCTTTAATTTACTTAAGCATATCTATGAAGTCGGTGCCAGCCAAGTTTAAGAAACATTTATTTAGCGTAGTAAAGCAGTTTGTGGGTTCTAGGTAACGTCCTTAAAGTAGAAACCTTGGCTGGCACCGACTCCTAGATATGCTTAAGCAAATTAAAGCAACTAAATGACACAATTATTTTTTGCTTTTGGCACGAAGTTCCTTATCGCGCGTTGTGAAAGGGGGCTAGACGGAAAAAATTCTTACGAAAAGTTGTCACGACACTTTTTGATCAAAGGATCTTGCCGCCGCCTTTGATGTGTGTGCGCGTGAGCGGCGGAGCGCCCGCGCTGTATGCTGTCTCGCGCTCTCGACGCGCCCTCTGGTGTTTCGGTGTACAACAACAAATATTATTATTACTTAAAAAAAATAAAATTTTATTACAATTCCTTCACTAATTAATCGAAAGGAACTTCGTTCCATCCGGGTGTCCCTTGACACCTCTCAACTTTTTTAGTGCGTTTTGAAGGCGTTTTTATTTTTTATAAAAAAAAATTATTTCATACTTTTTAGTAGGTAATTTAACGACAAGGAACATACCTAAAACCTACTCGTACTAAACCATAAGTACCAATATTCAGACATCCTTGCAAATCTATCTATACTAATATTATAAAGAGGTAAAGTTTGTAAGTTTGTAAAGGGATCTGTTGGAACTAATTAACTACTGATCCGATTTAAAAAATTCTTTCACCAGTAGAATGATACGTTATCGGTGAGTGTTATAGGCTATATTTTATATTTGTATTGTATTAATTAAACGGGCTAATCTGTAGATCTGCGTGTCGGATTGTAAAATTATTTTTGTTTATTGTGAAAGCTAGACTCACAAGTGAAATAGACTATTTAATATCAAGTTATACACATCAGCTTGCCATAAATATATATTGTTAATGTTAATGTACTGTAATATCGTACGATGTTTAACAAAAATGTAGATCTTTAGTACACGGGACGGGACGGAGGATATTGCTTCACGGGAAACTATAAAAAAATTAAATTGAGAGGGGGGGGCGGAAAGAGCACAGTTTATATGAAAGTCTGTCTTTAAAATTAAAAGGGTACCTAAGAGGTTTTCACGCGGACGAAGTCGCGGGCAACTGCTATAAAGTTTGAAGAGTTTCCTCGAGTTTTTTAAGATCTCATCATGGGATCATGACTTAGTAAACTTTAAACCAACTGGAAACTATAACCTTTCAAACAAAAACTCCTTTTTTTTGAAGTCTTTTTTTATCGACTGCAAGTTGGCCCTTGACTGCTATCACACCTGATGTTAAGTGATGATGCAGTCTAAGATGGAAGCGGGCTAACTTGTTAGGAGTGGGACGACAATCCACACCCCTTTCGGTTTCTACACGACATCGTACCGGAACGCTAAATCGCTTGGCGGTACGTCTTTGTCGGTAGGGTGGTAACTAGCCACGACGAAAGCCTCCCACCAGCCCGACCAAGACAAATTAAGAAAAATCTCAATCTGCCCCGCCGGGAATCGAACCCAGGACCTCCGTCTTATAAATCCACCGCACATACCACTGCGCCACGGAGGTCGTCATAGTCAAGTCGTTTAACAACTTTATAATCTTAACCATAACGAAAATAAAAAAAATGTTTTCACTTTTTTTCATTTATTACAAGCTCGCCCTTGACCATAATCTCACCTAATGTTAAGTGATGATTAAATCTAAGATGGAAGCGGGCTAACTTAGGAGTACGAATTCACACCTTTCGGTTTCTACACAGTACTGGAACGCTAAATCGCTTGGCGGTACGTCTTTGCCGTTAGGGTGACTAGCCACGACCAAACTCTCCCACCAGCCAGACTTCGAGCAATTTAGAAAATCTTAATCTGCCCAGCCGGGAATCGAACCCAGGACCTCCGTCTTATAAGTTCACTACGCATACCACTTAGCCACTGAGGCCGTCAAAATTGCTTGAAATTAGGTAGAAAAGTGCCAAAAATTATGAAAAAGAAATAAAAATTTTTTTAATTAAAAATAGAACCGACACAAAACACACTAAAAAGTAAAAAATAACTGTCATTTAGTTGCTTTAATTTACTTAAGTATATCTATGAAGTCGGTGCCAGCAAGTTTAAGGAACATTTATTTAACGTAGTAAAGCAGTTTGTGGGTTCTAGGTAACGTCCTTAAAGTAGAAACCTTGACTGGTACCGACTCCTAGATATGCTTAAGTAAATTAAAGCAACTAAATGACACAGTTATATTTCTCATTTTTTAGTGCGTTTTGAGTCGGTTCTATTTTTTATTAAAATTTTTTATTTCTTATTTTTAGTGATTTATCGCCACGTAACGTACTCGTACTATACTGTCATAGTATATTATACGGTACTTGTAGCCAAAAAGCTACCGATACTTACTCAAAAACCGAAATCGCTGTAAGCGTGCCTCCAAAATTTGAAGAGTTTCTTCAATTTTCCCAGGATATCATCATCAGATCCTAACATGAGGACAATGGGACCACCTTGGATGTATGCCCTTTCTAATAAAAAAAGAATTATCAAAATCGGACAACTCTGTAAAAAGTTATGCGTGGTCATACATAAAAAAAAATATACGCGTCGAATTGAGAACCTCCTCCATTTTTTTTCGTCGGTTAAAAAAATACGTTTATTTCTGATAACTACATTTATTATACAAATACAAAATTACATCTACCAGTCAAATAATACATTTTTTACATTAAAAATTACAGTTTTACATTTTTTTTTATAATTAAAAAAACTAAATTATAACTATGTTATAATGGAAGATATTTTATATTATGTATACAGTATTCCAACTTCATACAAGCGGACGAAGCGCGATCTATTCCTACGCGCCTCGATCTCGGTATGCGCTCGACATGCAGACAGCCTCGGCTGTGCCGCAGTGACGAAACTAAATGGAAACACAAGGTAGGCAAATGTAATTAAAATGCTGGAGGCGAAAGCCCTAGCGTGTTTACGTGCGGCAGCGGTAGGCATTTCAATTCAAAGATAGGAGTTAAAATACTGTATACATATTACCGTGCTTTAAGCTAACTTCCATTTAGGCCTCATTTACATTGGAAGCGAAACGTCGCGACCTAAGTAGTGTAAGATTTTACCGCGTCGATATCGAAAACAGTAAACGCAAAGGAGAATGCCAGATCCTGACCCAGAAAGAACACAAATTGTAAATATACTAAAAATATCCTATTATCATATAAATGTTTTACAATAATCCATTTTTGCTGTTGGACATTGGAATAAAATTCTGTTA
The DNA here is from genome assembly GCA_034621355.1 of Mycalesis mineus. Classification (NCBI taxonomy): domain Eukaryota; kingdom Metazoa; phylum Arthropoda; class Insecta; order Lepidoptera; family Nymphalidae; genus Mycalesis; species Mycalesis mineus. The sequence goes on along the minus strand of JAXAVZ010000103.1, from coordinate 1,175,748 downwards.
CAAAAAGTAATTAAACTATTTCCTTTTCATTTACACTTTTTACGCATTTTTAAATCTTTACTGTTGCACTGGGTTCTAGCCTTTTAAATCGTTTTTATTGTATTTTCATCAGTGTGCTCTAAAAACCTAGTATCCAGAGTCGTTGAGCCTGTTTAAATATGTATTTAACATAGATTAAAGACTAATAGATGGAGTCATAACGCGGCTGTAGGTTCAAGAGCGTGACAGACTTATTTCATTCGGCCTTTGTTAGAAAGTGACACAAGATTATTTTTTGTCCCTTTTAGCGTGTTCGTTTTTATTGTTTGTCAAGAGTAGAGTTTGTGACAAACAAAGGAGATATCTGAGCAATTATTAGCTTTTTATAAAATTTGCTGATAAATAATATAACTTTGCGGTTACGATATTAATTTAAACGTTATCGTATAAAGTAATATTTTGTATTTTACGATATTATGTACTTTAAATGTTGACATGTCATGTCAATAAGGCTGTCTTGCTATCTCACGAGTGGACACGCTATGGGCTCCATCTAGTTGTCTTTAATCTATGGTTAGGCTCGTGTCGAATACTGCGACTTCTAGAGCTTTTAACCCCTGGGGGCCTGACATTCAAACCTTCTTTGAGGCCCCCGGCTACCCGGGTAGCGACGGAGCTATAATGACAGCTGTCATTATTTGCCTGACGGTTGCCAGGGGACCCCTCGGGGCTGTGAAACTTTAAATGTAATTTACATTAAATAGTAAACAAAATGCAATAAAATGATGCATAACACATTGTCGTACAATATGTTTTCATTAGTGGGTAAAGTCCTATACATTGTCTGGCATTCACCTTTAATATGGAATTGGAGTAGCGCCATCTAGTTACAGTGAGAGTAAACGCTTTTTTTTTTCTATATAATTTGATGTTACGGGCGAGTACGTTTTTACGCAGTCGCTCGGTGAAAAACTCGCACTTGCCCCACACTGGTCGAGTTAACCACTCACCATCTGGTGTGTCAACTGTTTGGCCCTTCAATGTATATTTAAAATAAAACTGTAACAGGATCAATTTTAATTGGAAAAAAAAATTGGCCACGAGAGCGCGAGACAGCATACAGTGCGGGCGCCCCCCGCCGCTCACGCGCACACACATCAAAGGCGGCGGCAAGATCCTTTGATCAAAAAGTGTCGTGACAACTTTTCGTACGAATTTTTTCCGTCTAGCCCCCTTTCACAACGCGCGATAAAGAACTTCGTTCCAAAAAAATAATTACAATCGGCTGTCAGAAATCGAACCCGGAACCTTCGAAAGATTAAGTAATAGATATGTCCCCACCTGCACACTTTAGAACTGGTAAAAAATAAATAAATGAAGAACGAAATGAACTTTTAAAAAAGCACTTAAAACTGAATCAGCTGATGTCTGTTCCAAGTTCAATAACCTTTCCTGTTAAATTACCTACTGTGAAACGCGGGCGGCAAGTGTTTAAATGTGCGTGTTTGTCGGCGTCCCTTGTTGCGGTAGCGTTCAGAAAGAGCGGTGCCGTTGTCGGTCTTTTAAAAGGCCGACAATCGCGCCGCGCCTGTTTGTACGCTCGCCGCCGGCGGTGCCGGCGTTTCAAACTAAGTTTTAATCTATTAATGGAAAGTTCATTGACCTTGGTCGTCGATCAGCTGTTACGTTTGTTATTTTGATCAATTCTAGTGTGTACGTAGGTACATAACTGGCTGGCTGGCTGGTTTTAGAGTAATTTATGGATGTATTGGATGGCGTTATGCGTACTGTCGCAAGTGAATAGATATTTTGTAATGTTTTAAAATTTTTTATTTATTGATTTTGGGAACAAATTTTTTTTTCTATTGTAATCTATATACATGAGATTTGCTCCAGTTTCGCCGCTGGCTAATAATTCAAACTCACCTTATATAGATATTAACAAAAAAATAATTTTGAACTTATCTTTCTATTTACAAAAAAGTTTCTCAACACTGATTTGGGAAGTTAGTGATATTACGCCCCCGTGCCTCGGAGAGCACGTAATTACAGTAGCGGCCGCTAGTTTCATTTAAAATTTCAAAATCAGTATATTACAATCATCCGCTTGCTCTTTGACTTCGTACTCAAAATCAACCTTCTTCAAACTCCTCTCCAAACTTGTCCTAGAATTATTTCTTTTTATTTGTTTAATATTTTCTATTTTCTTCATCGGTGTGACATCTTCACATCGATGAATCACATCTTTGATTTCATCACCATTTTCAGACAAAGCTGGTGTTAACTTAGTTTTATTGTCAACTTTTTTCACCAAAACCAGTGTTGATTTACTTCTGTCATCAACTTTATTTGAATCAGCTATTTTAACTAACTTCGGTGTATACTTAATTGCGTCAACTGGCTTGGTTGATTCAACTGTCAGTTTATTACCATCAATAAGTTTGTTATTCATCTGTGAAGCTTTTTGAACTGTCACATTATTACCATCGACAAGTTTATTTTGCATCTGTGGCACTTTTTCAACTGTCAGTTTATTACCATCGACAACTTTATTTTGCATCTGTGGCACTTTTTCAACTGTCAGTTTATTACCATCGACAAGTTTATTTTGCGTCTGTGAAACTTTTTGTATCTGTTTTATTTTATTTTTATCGTCTGTTTTTGGTTTGTATTGACCCATCCTCGTCAAAATGGCGGGCTTGCTTCGTGTCCTAGATGCAACAGATTCCATACTGGGAAAGTTTTTAACAACAAAATCTTTATACGAATCATTAAAAGAAGATGGCGTGTCTTCATTGCTTTTATCTTCTAATTTAGTATTTTTGGATGTTTTATAGTTTTTGATGACGTGCGCTAGTGAATACGAATTGACAATCTTCGGTGTTGATTCATTTATGTCATTGTCCTGTCTAACGCGTTTGGTTTCTACAGTCATCGTTGGCACTTCTATCTTTCTTTTAGGTGCTTCTTTTATATCGAAGCTGATATCTGGTGTGTTGAGTTTGCGTGATGATAGTGGCTGTTCTAATATTTTAGTGATATCACTGTCTGATAGGTTTTGTTTTGTGTTCATCGACACTGATATATCATCACTTTCTTCGTCGTAGTTGCTGAGTATCGATGCGATTTCCAATGCTTTACCTGAAAAGATGAGGTTTATTACAATATTTTTTATTAGAGAAACTAAAACGTTTTGTACACGTCCATGGGATGTCGACTACTTTGCTTTGTCTGTAAAGTCGGTTTACTGACGATAGTTGAACGTGACAACGTCTTAAGAAAATACTGATGGAATGGTAGCATTTAATTGGTTATTACAATTTTTAATTTAAGTATATATTTATAAATATTAATTTAAATTAATAAAATAATTAATTTTGATTTTATAAATTTTTAATAATTATTAAATATATAATTTAAAATTTATGTATTTAATAATTATATTTAATAGACGGATGTCAAACGCTGCCGAACGCAAAGGCCGATTGTGCTTCTTTGTTACTCGTTCCGCGCTCTCGCTTGCACTTCAAGCCTTACATGGAACGCCTCAAAGCGAGGTAACGACGCATGACGTCATGTTTTTTCGTGCGTGCAGCCGGCTCTATCGAATTATAAGACGTTGTCACGTCAAAAAGTTCCTGAGCAATCTCTCAAAAAATATTCTGTAGAAAACCGGCGATGATTTAGTATTTGCGATTTTGCATTACCTAGCGTGTTACCTTCCCTGCCTAGCCAAATCTGGTCCAGTCTACTACTAGTAGTAACTACTACTATTTACTTAATTACTACTTACTAAGCTTTGGATGCCCTTTGTAATATAGTACTTACCGTAGTTCTACTTAGGCCAAGGTCTTTATTTTCATAGCAGTTTCGCAATGATACAGCAGTTAAAATATAAATGTCCTTACCCTGTATAAGCTTGAGGGTAGTAACATTAACTTAGCAGTGTCAACGATGATCCCCTCCATGAGATTTTGGAACTGAATGTAACGGTTATCACTAGGACAGGGTAGTGACAAACCACATATCAATTAGAAAAATGTCCTTTCCCAATATAAGCTTGTAACATTAATCTTGGCAGTGCCAACGTTGATTCATCCACGAGTGTCTTGAATTGCTAGGGCAGGGTAGTGATGAACCGTATATCAATTAGATAAATGTCCTTACCCAGTATAAGCTTGAGGGTAGTAACATTCATCTTGGCAGCCAACGATGATTCATCCACGAGTTTCTTCTGCTAGGGCAGGGTGGTGATGAACCGTATATCAATTAGATAAATGTCCTTACCCAGTATAAGCTTGAGGGTAGTAACATTAATCTTGGCAGCGCCAACTATGATCCCCTCCATGAGCTTCATGAACTGTGTGTCGCTAGACAAGATAGTGACAAGCCACATATCAATTAGATAAATGTCCTTACCCAGTATGAGCTTGAGGGTAATAACGTTAATCTGGCCAGCGCCAACTATGATCCCCTCCATGAGCTTCTTGAACTGCACGCCACTAGGTCGGGGTGGTGACGAGGCACATATCAATTAGATAAATGTCCTTACCCAGTATAAGCTTGAGGGTGGTAACATTCTTCTTGGCAGCCAACGATGATTCATCCACAAGTTTCTTGAACTGCTAGGGCAGGGTAGTGACAAACCGCATATCAATTAGAAAAATGTCCTTACCCAGTATAAGCTTGAGGGTAGTAACATTCATCTTGGCAGCCAACGATGATTCATCCACAAGTTTCTTGAACTGCTAGGGCAGGGTAGTGACAAACCGCATATCAATTAGAAAAATGTCCTTACCCAGTATAAGCTTGAGGGTAGTAACATTCATCTTGGCAGCCAACGATGATTCATCCACAAGTTTCTTGAACTGCTAGGGCAGGGTGGTGATGAACCACATATCAATTAGAAAAATGTCCTTACCCAATATAAGTTTGAGGGTAGTAATATTCATCTTGGCAGCCAACGATGATTCATCCACAAGTTTCTTGAACTGCTAGGGCAGGGTGGTGATGAACCACATATCAATTAGAAAAATGTCCTTACCCAATATAAGTTTGAGGGTAGTAATATTCATCTTGGCAGCCAACGATGATTCATCCACAAGTTTCTTGAACTGCTAGGGCAGGGTGGTGATGAACCACATATCAATTAGAAAAATGTCCTTACCCAATATAAGTTTGAGGGTAGTAATATTCATCTTGGCAGCCAACGATGATTCATCCACAAGTTTCTTGAACTGCTAGGGCAGGGTGGTGATGAACCACATATCAATTAGAAAAATGTCCTTACCCAATATAAGTTTGAGGGTAGTAATATTCATCTTGGCAGCCAACGATGATTCATCCACAAGTTTCTTGAACTGCTAGGGCAGGGTGGTGATGAACCACATATCAATTAGAAAAATGTCCTTACCCAATATAAGTTTGAGGGTAGTAACGTTAATCTTGGCAGCGCCAACGATAATCCCCTCCATGAGCTTCTTGAACTGCATGTACATGTCACCCTCATCCTGCGTCAGGTGGGAGAGGCTCTTGTAGTCGTCCGCGCGGGCCAGGTAGGGTGATATGGAGTACTTCCTGAACTCCTGGGGTAGGGTGTATAGAACTGGACTGTGTTTGTGGTGACGGTGGTAGAAGTGCACTTGGAGACCTGCAAATTCCATCTCTTATCAATATACTTCGACGACCTTCGTGGCTCAGTGGTATGCGCGGTGGATTTATAAGACGGAGGTCCTGGGTTCGATTCCCGGCGGGGCAGATTGAAATTTTTTTTAATTTGTCTTGGTCTGGCTGGTGGGAGGCTTTCGCCGTGGCTAGTTACCACCCTATCGACAAAGGTGTACCGCCAAGCGATTTAGCGTTCCGGTACGATGTCGTGTAGAAACCGATAGGGGTGTGGATTTTCGTCCCACTCCTAACAAGTTAGCCCGCTTCTATCTTAGACTGCATCATCACTTAACATCAGGTGAGATAGCAGTCAAGGGCCGACTTGTAGTCGATAAAAAAAGTAAGCGTAGGTAGCTTGTGTTATGTACTATGATAACTGATCAATATTTATATATATTATACATAAATACTTATAATATATATCGGCGGAGGAGTATCATGACAGCTACTCGGCCAAGTTCGGTGGTGACGGGGAGGATCGATGCCGATATAAGGCAGCGGTCATTGTACCTGCGTCGAAAAGATGTCGCCGCCATCCGACATATATATATAAACACCCAGACACTGAAAAACGTCCATGCTCATCACACAAACATTTTCCAGATGTGGGAATCGAACCCACGGCCTAGGACGCAGAAGCAGGGTACCCACTGCGCCACTCGGCCGTCAATACATAGTATAAAACAGTGTTTTCTTGTGTTATTATTTATATTTTTAAAATATATTATATGTAATTATATGTCTTAGTATCATTATATAGTAAGTATTTACGATAGTATTTATTAAATATATATATGTATATATAATAGGTATTTATATTTATCGATATATGTAGTATGTATATTATTATTGGTATTTTTAACCGACGAAAAAAAACGGAGGAGGTTCTCAATTCGACACGTATATTTTTTTTTTTTTTTATATGTATGACCACGCATAACTTTTTACAGAGTTGTACGATTTTGATAATTCTTTTTTTATTAGAAAGGGCATACTTCCAAGGTCCTTGGTCCCATTGTCCTCATGTTAGGATCTGATGATCTGATATCCTGGGGAAATTGAAGGAACTTTTCAAATTTTGGAGGCACGCTTACAGCGATTTCGGTTTTTGTCTCGGTATCGGTAGCTTTTTGGCTACTAGTGCCGTATAATATACTATGACAGTATGGTACGAGTACGTTACGTGGCGATAAACCACTAAAAAGTAAGAAATAAAAATTTTTAAATAAAAATAGAACCGACTCAAAACGCACTAAAAAGTAAAAAATAACTGTGTCATTTAGTTGCTTTAATTTACTTAAGCATATCTATGAAGTCGGTGCCAGCAAGTTTAAGGAACATTTATTATACGTAGTAAAGAAGTTTGTGGGTTCTAGGTAACGTCCTTAAAGTAGAAACCTTGGCTGGCACCGACTCCTAGATATGCTTAAGGAAATTAAAGCAACTAAATGACACAGTTATTTTTTACTTTTTAGTGCGTTTTGAGTCGGTTCTATTTTTATTTAAAATTTTTTTATTTAATTAGTTCCAAGTATGTTTTGATTTTGTAGTTTATTGCAATCCCGTCTCACACAATTATTCTTCTATAGGATGGGTAGCCTGGAAGGGATCACTTTTAGTGATAAGGTCGCCCTTTGCTTTTTTACTATATCTTGTTGTATTGTACCTTTCTTGTTTTTGTTTATGCAATAAAGTTGTTTATTATTATTATTATTAACAGTGTTACTTTCTTGTCTGTCCGTATGCATGCTTAAATATTTAAAACTACGTTACCGATTTTCAAGCGGTTTTTTTATCAGATAGGCAGATTCAAGAGATAGGTTTGTGTATAATACATGCATGATATAGTAGAGAAACAATGATAATTTTAGAGGTTTCTGATGTGATGTCGTAAATTAACGCATTTTTGCGCTTACATTGCAAACGCTGGCTAAACCCTACGAGATATATCACAATAATGTACTACAGTATTGCACACCTTAAAAGGTCAACAATGTCCGCGATGGTATATGCCTATCTCTTAGGGATAACCCACAATAACCATTTTTTATCTTTTACTTTCAACCAAAAGTAATGGCTTATTTACGAAGTTATTTTCAGCAATACTGCATTAATCCTTATCCAATTAAGTATCTTAAATACTTTGTGCATTCAATATAGATCACTATTGCCCTTTACATATTTTAGTACCTCCATTTCACCCGAGTGAAGCCGGGGCGGGTCGCTAGTTAAAAATATATTGCGGTAATCTTTTGGGGCTGCCGATGGAAAAAAAATGCGTGCGTTAATAATAATGCTAATTTCACGATTTTTGTTTAACCAAAGAGTAAATATAAAAAGCATGACTCGATGTCACGTTCTTGTAATCGGAACGTAAATGAGTCATACTTTTCTACATGCACGAAGTAACATGAATCGTTGTCACGTTTTGGCAAGCGGATCGTGACAGTGAGTTATTCTTTTTCATGACTACGGGTCATTATTTTCTGCATGCACAGAAAGCATGACTCGTTGTCACGATCTTGCAAGCGGGTGACAATGAGTTATGTTTTTCGTGACTACGAGCCATGTTTTTCAGCACAAACGAAAAAAACGACTCGTTTCACGTTCTTGCAAGCGGATCGTGACAATGAGCCGTGCTTTCCGTTACAATAACTCATGTTCTTCTGCACGCACGAAATAGCATGACTCGTCACATTCTTACACGCGGAACGTGACAATGAGTCGTGCTTTTGGGACAATGCACGTAAAACACGACTAACTTTTTTTTTAATGACTACAAGTTGGCCCTTGACTACTATCACACCTGATGTTAAGTGATGATGCAATCTAAGATGGAAGCGGGCTTACTTGTTAGGAGTAGGATGAAAATCCACATCCTTATCGGTTTCTACACGACATCGTACCGGAACGCTAAGTCGCTTGGCGGTACGTCTTTGTCGGTAAGGTGGTAACTAGCCTCGGCGAAAGCCTCCCACCAGCCAGACCAAGACAAGTTAAGAAAAATCTCAATCTGCCCCGCCGGGAATCGAACCCAGGACCTCCGCTTTATATATTCATCGCGCATGCCACTGCGCCACGGAGGTCGTCAAAACTCATTGTCTATCTATAATAATCTTTCGCTACTCACCGTTGGTAAACTCCCGTATGTGTATAATCGAGGGGCACATGTGGTGGTGAGTGGCGTTTTTCTCCTCAGTGTCCGTCACGTGGCTGCAGTGGTAGTACATCTTGGGATCACTCTTCTCCAGGACGGAGTAGGTTACGCCCGTTTGCTCCTCCATGTCTAACTTCCATGTTACGAATTCTGTAACAAAATAATGAGGCTGTAGGCATAAGTTGAGGAACTCCTTGCCCGATTCCTTCTCCCATCTCTAGGGTACCAGTCTGTGACCTGTTTGCTCCATTTCCCTATTGTGTTTCTTAAAATGTGACCTGTCCATCGCTATTTCTGCTGATCAACACCGGTTAGAACGTCACTGACATAATGACCTAACAAAATGGGGTGTTTCGAAGGTCATTATTTCTTACCCTATCCTTTTTCCTACGACCAGTCATGCTCCTCTCCATGGCCCTTTGGCACCAGACGAGACTAGCCCTTTGATCCATAGTGAGCGCCCAAGTTTCGCAGCCGTAAGTTAAGCATGGCAAGATGCATATGTTAAAAGTCTTCCCTCTTAATTGTCCCTGGATTTATTATCTCCTTCAGGGACCAATATCTTTTCCAGCTAATGGCGATTCTTACGCTAATTTCTTTAGCTATTTGGTCTCTAAAGGAAACAACTTGTCCAAGGTATGTATATTCTGGCACATACTTTAATAGGTTGTTGCCATGTCAATGTCGACCTCAGTGCTGTTCGTCATTAGTTTCGTTTTCTTTGTGTTCATTTTTAGTCCAATTTTAATGCTTTCTTTATTTAGGCTCGAAACCATTTGCCCCAATTTGATTGGGTCTTCTTCAAATAGCACTAGGTCATCTGCAAATCTGAGATGATTGAGTTTTTTTTCATTTACATTGATTCCAAAGTCTTCCCATTCTAAGTTGCGGAATATGCTTTCCAAAACGGCTAAAAACAATTTGGGGGATAACGGGTCTCCTTGTCGTACCCCTCTTCCAATTTTGAACTCACTTCCTAGGCTTTCAAGTTGAAATCTAGCTTTACTGTTGTTGCATATCATGTATATCATATCAATATACCCTGCAGGTACTCCTTGTTGTTTTACTGTCCAAGAGGTATTTTCGTGGCTTATACTGTCGAACGCTTTGGCGTAATCAACAAACGCTACATAGATTTTTTTGTTATACTCTGTATATTTTTTGAATATATGTTTTACAGTGTGTATGTGGTCGATTGAAAATCCTTTTCTGAAGCCTGCTTGTTCATCTAGTTGTTGTTTATCCAGGGTTTTAGTTATACTATCGAGAATTATCTTTGCAAATATTTTGTAAATGTTTGACAACAAACTGTTTGGCCTATAGTTTTCTAGGTCCTCTTTATCTCCGTTTTGTGTATCAGAATAATGTGCGATTTAGTCCACTGCTCCGGAATTTTGCATTTTATTATGATTTTGTTAAATAGTTTTGTGAGTAAAGGAGCCAGTTCATCTATTGTGCCCTTTATCAACTCGATTGCAATTTTATCTGGCATACACCACGCCTAATTCCCATAGGGTTCGTCAGAGATCCACCCTCGCTTCATAAATCTCTTTTGTTAATGTTTCAACTAATCATCACATCCAATAAAGCATCCCATTCTCAATTTTAGTCACTACATCTTCTTTTATAGCACACCATTCTCTTAACATACTATAGTTAAATTTGTCACTCAGTTTCAATCCACACATACTCCTTAATGCTCTCATATCTCTACCGCATTTATTTTACTTTTATGCTTCTTTTATTATACTTTTTTGCTTTATGCTTCTTCTACAATACATAACTGTTGGCACAAGCTACTCTTGCCTTTTAGGACACTTTCTGGCTATTCATAAAGGCATGCAGACCTCCATTCACCATGTTCCCAGCATTTACTTTCCTTTCAATATCACTTGCATATACTTCATCTATTTAAAATTTTAAATCAGCTAATAATTTTTTTTAATCTATTCAAATATTATAAAGAGGTAAAGTTTGTAAGTTTGTAAATAAAGTTCTGTCGGGGCTAATCTTCAGAATTACTGATCCGATACAAAAAAAAATTTTCATTCAATATATCGTCCAAATTAAGTTGACCCTCGTCCGTGTCATGTTATATGTACTGAATAGGGGTCAACATTTTGGTACTGATATTTTTTGACAATTCGGTCTTTGATCTTTTCTTTCAATTTATTTAGAATGGCAGTATATTTATATAATATACGAAGAAGTTTGTTCGTCTGTTTAAAGGGGCTTAAATATATATTGTTAATTGCCATAAATATATATTGCTAATGTTAATGTACTGTAATATCGCACAATGTTTTTCAAAAATGTTGATCTTTAGTACACTGGACGGGATGGAGGATATTGCTTCACAGGAAACTATAAAAAAATTAAATTGAGAGGGGTAGCGGGAAAAGAGCACACTTTATATGAAAGTTTTTGTTGCTAGTTGAATTTATAAAATACTCGGCTTTTGGCTTTCACCATGGCTAGTTACCACTCTACTGACAAAGATGTACCGCCAAGCGATTTAGCGTTCCGGTACGATGTCGTGTAGAAACCTAGGGTGTGGATTTTTTCCTACTCCTAATAAGTTAGCCCGCTCCCATCTTACATTGCATCTTCACTTAACATCAGGTGTGATAGCAGTCAAGGGCTAACTTATAGTAGATAAAAAAAACTTACCCAGACTGGTGGGGAAGAACAAGGTCTCAAACACAGAGTGGGTGCTGACAACATGCACATTAAAAGTGTTCAAGTTTGGGAACCACTCGTCGCAGGCCGCACACACATACATCTCATTATCCATGTGTTGTGTGGACACACTTGTGTCTAATTGACAGTGATGTGTGTGTATCGACCTCACTTTGACGTCACATTTGTGGCATAGCTCTAGACGTTCCGGTTGGATCAGGCTAGCGTCGTGCGGTTGTCTGAAAAAATAGTAATCAGCTTTAATTTAAATTCTCAGCCACTTGAAGGAATCACCCTAACACTGGCAAATAGACTATTGACAAACACTTCTCTGAGGCGTCTTAAACGTAAATGTCTCGACCTGGACAGCTGAAGCCAGGAATATCCAAATGAAAGCCGACTCCTAATGAGGATCAACCTCCACAAGACATTGACTCTCGCATCAGATTCGCTTAAAGTCCTGGGACAGATTGCAGATTAGACAAGAAAAAAAAAACTTTGAAGGAAAACATAGTAAATCCACAATTAGACAAATAGAAGCATCTCTTTCTCACATTCATCATATAGCATCTCAATAGGATACTCCCACAAAGGTCACATACAATAAGGATTCATCATCATCATCATCATCAGCCATCATGCATCCACTGTTGGACATAGGCCTCCTTCAAGCAGCGCCAACCCAGTCTATTACAGGTTTTCTGCATCCTGTCGGTGCCAGCCACCCTCCGGATATCGTCTCTCCATCTAGTTGGGGACGCCCTACACTGCGCTTGCCGAGATGCGGTCTCCACTCCAGGACTTTTTGACTCCAACGGCCATCAGTCGTTCAACAGACATGACCAGCCCACTGCCACTTCAATGTACTAGCCCTGAGAGCAATGTCGGTTACTTTACTTCTAAGGGTTGCCATCTCTAAAATTTGGAGTTCAGAACCTAGGCATGTTAACAGGTATTTATTAAACATAGTATATAAAAAGCAATTGAAAATGTCATAAATCACCCTTTTATTAATTTTAAGACCTTAAAATTAAATCGAGTAATTTTTATAATCATTTTAAATGTATGCAATAAAACAATTTTATTATACTTTAATATGAGTAAGTGAGTAAGAGACTTTAAATATTTAAACCCTGTCTACAAATGTAGCCCCCTATGAACATTCTGCAGATGCCCTTTTAACTAGGTCAAATCTGGGGAAAACTAGATGAATGGCAACACTACAGACATTTTTTTTTTCTTGGAATGTTTCATACACTTTTTTTGCTAATGAGTAAATAAGTGTGCAAGAAGGGTTTTTAACCCTAACTGTTATAACCATCAAGAAACCACAAAGACACTGTGATAAGCTCCATAAAGCAACATTCTTCATATAGCCTTGCATAAAAACACCTATATATACTCAGAACAGGACCGTCTCATTTGTCTTATGTCATATATGTCAATGTGGATTTCATCAAGAGGTCCTGGGTCAGGTCCCAGGAGTCGGGAAGTTGTGATAAATCCCCGTGTCTCGGAGAGCATATTAATTCACAAGTGAATAAATATTATGACCTTACTAATGAACTAACCAAAAATGGCTGTGGTTAGTTTATATGCAGTAGAATTGGGTGCGAGGGGTATACCAGCGAAGTCTCTCTACAACCTGCTAAAAGACCTTGGCCTTACTAGAAGTGCAGTAAGCTCCTTATTAGAACGAGTGTCCAAAGCTGCTCTAGTAGGGTCCTTCCGAATTTGGCTGGGCAGGGAGAACAACTTGAACAGAGGAGGTGAGTGGTGACGCGCGTCACTAAGGGTACCCTTAAACCTACACCCGTGTCACAAGTCTCGGGCTCTGTTCGGAATTTTTCTCTCAGCCACGCGATGGACCCGGCACCCGCACGGTGAATCCATGGAATGCTAAGATATTCGTCTCTCCCAGTGTCTTTGATCAATGTTCTAACCTGCATTGTAGCAGCATGGTGTGTCTACTCTCCATATTCCCTCTCCTACAAGAGGGCCTGGCCCTTAAGTGGGCTGTTAATAGACTGACGATGATGATGATGAAATTTTCACTATATTCGTAGCCCAAAATCAGGAAGTGGTTGTGTTACACCCCTTTGCCTTGGAGAGTATGTTAAGCTGTCAGACCTGGTCACTATCATCAACACTTGATATTCCAACCTGCATTGGAGCAGTATCTACACTCCATATTTTCTCTCCTACAAGTAGGGAAGCCTGGCCCTGTAGTGGGCTGTTAATAGACTGACAATGATGATGATGATGAACTTTGCAGTACATTTCAATAGGTAATTGTTGGTGTTACACTTCCGTGCCTCGGAGAGCAGTGTAGTAATAGACTGATAATGAAATGATGATACTCACACAGGTAGACCTTGCCTATCAACACAATGGTACTTTTGTATGTGTTTCAACGCGGGGAAATAAGTTGGGAACGTTTTAAAACACTTCGGACACTCAAATTCGACATTAGTTTTCATTTTCGTAAATGCGGGACGAGGTTGTATAGATTCACTTGGAAATTCAGTTTCCGTCTCACTTTTGACTCGAGTTTTCACTTCTTTAGGCGGTTTCTGTACTAACTTCGCAGGTGCTTTAACCACGGGGGCATTACGGACTGCAGCTAGCCTTCCTCGTCGCTCTGTTATAATATTGTGGGCTGTACGACGGTGAATTTCCAAAGCATCGGGAGTCATAAGTTTCCTACCACAAACATCGCATTTATATGCAATGCCCCTTTTTCTCAATTTAACAGCGGTTTTAGCACCCATCACTCCGTCGTTTGCGATACATTCAGTGGTGATTTTATGTTCTTTTCTGTGCTTGAAAAATAGAAATTAGAAATTGGTCACAAAAAATTGAAATAAATTTACAATTTTTGACAGACTTACAAAATGACGCGCAGTCGGAGAGGGAGAATGGGTATATACAAAACATTACCCCGTTTTGTGGGTAAAATAAATGGTCCGGCTCTTCATGGTTTGGCTCACGACCCAAAGAACAGAGTCCCATTCCCGAAGATATACAAAGAGCAAGATGCAAGAGAAAATTTGATACACATACAAAAAAATAGATATATATATACACAGCTAGCTATAATAATATTTCATCTTACTTGAATGAAAAGGGTTGGCACCGAACGTAGCTTCAAGAACATATAGGTATAATGTTTGCTTGGTCGGAAGCAATTTAGTTCAAAATGTCTTGAGCATATCCTGGAGTGCTTAGATGGTTGCCAGTTAACTCGGCCTGTACACTTGACCCAATTATTTTTGTACAATGGTTCACGAGGAAAGCTAAAAGTGTTTTTTTATTAGTGTTTTTCCTTTGACTTTTGGCTGTGCATGACAATGAGCATAATTTTGCCATTAATAAAATTACTGCTATTATACTACATATATATACATGGTACTTACATAATCTTCGTAAGTCGAACAAGAAAAATGATCTATGTATAGATTTCATTGCGTCAATTTGCCCCATATTTAAACCACAAAATAAATAATTAAATAATAGCTAAAAAAATATAAAGAAAGAAAAATCCACATCATATTTTTTTTATAATAATTAGTGGAAAAAACATCAAGAGTTGGTATCCCTCACTATGTATAACCCAACCAGTTACAAACGTTAACGGTATACATTACGCTACTATTTTGATGAAGTTTCACTTTAGTCGGATAGCATCAATTATTATGTTTATTGAGGAAATCGGAATAACTTAAATATTAACATATTTATGTTTGGATTTTATAATATTAAGACTTTAAATTTTATCAAAATCTGCATCATAGTGTTAGAAAATAGATAATAGTTCAATATTAGATTTACTTAAAGCGTCTCATCATGAATTCAACTTACCGATGAAAGGTTATGTTTGGTTGATTTCGTTCACTACGGCTTTTACAGCCAAATATACTGCAACTCACCATCACTGCACACTTTTAGTAAACTATTTTACCAATTTAGCTAAACAGTCTCTCGTTTTTTTCAAAAGTATAGTTGATCTAAAACAAAATTCTTTCAACATACAAAGTTGTCTGGCATCGACGGCCACTGAGGGCAAACAAAAATTACCCTTTACGCAGATAGAGACAAAAACTAAAGTGTCATCTTGCTCACACCTTCAAATGTTACATTCGCAGGAGCGAAGAAGAAGGATCTTATTCTTGCAATTATTATTCTTTTAGTAGCTGTTTTAAGCTGCTCATATTACCTTAGAGTAAAAGCTTTCCATTATATGTAGTTTTTTTAATATTTTAATATTTTTTATAATAACAGTTCTAGTTTCTAGATTTTTAGAGACTACACTCTTTTTAACCCCTAACTCAAAAAGAGGTGTGTTTAAAAACTCTATGTGGCTGTTTGTGAGTAAGATATATCTGTGGCATTATTGCTTCCGACCTTCCGAACGGATGATACGATTTCAATTTAGTTTTTATGTCCCAATGTGTGCAGAATTTGGGGATGGAAAACCGAATGTCAGCAAATATACCCAAGTAGGGTTGCACTTGCAACTGAAATAGCCTCACGGCTCAGACGCAAGCGCGGATCCAGGGGGGGGGGGGGGGGGGGGGTTAATTGGAAGTTTGTGTTGGCATTAATAACATGTGATTGTTTTTGGTGGTTTAGATTCCAGCTTTTATTTTGTTTTTTTGGGTATATCAGAAACATAACATCATAAGTTCCACTAATGTAAATGTTGCAGAATGACATTAACTCTTGACTAGACTCTAGAGCTACATTATTGTTAACTGTCATCAAAATCCATTCCGTAGTTTTTGTGTGACTGCATAACAAACATCCATACATACATACGGCTGTATAACATTATAATGCGATTCAAATAACAATAGGAAAAAAGCTAGCGCCATCTTGGACCGCATTGGTCGACAACTTTAGACTTTGTAGTATGATGTGCAAAAAAAAATAAGGGTATAGTAACTAAACATAAATTTATTTTTATTATACATTTTCATCTTCACTCTCTTGTGAGTTTGAGTAATCACTATCAGAGAGATCTAAATATCATGTAAATAAATAAGAGTAAGTGTATATCACTTTCTTAAAAAAAAAAACGAGGAGTTACTAATCCATCATCTCTCAAACATCTCTCGAGTCCAGTACATACTCTTGCTCTGTTCTTTTTACATGATTGACTTCTCGTCGCCAATCGTCAGCAGTAATGCTTTGAACTGCTCCTAATGTTGATTTTTCAAATTCTCTTTCTTGCTGGCTTACTTTATCTGCCATTCTCCTTTTGTCGAGGTACCAAATAAATTCAACAGGATAAAGGTCGCAATTGTATGGTGGCAACCTTAGCACCGTCTCATGTACGTAGCTTCAAAACAAATTGTACACCATGTAATCTTTCGGAGGTTTTATTTTTTTATTATTTATCGATAGGAGCGAGGCAACCATCTTAGATCGACACTTTATGATTATTTGCTCATATATATCAATCAATTAATAAGTAGTATTATTTAACTTATGTTAATATAATAAAGTTTTATTTTATTATTTTAACGTAACTTTTATTGTTCGGTGTTTGTGCAAACGCTACTATTACGCTGTTTTCAGTATGAAGTTAGTCCAAGATGGCGCCAGTTTCATTCCTATTCTTATCTTATTTCGATAGCATAGCATTATAGTAGAAAGATAATAGTTTTGTTTATATGGGCCGATCCCGGCGGCACTGCAATGCCGGGCCGACCCGTGACGGGAGTGGAGCGAACGTCCCGTCGGTTTACAAAAATCAGTTTAATATACCGGTCCCGCAGTGCGACTGCGGTCTAGAGGACGAGGACAGGCACCACGTTCTGTGGGAATGTCCTCTGTACGAGGATCTACGACTTCGGATGTTGGACGGGATCGTTCGCGCGGAGGAGGGTCCGGTGTACTACACGGACCTCGTCTCGTCGGAGGCGAACTTCCATCGGCTGCGGGAGTTCGCGCACGCTTGGCACAAGAGGCGGAGTGTTCTGGAGCTCCACGGAACCAGTGACGGAGCCGCTACGGACGGTGGGTCTTCTCCGGACGTGTGACGTGCATGCCCCAGAAGGGGGAGAGTGCTCCATAGGGACAAGGACGAGAAGATAAAGAACTTGTACGGGAGTCAAGAAGGCGGCCCGGCGATGAAACGCATGGAGAAGTGCGGATTCCGGGTTGCCCTCCTGACGATTCGGCCCGCATAACCGCAAGGTTGGTGGGGCCATTGGAGGTGGTGGGTTGGTCCCGCAGTGCGGGAACTTTCAGATATTAAGCTGAAAAGAACAGATACTACACTTTGATCTTAGCCAAAAGGCCGAGAAGCGATGCCGGCAACTGGCGCTGCAGCGGATGTCCCTCTGCAGGCGACCATCTCCCCAGCGCGATGTAGAACTTTGGGTGCAGTGTACAGCGACATCTGTTGGACATATGGCACATCTCTTAGTGCCTACGTGGTTGCCGTGTCTGTCAGGCTATATACAGGCGCTATACGAGTTAATTCATAAACATACCACTTCTGGCAGCAACATAAAATAAAAGTAAAATAAATGTGGTAGAGATATGGTAGAGATGAGAGGAATATGTGCGATTTAAAACTGAGTGTTGAGTGACACAATTAACATTAGTATCACAAGAGAACGGTGTAAAAGAAGTTGTAGTGACTAAAATTGAGTAAGGGATGCTGAGATGGTTTGGGCAGGTAGAGAGACTTCGGCGTACGAGTATGTTCCTTGACTAAATTCAGGACATTTTAAACAATGGCCTGGTCAACCCTAAACCGACGAACTTGTCTGAAAGGATTAACGAGAATTAAAAAAGCTAAGTTAGTATGCAAGAACCGTGGCAAGTGGAAGGATGTCTTTATACCCCTAAGGGAATAAGGAATTATTCTGACAAAGTGAAGCGGCAGCCGGATGCCGCTTTCACGTACATTTTAGATGCGCTTGAGCGCTTGAACGTCCCGCACACCTCGTTACCTCGGTATACGCGGTTGATTTATAAGACGGAGGGCCTGGGTTCGATTCCCGGCGGTGCAGATTGAGATTTTTCTTAATTTGTCTTGGTCTGGCTGATGGGAGGCTTTCGTTGTGGCTAGTTACTATCCTACAGACAAAGACGTATCGCCAAGCGATTTACCGTTCCGGTACGATGTCGTGTAGAAACCCAGGGTGTTGATTTTTTCCTACTCCTAATAAGTTAGCCCGCTTCCATCTGAGATTGCATCATCACTTAACATCAGATGTGATAGCAGTCAAGGGCCAACTTGTAGTCGATAAAAAAGCTACTTGGTTACCGTCATACCGTGTCTGTTAGGCACTGTACAAGTTACTCCATAAACGTGCCACCTCTGTAACCAAATTATTTTGTTACGAAATTGGATAAAACTTACCTTTTTATGTTACCGAAGTTAGGGAAAGTACAGCGACATCTGTTGAACGTTCCGCATACCTCGTCGTGGCTACGTGGTTGCCAAGTATAAGCGCTACACGATTTAGTTCATAAACATGCCAAATCTGTAAGCAAGCAGCCGGATGCCGCTTTCACGTACATTTGGTAAGCTTGATTCTTGAGTGATGATATTTTTTATTTAGTAATTGAATACACCGATTCACATACGTTCACAGAAGTTAAAGTACAGCACCATCTGTTGGTCGTTGTACACACCTCGCCAATGCTACGTGGTTGCCGTGTCTGCCAGGCGCTGCACAAGTTAGTCCATAAACTTGCCACGTCTGTAAGCAACGCTGGCCGGGCAGAGTTAAGTGAAGAACAAGAAGTGATACCGCTGTCACGTACATTTTAGATACGCTTGGTCCTTACATGGTCAATTATTTTAATAATTTAGTAGTTGAATTTACTGGTTGTCGCCAGAATACAGAAGTTAGGCAAAGTACAGCGACATCTGTTGGATCTTGCGCACACCTCGTCGTGGCTACGTGGTTACCGTGTCTGCAGGTGCTACACAAGTTAGTCCATAAACTTGCCACATCTGTAAGCAACTTTAACACTAGCCTGGCTAAGTCAAGAAGAAGTGATACCGCTTTCACGTACATTTTTAACCGACAATAAAACGGAGGAGGTTGTCAATTCGACGTGTATTAATTTTTTTTATATGACCACGCTGCACGCATAAATTTTTACAAAGTAGTCCGATTTTGATAATTCATTTAAGCTATTGCATAGCTTCAATCGCGGGTCTTGAGGGTAGAGACCGAATCCAGAAATTCCGTAACGAAAAAATACCCAACACCCCTACCCTTTTTAGTTTTTTTAGATTGTTTTATTCGCATGTTTGACTGCCAACGTCCATACCATGTTGAATACACCGGTTCTCGTCCGATCACCGAAGTTAAGCAACATCGGGCGCGGTCAGTACTTGGATGGGTGACCGCCTGGGAACACCACGTGATGTTGGCTTTTTAAATTATTATTTATTATTTTTTAAGTTAATTAGTTAGTTATTATAATTATTCTGTTTTTTTTTTATATATATAATTTTCGTGCCTTTATTGTTAATATTTTTCACTCTATAAATATATCTCTAATTTTTTATTTTAATTTTAATTTATAAATATGTAATTATAATTGCATAAGTTGACAAAAAACTTATGCAATTATAATTATACCTATAAAAAGTATAAAATAAAAAATCAGATTAAAAATACAAAAAAAGGTCAAGGTCCCTTTAAAAACTACAAAATAATAAAAGAAACTCAATCTTGAAATATCAGGGTATGGTATATTAATAATTTTACAAGAAATACATTGCCTCTCGCAGAAAATTATATATCGACTACAAGTTGGCCCTTGACTGCTATCGCACCTGATGTTAAGTGATGATACAATCTGAGGTGGAAGCGGGCTAGCAAGGGTTTCTACACGACATCGTACCGGAACGCTAAATCGTTTGGCGGTACGTCTTTGTCGGTAGGGTGGTAACTAGTCACGGCGAAAGCCTCCCACCAGCCAGACCAAGACAAATTAAGAGAAATCTCGATCTGCCCCGCCGGGAATCGAGCCCGTCAAATTAAAAGAATTAAATTCTTCAAATAACATAGGCTTGTTTTTCATTTTTCTAGTTAGGCTCTACCTCCTCCTCCTCTAGTCGTTTTCATTTCTGAGGGTCGTGACCACCTCCATCTCTGATTCTATTTGAGATGTGGCACCACTTTGCTCTGTCCTCTGCTGTCCGAACAGCATCATAGACCGTGGAGTCGAGTGTGGTGCGGATCTGATCAGGCCAACGCATGGGGCTGCGGCCACGCGGCCTGTATCCTTCCACTTTGCCAGTAACTATTAGTTTCTCGAGTTTATCTCCATGTTTCCTGGCAATGTGTCCGAAGTACTCCAGGATTCGCTTCAGGCAAATGGATCTACCTACTTATTACAAAAATATTTTAAAAAGCTGTTAAGTCATACTATCTTAAGTGAGAGTAAGTACTTTTGATGACTTATTGGTTTGTATTTCCTTCGTGTCATATTATGTATGTATTAGTTTATCTTATGATATTTATTTTAATGTTTATTGTGTTATTTATGTAATTTATTGTGTATTAGTATGTAAGTATTTGAATGTATGTATCTTATTAAATTACACCACCTGCAGCTTAGAACTGATATTTTCCTACACCCAAGGTTGCCTGGAAGAAATCGCTATTAAGCGATAAGGCCGCCTTTTGTACCTCTACTTCCTCCATAATATTGTTTCTGTATGTTTTTTTATGTTATCTTATGTGGTGTACAAATAAAGAATAAATAATAATAATAATGTATAATAATAATGGTCTCAGTCAGCCTCGCTCACCATCTGAGGCGACTGGGGTTCCGTTGCAGTTCGCTCGCAGCAAGGATGCAGAAAGCGGTCTTGCTGGATTCGGCTAGGATGGTCCGCCGGTTTCTCCACCTGTCGCCCTGACCCCCGGCCGTTTGGTCTCCCTGCCGGGGTGAATCCTCCGCCCGGAGCATATATGTATTTATGTAACATTTATTTAAGTTTATTTATATTAAGTATTTAAGTAAGTTTATTATAACAGTTTCAGTTTTTTATTGTGTATCCGGGCGTGAGAGTATATTTAATATATAAATAATAATAATAATATTTTTATAGGCATTAAATTAAAGCCAAATTTTAAAAAATCACAAGCTTAACAATTTTTTGGATATAATGGTCTGAGTAGGTAACAGTATTGAAAAAGCAAACACTATTAAAACATCTGTATAATTTCTTCGTATTCAAAATTCTGCCTCAGTGACCTAGTGGTTAGCATATGGAGCTTTGATCATAAGGTCTTGGGTAGGCTCACTGAATAATTCTAACTTAATTTGCATTGGAACAGCAAGGTTTGGCTATCCTTCATATCTGCTCTCGTATAAGGAGGGGGCCTGGCCCTGTAGTGGGCAATTAGCCTCATGGTTTAACCTTCTGGAATGATGTCTCAAAGAAACCAAAGGAGTGTAGATAGTACCCTTCCCCTACTAAGGCCTGTGCGCACCAAGATATCATAACCAACGGTTAAC
The DNA here is from genome assembly GCA_034621355.1 of Mycalesis mineus. NCBI lineage: Eukaryota > Metazoa > Arthropoda > Insecta > Lepidoptera > Nymphalidae > Mycalesis > Mycalesis mineus. Next base: position 1,153,760 of record JAXAVZ010000103.1, on the reverse strand, counting down.
ATAACTTTACTATGAGACGAATATCTTAGCATTCCATGGATTCACCGTGCGGGTGCCGGGTCCATCGCGTGGCTGAGAGAAAAACTCCGAACAGAGCCCGAGACTTGTGACACGGGTGTAGGTTTAAGGGTACCCTTAGTGACGCGCGTCAACACTCACCTCCTCTGTTCAAGTTATTCTCCCTGCCCAACCATATTCGGAAGGACCCTACTAGAGCAGCTTTGGACACTCGTTCCAATATGGAGCTTACTGCACTTCTAGTAAGGCCAAGGTCTTTTAGCAGGTTGTAGAGAGACTTTGCTGGTATACCCCTCGCACCCACTTCTACCGCGTATAAACTAACCACATAGCCATTTTTGGTAAGTTCATTAGTAAGGTCATAGTATTTATTCACTTTGAATACATGGTCTTTAGGGATGTTTGTTTCCCACAGCACTGTAAGCTCAACAAGTACTATACGTTTGATTTGTTTGGAAAAAAGAAATATGTCCGGTCTAGATGTCGTAATAGCTAAGTCTTCCGGGATTTTATAGTGCTTTTCATACGTGTCCATTAATATAGTCCAATCAGGAGCAGAGCCCAGAATTGAATTTTACTGTTATAATAAACCCGTACGCCGGTTTAGGACGTAAACCGGGCGGTTATCTTAACCAAGCTTACGTCCTTAACCGGTGTACGGGTTGTAGGGAACAGTAAATTTTACGTTTAGCTTATGTTAACCGTTGGTAATGATTACCGAAATCTTGGTGCACACAAGCCTAAGTAAGCCTGCATCTTAGATTGCATCATCGCTTACCATCTAGTGTGATTGCAGTTAGTGTTGTTAGCATTTTTAACCGACGGAAAAAAACGTAGGAGATTCTCATTTCAACACATATATATTTTTTTTCTTTAATTTTCTTAAGCATATCTAGGAGTCGGTGCCAGGCAAGGTTTCTACTTTAAGGACGTTACCTAGAACCCACAAACTGCTTTACTACGTTAAATAAATGTTCCTTAAACTTGCTGACACCGACTCCACAGATGTACTTAAGTAAATTAAAGGAACTAAATGACATAGTTATTTTTTACTTTTTAGTGTGTTTTGAGTCGGTTCTATTTTTTGTTAAAAATTTTGTAAAGAATTATTCAATAAAAGACCTTTTTAAACCAAGCTATTTAATCACTCTTCCATTTTGGGAACACCCCACAGTTTGACTTCATCTTCACAAGCTGTCAACAAATAGTTTTCTGTAGGATGATGGCTCAATGACACAACTGGTTTCTTATTGCTATGTACTAATTTATGTGTGCAAGTACTAGAAACTAAGTCCCAATAAAATACTTCTCCGGAAGCTGACCCAGATATAATATGGCTATCGGTTTCATTCACAGCATTTTCTAACAAATAATCCTTACTCTCATGCCCAGAAAATGTATTTAATAACTCCCCAGAATCTTTGTCGAATAACTTAATAGTACTGTCAGCACAACTCAATATATAGCATTGGCCGTCGTGTGTCAGACTTGCAAATGTGACTACATGTCCAATGTAGTCGGAAATCATCTTACCTACTCTCAAGTCATACAATCTTGTGTGACAGTCTACAGAAGACGTCAAAACTTCATGGTCAGTAACCTGTATGGAGGTTATAGTGTCTTTGGCATCTTTTAATATCTGTACCGGCTCTTGTCTTCTGCTTACAACATCCCAAAAACAAACTGTGTTATCTATGGATCCGGAGACGGCCATTGTGGATTCTTCATTATACTTTATGCATGTTACTGAACTTGCGTGGCCTCGATATCTTCGTAATGGCTGCCCTGTGGTTACATCCCATAAAATGACTGATTTATCTGCGCTGCCTGATATTATATGGCTGCTGTCACATGAACCAGCAGCGTCTAGTACTTCGTTTGCGTGTCCACCATAGGTTTTTAATAATAACTTACTGTACGGATTCCACAGTTTAATTTTTTTGTCTGCACCACAAGTTAGGCAGTATGCCCCGTCGATGTTAAAGCGAACTGCTCTGACCACTTGTTGCTTGCACGTTAAAGTTTCAATGGTCGACAAATTAATTTTTTCATTCATAGTAATTTGATATATTTAAAAATATTAATTAATTTGATTTATTGCACTGAAAGGCTTACAGTTTAGTGATAGTGTACCTATCTACGTATGACTTGATCTTAAGTATTGAAACATGAATGAAGTATTAAAAATTAATAAATAATTAAATATTATGTTTTGATATTTTCAAATTTCGGTAACACACAACACAACAAACTTTTTGCAGATTTGCCACTTGACAATGACAGTTGACTGACAGTGAAAGAAAAACAAAGAATATAGTAATCATAGATTAAACTTAGTCTTTAATCAATGATTACTATATTACTATATAATATATATACTATAATAATATACTATCATAGATTAAAGACTTAGTCTTTAATATGACTATTATTATGAAAGAATATGACTATTATTATCATAGATTAAAGACTTAGTCTTTAATCTATGATAATAATAGTCATATTCTTTCCTGCAAGGAAAAGGCAAAGATATTGCACTCAAAGAATATAAATCTTACAGTAGTTAGTAAAATCCAAATTTAATAGTTGGAGACGCAGGCTTCGTGTTTTACTCCAAGGTTATAAAGTACTCTACTTTTGTTATGAGCAGTTATGGGCAAAGAGTAGAGTAAGTATATGGAAAAAGAGAGCCCTCTTCAGAGATTTTTTCGCGGAAATATTGAACTCGTAGAGACCTCTACAATATGAATCTGAACTAAAACTGCCTATATCTATACTATACCTATCTATATGTCTTCAATATAAATGTACCACCAGTTCCCACCGCATATTTTTGCTGTACTTACAGAAAATATTATGGACTACCATAATATATCACAGTAGCAAAGATACGCGATGTGAACTGTATATCTTACGTACTAACTGAAAATACATTTTAATACTTATAATTAAGCAAAATATTTTCAATTAGTAGGCACATAATTATTTTGTATTTTAGGGCAAGTACTTAAATGAAACAAGGAAGGTTTTTGTCATTTTTTATTTTTATAATGTTTGCGTTTATTATAATATATTTGTGCTGCAATTTTTGTTTCATCATCACAATCTTTATAGGTTAATTTTCCGCTTAAAATACGGTTAATGGATCGACACCAACTGTTTATAATTATACTTATGGTTAAGTTGCTAATATATTCTTTACAACTTTCCCTGTGCTTATTGCATTTTATAGGGAAAGTAACAAGTGCATCTGAAACAGATTTTATACTTCTTTTTACATTAAATTTAGGCAACTTTTTTTTTAAAAATGTCTCCGTTATATTTTGAAGGTCATGGAAACAATTTTGCATTGCGTCATTAGGATAACACAACCATTTTTTTTTATTATATTCCTTGGCTTTAATAAAAGCGTTATTTTGTTCGTTTTTGTAGTCTAATATAGAATTTCTGCATTCTTTGCACGATTTTACAATATTTTTCAAACATTTCGTGAGGACCCAGCCGCACACGTAATTTCTTTGCCCCGCATCCGGTTCAAGAAAAAAATTTGAAATTAAGTTTTCATTTATAGGAATATTATTGTCCTCAGTGGAAACATCAGAAGCATCTTTATTATCTTTTAAAAAAAAGTGTAGTCCCTGGAGGCATTCATTAACGTCATCTTCGCAGTTTGCATTTTTTGAGTGTGGCAAATTATAATTATTTAACAATAGAGCTTTGAAAGCCCCCTCAAATGAAATTGTATTCGGAGAGTTATTTCTCGCCCCATAGCTTCTGATGTTTCCAAAGAAGTTTTCAACTGGGTCCTGATTAAAATTTCTGCTTAATACTGCATCATAACCATATTTCTCAAACAAAACTTTGCAAATTGCCTCCATACCATTAATGGTCTTTATAAAATTTGTTATAGATGGTACACTTGTTTCCACTAACCGTATTTTATTCCCAGAAACTTTTTTCTGTATAAATTTTACTGATTTTAATATTTCTTTTGCCTTCATCCAGAGTTCATGGTGCGGTGAGTGCCGTCTAATTGCTCCTTTGTAAATTTTACCATTGGGTACCTTGAAAGTGCTGCCATTGAGGCTGTCAAATAGGTTGTCAAAAAGAAGTGTTATATCAACTAACTGGTTGCATTCTACAGGCAAATGCCCTCTGGCCACCAAATGGTCTGTAACAACAGCCATACTGTGGCTAAAAAACTGTGTAGCAGATTTCACCCTCATTTTATTAATTTTTTCAGGGTTAATATGTTCCTCTGTGATTTTATTAAGTAAACGTAGCTCTCCACGCGCTTTATCTGCAGCATATACCTGCTGGTAATAATCCCACTTTACTAATCTACTTTCATTGTTAAAGTTATAAATCATATTTTTTTTAATCAAATTATTTCTAATGCCTTTTATTAGGTGAGGAACGTCATATAAAGGTATTATTTCTTGTCCATTCAAAGAAAATATGTCATGTCGCCATTCTTTGCCTAGTCTTAAAAATGACTGTTTAGTATCACTAACTAATTCTGTTATAGTGCTAACATTTATAGGACTTTGGTCACATACAGTGTTCAGAATAATGAGACCACTTTTTTGTACTTCTGACACAACAGATTTAATCAGTCTTTTTAATTCAGTTTTTTGGAGACCACTAGTAAAATAGTAAGCTACAGGCTGTTTGAAATTTTGTTTTAAGCCTTTAATCATAAACACAAGAGCATGATCAGCAAATTTATTGTTTTGAGATGTGACAAACCCTTCAATTTTATCTTTTGCTTTATTAAAAAAGATTTGTGGCGTCAAAGACATTTCGTCAAATATAAGACTGCATAGTCTGTCGGGAATTTCCTTCTGAAGGACAGTCTCTTTAATTTTTTTAAATAAAATGGGATTTATACCAGGGCATAATTTTATGTTGCTAAGCAAACGTTTCATTGCTTTTGATGAGGGCAATGTAAAATATTTATAAAGTAAAGAATAGCTCTTTGGACTTTTTTTATAAAGTGATAAGGCAAGTATTTTTTCCTCTAACGTAAATCGCCTGCCTTTAGGTTTTTTCATACATTGTAGTTGCATATGAACAAATAATCGGGCAGGTGTCCTCATATTCTTAACAACTTGTTGGAATGCTAAATCATTATATAATTTTGTTGCATTTGCCAGCCTAGCTTTAAATGATTTTGCTCTTTTCCTCAAACAGCTTATCTCTGACTGCAAATGCTTTATTTTTGTTGAAAAGGGTTTCATTTGGACGTTGTACGATGATGAACTTTTAGAACCTGGAAATTAAATATTTATTTACATTAACAATCTGTAAAAAAACAATATTAGATACCTAGCTAATATTGTGTAAAATAAATTAAATAATGCAAGTGACAAAACCACCCAGATCCGATAGATAACCCTCTATGTACTGTTTTTTGCGAAATGATTCTTCACAATCGAATATTGTAGAGTTAAAATCTCCTGACGATGTTCCACTTTCGGAGTGTAACACATATAGTGTTTTCTATCGGATCTGGGTGGTGTTGCCGCTTCGATTTGCAGATTATTCGCGGAAAAAGCAACATTAATAAACAATTAGTTATTTTAATGAACTTTTACACAGTAACGTCTGCTTCTATCAAATATTTAAAAACAAGAAGATTTTATCATAAGTTTTCCAAAATACTTTTCTAAAATGTAATTGAACATGTAAAGTTATTAACTTTAACTTCTCCTATATTTACTAACAACAGTAAATAATTGTAAATTATTCATTACTAACACATGCTATTTATTATAGGTGTAAACTAAATAGTATAATATAGTATAATTATTCTTTAATAACCATCTAGTGTTGCAAATTACATTAAAAACGGTTTCGTTCAAGATCTAAACATGCAGAAATCTATCCTATGTTACAGTTTTAAAATACAGCGAATTATTATTATATTACAGTAAAGTAAATATAAATATTATTTACCTTTTCCAAATAATTTCCTTATTGATCTGGTGGCTGCGCTATAGCTATGTTCCTGTATCACATTGGATACAAAGTCTGAAACAAATGTAAGTAGAATTATACTTAAAGTCATCTGAAACATTCAAGAAAAATCCATCTTGATATTATTTAGTTAGTAAATATCATCGTCATCATCATCATTATCAGCCTATTAATGACCTACTACATGGCCAGGTCTTCCTCCTTGTAAGAGATATGGAACGTAGATTCACCACGCTGCTCAAATACGGGTTGGCGACCTTAGGGTGATAATAATTATTTCATTTTCGATCACTCTCAGAAATCGACAATAGTAACCGGCGGTGTAACACCACCTATTTTCTTACTCCGGGCATATATATTTACTGAAAGTCTTATAAGAAAAAAAATTCAGTGTTATTCCACAACCCAACCTAGGATTCGAATCCAGAACCCTCATGATCGAAGGCACATAGACTAACCACTCGACCAATGAGGCAGTCGAATCTGTAAATTCATAGTAAATCATTATAATAATTAAATGGAGAAGCTATCTAAATGTCTAACATATCAATGTAGGGGTTAGATAGTTAGGGTTTTGGCGACACATACGATGTCGATAATTTTATGGGACCAATCTGGATGCATACCATTTCAATTAAAAAACAATTTTAAAAGAAACGATGGAGTTCTGAATTAACAAACTATTATTTAAATATCAGCTACATAATTACAATAAACACTGTAACGAATTTCCTGGGATTTTCGGTATGAATGCAGACTTAGAAAATATTAATATATATGTGAAACAATAAACGGCTTACTTATTGTTTTATTTAGGGCAATAAACCTCCATGATGCGGTACTACTAATACAAAAATGCCTATTGTTTAGATAATACGAGGTATTGTTTAGATATTCTCAACACTAAAACAATTATCCTTTATCTGGAATCCGACAATATTTCAAAAAACAGATTAACGTGCCTATTTGTTAAAATTTACGTCTTTGTCGGCAATTCATTTTCGTTTATTTTTTGTAAAATTTAATGATACCGATTCTTTTGATTTTAAACCCACAATGTTTGTATCGAAAACTAAATTTTTGAAAGGTAATAAACTAGTTTTTATAATGGCTGACAGGTGGTAGATGTCGTATTTTAAACACTGTACCTATTCATACTGTTAATAAATTTTGTTAGGTACGCATAGGTACCTTTATGTACGTTTGCATATAACTTAGTGGTGTATGAACCGCTTGTAATTTGATGATCTTTTTTGTTGGAAAGGAGACATGACATCGCTCTATACCCTCTCTCTTAAAAAAAAAGGGGGCCTAGCCCTGTACTGAACCGTTAATAGGCTGATAATGATGAATAAAATATCAATATATATTAGATGAAGAATATTAATCCCAATGAAAACTAATAAAAATTATTCAAACAGATTACAGCTTGTATTATAATATCAGCATCATTTCGACGCCTTTTGTGGCGCAGTGGTATACGCGGTTGATTTATAATATGGAGGTCCTGGATTGAATCCCTGGCTGGGCTGATTGAGATGTTTTAAATTGGTCCAGGTCTAGTCAGTGGGAGGTTTCGGCCGTGACTAGTTACCACCCTACTGGCAAAGAACTTATCATCTTCATCCTACTCCTAACAAGCTACTCCACTTCCATCTTAGATTACATCATCATTTACCATCAGGTGTGATTATTTTGAAGTGAATTAAAATAAATTACTTACCATCTGTTTCTTATTTTAGTCTGCTTATCTTACACATACAACAAACAAAGATTGGAAACAATTGTATGGTAAACAAGTACCTGTATCTGAAGCATGGGATGTTGAGGGTTGATCAGTAAGCTCATTGCCAGGGTTTTCTGCCGATTGTTCTGAAATTATGATAAAAAGGTAGGTTTATATAATATATATAACATACAAAGATAAAATTTTAAACAATACATAACAAAATTTCTCACAAATTACTACAATTCCCAAAATAAGTTGTGTCATGGATATAACAGACATTTTCAATATTTGATGTTCTTTGTATCCACTATACTTTGTAGGTTAGGCAAGGCTCTAGGCTTAGGACATCGGTAATTAAACAATAACCAGAAATAGATTTGTGTTGTAAGTATGACGGTCGAGCGACGCAGGGGGTAGTGACCCTGCTTCTGTGTCCTAAGCTGTGTGTTTGATTCTCACATCTGGAAAATGTTTGTGTAATGAGCATGGATGTTTTTCAGTGTCTGAATGTTTATCTATATATTATAAATATTTATGTATAATATATATAAAAATATTTATCACTTATTATAGAATCCATAATATATATAGCAACGTGTGTAATTGTCTTATAATATTTATTTATTTAAGTACCTGTATTGTTAGCATCTGATGTCGAAGGTTGGTTGATAGCACAGTTATCACATTTTGTTGCAGATTCTTCTGAAAAAATGTAATAAAAATAAATTAAACCTGGGGCAGAAATTAATCTGCTGTTCATCATGTACATAAAATAAAAAATTAAACTGACTTCAAAATGAACTAAAAAGTAAAACAATAGTATCATTTAGTTGATTTAATTTACCTAAGCATATCTATGAAGTTGGTGCCAGCCAAGTTCAAGGAATGTTTATGCGATGGAAGTAGCAAATCACTTTGTGGGTTCTAGGTAACATCCTTAAAGTAAAAACCTTGGATAGCTCAGACTTCATAGCTACCTACACTTACACAAATACCGAAATTGCTGCAAATGTGCCTGTACAAATTGAAGAGTTACTTCAATTTACCTATGATCTCATCATTAGATTCTAATATGCCTATGGGACCATTTTGAAAATGTACTCTTTCTAATAAAAAAAGTATTATCAGACTAGTTTGTGAAAAGTTATGTGTGGTTACTGCTTATACATAAAAAATTACCTATCTCAAAAACTACTGAACCGATTTTGATGAAACTTCCAGTTTTCCTTAAGTTGAACAATACCTAGTGCTACACAAAAGAATTACTTAAATTGAGTTCGAGACTCGTAGTTCTGCAGATATGCGAACACCAACATAAAAACATAAAAATATCTCAAAAAGACTTCACCGATTTCGATAAAACTTGCAGTGTAACCTAAGTTGAACAATACCTAGTATAACAAAAAAGATTTATTTGAATTGGACTTGTAGTCCCGAAGATATGCTAACACTAACATAAATACATACATACACTTTTGAAATATGCCATGTGTCCAGACGCTGATATAGACTATGAATGACTAGAACATATGCGAAAACTGGGCAGTTCTAGAAATATTACATACATACAGGTCGAATTGATTACCTCCTTTTTTTGTAGTCAGTTAAAAAAGAATACTTAATTGTTTATCACTAAACAGGTTCTTAGTAATAGCATTAATAGTAGACTATTTCAATACCATAACCATGTTATAACAACATTATATGAAAATTACTAAACACAATAATATAAATTAATAAAAAATTTCTGATTTAAAATAAAATTGAACTGTTGTTTTTTTCTGCATTATTCGGCTCTTCACCACAAAATTCTTAGAACATGTATGTACATACCATTAAGATAAAGTGATGGAACTGCCAATGCATTTAGCCGGTTATTCCATGTTCGATCTTGATCAGTAAAATGAATGTCACAGATCAATTTCTTCTGGTAATGCTCATAATCAGATGCTGTTGCTAGGTTGCCACCAAAAATTTTACCCCAGCCTTAAAACGCTCAAGGAATTTACTAGCATTGGGAAAACGATGCATTGGGACACCTGAAAACAATAAATTTAAAGTGAGCTATCTATACTAATATTATAGAGAGGTAAAGTTTGTAAGTTTGTAAATAAAGTTCTAATTTAATAAACTCAATTACCAGCAACTAAAGAGAGTTATAGAAAATAGGAAAGCTTTTCGCATAATGACAACCAAACTTCGTTTAGAGGATGGCACCACGTGATGATGATGATGATGAAATAAAGTTCTGTTGTCGCGCAAGTCGGATCGCAAAAATCTGTTAAATCGCTTTTATACATACGCTGCTTTAACTATTGAGAATAATAACTAATACATCTGTTTTGTAGTACAAAATATCAATCTTGATTACATCAGTTCCTGATCTATAAGCAAACTTTTGAAAAGATAATACTAGAACTAAAAAATGAAAACTGTCTGCGGGCCCACTATAGAGCACAGAGATCTTAGAGTAAAAAAGGTGAAGCCAATATCACCCACAATCGCTTGGTGTAGACTTCACTTAGTTAAACTTAATTGCTATTTATTTATATAAGAATATTATGCTCTTACCACTAGGGGCACATCCAAAGGCACACAACTTAGGCATTTTGAACAAAAGTTCATAAATAACACAACTGTGAAATACAATTTCGGGGCAAAGTCACAAAGCAAGGCGGAGGAGAACAAACTCAACTCAACGCGCTTTCTCTGAGTTTTACAACCGAAAAACAATGGAGATATCTACTAACATGCGCACGCACAGAAAGAAGTTTCACCATTGTGATAATTTTGAAATATTTTTCCGTTTATGGTTTACAATTTGACGTTAGGAGTCCATTGCCAGAGTGTGGCCAGAGTAAAAAATATTTTGTTATTTTAGTTCCGATTCATATCATAGACGGCGCTGCAAAATATCTGACCAATATCAATGTATGAAACTGTCACCCCCCTGGTTATGGGTGTCACAAGAAGAAATTAAGAGGTGATTTGAAGGAGGAGTAATAAAATCAAACTAAACGTTTCAATCTTACACAAGTATAAACTTCTAATTATTTTATATGTAAAAATACTCAGTTTTGTAAATGAAAGCTTAATACAAAATAAAAACATCGGCAAAATGTGAATCGCTCATGCTATTGACGCAGAGCGGCAGAGCAGTCCTACTGTATTCTGTATCTGTGACATCAATTGTCAATTTGTCAAATAAAAAAAAACATCATTTTGTGATGTCGTCTGTTTATCATTTTAATCTAATTAAAACAATATTGTTTACAATTTATTGTTCAAAAGTGGCTCAAAAGTAATTTTTATGTGAAAAACGTTTATAACTCATTGTTAAGTGCGAAAGGATACAAGTTAATCGATCTTTTGTGATACAATAACTATTATAGTATGGGACGTAAGTGATTTAATTCAAATATAAATCGGAGGATATTACTAAGTAAGTAATGTGTCCCCTAATATAAAACGAAGGTGACGCTATATTTGTGACAATGTAATTTACATTTCTAAACAATTATCGGTTGATATTGAAATATTTAAATGTTTTGTGACTGTAGACACTTGTTGAGTCATATTTATATTTCGTAGATATAAAAGTGATTCTAATACCTAACTTAAACCATCTTTTAAATATAAAACGTTTAAGATTGCAAGAGAGTAATTTGTGTTCTGTATTATGTATAAGAGAATGGTGTGGTATAAAAGATTTGACTACAATTGAGATAGAGATGCTTAGATGGTTTGGGCATCTTCTTCTTCTTCATTCCTGGGTCTTTTCCGCACTTGGCCAGTAAGTTGGCTGTTGTGTGTGGGTCCCCTGGTGTAGGCTCCCGCTGATTCACTCGGGCCAGCCGAGCTCTAGAAGCTTAGCAGGCCTCCCAGGTTGCCGATTGCCTCTTGCCGCTTTGGAGCCAATGTATGTTTCATGTTGTTCCGATACCCCTCTGCAACTGAGCATAACATCTATCAGTGTCTCGTCATGTTCCAGACAAGCCCTGCATTTTAGGGCTGTCAGTCATAACACATATCTAGAATTGGGAGGTGTTATTAATAGACAGTGACCTGTGATCAGTCCTATGACCCTTCTAAGTTTTGCATGTGTTAACCATGTGAGTTTTTTCGTTAATTTTGTATTGAGACACAGTATTGCCTCTTTGGTGTGTCTACAGTCTTTTGTTTGTGCCCAAATTTTTGTGTGTTTGTTATGGGTGTCTTTGTGTAACCAAGTTTTGGTTGTAGCATATGTGTGGTTTGGGCATGTAGAGAGAATGGATGAAAGAAGATTTACGAGGTGAGAGTGAATGGAGATGTTGAAAGGCCGAAGTGAGTGTTCCTGGATCAAATTCAGGATATTTTAAATAATGGCTAGATCAAAAGTATTAATTAGGGTGGAAGAAGATGAGGAAGTACGCAAGGTCTGTGGCAAATGGAAGGCTGTGGTCTCTGCCTATCCTTATTATCTGTGTATTTATATTATCTATGTATTATAGTTATCTATGTATTTATTATCAGTCAATCAATCAATCAATTATTTATTTATTTGCTGATACAGTGTAAGTACATACAAAAAGGTGTCAAAATATATTAAGTACAACCGTATGACTCCCATTTGATATGCAAAAATCATGTGTTTTAGTATTTAAAAGAAAAACACAAAAACAACAAAGTGATACAATTCACAAGTCATAGTATATTATAAAACAACAAAGTGATACAATTTACAAGTCAAAACACATTAAAAAAGAACAACAACAACAAAGCTATACGATATTCAAGTTCAAAATACATTAAAATCAACAAAGCGCTATAATTTACAAGTCAAACAATAATAATATTAAAAATAACAATGACATAATTCGTTGACATTATAGAATGTCCTATCACAATGCAAGAAATAAAGTATATTGCAACTATACAATTTTAAATGTTACTAAAGTCACTAGCTGTAACTTAATCTTATAAACTACTAGTTGCTATTGAAAATATTTTTTTGTATTGGATAGACCACTGCCTCGTTGGTTGGTTACCCTATATGCTTCAATCACAAGGTCGTGGGCTAGAATCGTGGGTCGAGTCACAATATATTTCAGTGTTTTTCATCTAATATATAAAATTTCTCTGTCACAATGTTAGTTACCGTACCGCTTCCGAAACGGCTTTACTGATTTTTATCAAATTTCGTATGCATATTCAGCAGGTCTGACAATCGGCTACTATCTAATTTTCATATAATTTTTTTTTAATTTTTAATGCAAAACAACATTTGCCAGGTCAGCTAGTTTTATGATATTTTCAGTTCACTCCAAGCGCAGATAAGCCTCTGAGAGCATGTTAAGCTATCAGTCCCAGTAACTATCATCAACATCTGATAGTGATTGTTAATAAATTAACGTTAAACATTATCACCCTATGCGTGCCAACCCATATTGAAGCAGTGTGGTGAGTCTTCGCTCCATATGCCCTCTCCTATAAGGAAGGAGACCTAGCCCTGTAATGGGTCATTATTAGGCTTATATGATACAGAGACATGCACATTTCATTGAAGAATGAAAAGCTTAGAATTATTCCATGACCCGACCCAGGAATCGAACCCAGGACCTTGTGATAGAAGGCACATAGGCTAACCACTACACCAACAAGTCTGCAATACTGGTTAATGTTTCCTCAGGGTAGTTAGTGACTTATGAATTGTACGCCATTGGTTTGAGAGAGACGAATATTATATTAGCATTCTATGGATTCACTGTGGGGGTGCCGGGTCCATCATGTGGCTGAGAGAAAAACTCCGAACAGAGCCCGAGACTTCTTCTTCTTCTTCCTCTTCCCGGGCTTTTTCCGCACTTGGCCACGATGTTGGCCGTTGTACGTGATTCCTCCGGTGCAGATCTCCTCTGGTTTATTCCAACCAGCCGAGCTCGCTCCAGAAGCTTAGGAGGCCGCCCAGGTCGCCGATCGCTTCATGGAGTGTCGCTGAGGAACCAATGTAGGTAGCTCGTTGCTCCGACACTGCTGCATCTAAGCATAACATGTATCGGTGTCTCCATTTCCTCCATGCAGGCTCTGCATAGAGGCCTGTCGGTCATACCTAAAATTGAAAGGTTTTGCTTCCTTTGTGTGGTTGCACTCTGTTGTTTTGGCCCATAGCTCAGCATGGGCATTTATAGTTTGTTTATGTATCCATGATTTATATTCACTGAACGGTATGGGCGCTATTGGTTGTGGGCCTGCTACAGCCCGAGACTTGTGACACGGGTGTAGGTTTAAGGGTACCCTTAGTGACGCGCGTCAACACTCACCTCTGTTCAAGTTATTCTCCCTGCCCAGACACATTCGGAAGGACCCTACTAGAGCAGCTTTGGACACTCGTTCCAATATGGAGCTTACTGCACTTCTAGTAAGGCCAAATGTATTTGTTATGACGTAACATAGACTTTGCATAACTTCACTGATTATATTATAGTCTCTTTAGCAACTGTGTAATATTGTTGAGAAATTGCACGCCCCTTTTGCCATTTGGATCTTACATTTGTGATATAACTAATGGATGTAACAATTTGGAAATGTATTTACTTTTTTTTATACTAAATTATATTACTAACTAGCTGACCCGCCAAATGTTGTTTTGCATTAAAAATTTAAAAAAAAATTAGATGAAAATTAGATAGTAGCCGATTCTCAGACCTGCTGAATACGCATACAAAATTTGGTAAGAATCGGTAAAGCCGTTTCGGAGGAGTATGGCAACGAAAACTGTGACACGAGAATTTTATATATTAGATGTTATGTAACAATAATGCGAGCTGATGGCAGCATTAATCAGAAGATTAGGTGTATTTTTCGGCCACCGACTTCGTAGATATGCTTAAGTAAATTAAAGCAACTATACTAAATCCAAATTCGATTGAGAATGCTTGGCAACAAACAAATTTAAAATGAAGGTAGAAAGTGCAACATGTTTTATGCCTAATAAATTTAAAACTGTTTTGTTTTTTTTTTAAATCTTATTTAAAAGATATTGAATATATTAATTAGTTTTAAGCTTACTTATCTAATTTGTTGTCATGAATTCGTCATTAACAAGTTAATTTCAAAAATTAGGTGTATAATGACTATTTATTTCTACCTTCATTTTTAATTTGTTTGTTGATAAGTATTCTCCATCGAGTTTGGCTTTAGTATAGATGACATAGTTATTTTTTACTTTTTAGTGATTTATCGCCACGTAACGTACTCGTACTATACTCTCATGGTATAATATACGGCACTAGTAGCCAAAAAGCTACCGAAAATTACACAAATGCCAAAATCGCTGCAACTGTGCCTATGAGATTTGAAGCATTCCGTCGATTTTCCCAGGATATCATCATCAGATCCTAACATGATGACTATGGGACCATCTTGGAAGTGTGCTCTTTCTAATAAAAAAAGAATTATCAAAATCGGACTACTGTAAAAAGTTATGCGTGGTCGTACATAAAAAAATATATGTGTCGATTTGAGAACCTTATTAGTAATTACCCATATTAGTACTTCTATATAGAACTAATGGGACAAAATTAAAGAAATGTCGATATCAACATCTTGTTTGTACGTTACTTATAAAATATCTATAGTTTTTATAACTATAATATGGAATCTCTTTTGATAGCAATAATAAATGTCCACTTAAATTTGAGAGTATCTATAAACATACTATATCGAATACAGCTTAAATTGCACAAAACGTCTTTAAAATGGTATCTAGGTTTTAAATATAATTTTTTTCTAAATTGAATAGTTTGAGCGAAAGATACTTCCAAAGTGGTAAAATGTGTCCCCCCTGTAACTTCTAAAATAAGAGAATAATTTTTTATACACAACTACTACTTGGTTTTAACAACCTAGGTTTTGTCGCAAGGGAGATTTTTTGGTTAAAAATAAAATGAAATATCAATCAAAATAATATAAAGTTTATAATATATATGCTATAAGTAAAGTCAGGAGCGAAAACTATACTACAGTACTATATAGAACTATTGGGATATAATTTGACAGCACGGAAAGTATCCCAACAGTTCTATAGAACTATGGTATGGGGTACTACTGGGATGCACCCTTTTTTACTTTTTAGCGTGTTTTGAGTCGGTTCTATTTTATGTTAAAAAAATTTATAGCTATAACGAAATCAAACTTCTATATCAACGCAATCAAAAGATACAGCATACGCCGCACATTTAACTCTCTACTACTCGCAGCTAGTCCTAGAATCTTGAAATTTAAAAAAAAAAATTAGAATAATTCCGAAAACCTTAAAATTTACGGAACCCTCTATCCGCGAGTATGACTCGCACTTGGCCACAAATATTAACAAGGATTCTCTTCGTCACAGCGACATCCAACATGGCAACGGTGAAGCAGATTGATACCAAACGCATCCCGCTCACAGACAACGGTCCCAGAGACGAGATGAACAACGAAGTCTCCTCGACCTCCAGTGAGGGGTCAACGTCCGACCCCATCGCCAAGTTCAACAAATACTATAGGACCACGTATAAACAGTCGCAGTCAGATAACGAAGGTCCACCGAGAAGGTATTTATTTATTATTTACGACGTTGTGTTCACGCGAAAGTCACACAAAGAAATCCTCACTTGGCGCAATTCGTTTGGCGGCATTTATCAAAGGGCGTCTAAGCGGTCGACACATCGCACTAGCAGCGCGAATGACGATCAAAACAACTGGTATCTTATACTTTAACGACCTCCGTGGCGCAGTGGTATCTATGCGCGGTGGATTTATAAGACGGAGGTCCTGAGTTCGATTCCCGGCGGAGCAGATTGAGATTTTTCTTAATTTGTCTTGGTCTGGCTGGTGGGAGGCTTTCGCCGTGGCTAGTTACCGTACCGACAAAGACGTACCGCCAAGCGATTTAGCGTTCCGGTACGATGTCGTGTAGAAACCGAAAGGGGTGTGGATTTTCGTGCCAGTCCTAACAAGTTAGCCCGCTTCCATCTTAGACTGCATCGTCACTTAATATCAGGTGTGATGGCAGTCAAGGGCCAACTTGTAGTCGATAAAAAAAAAATATTCACACATATATTATACAGTATATGTTTTCCTAAAGTTGTACACTGTATCCGCCCACTGATGGACATAGGCCTTTCCGTGAGCATGCCACCACACACGATCCTCTGTGATCCTCACCCAGTCTCTTCCCACTGTCTTTTTAAGGTCGTCGGACCATCGGGCTGGAGGGCGTCCTACATAGCGTTTAGTACGTGGTCTCCACTTTAAAACACGCCGGCCCCAGCGACCTTTTATTCTGCGATATATGGCCTGCCCTCTGACTTATTTAATTTAATTAAACCATTATTTTCAGTCTGCCTGTTGGTCTAATGGTTAGCTTATGTGGATTCGATCACGAGGTCCTGGGTTCGATTCCTGGGAATAATGAGCTTTTTCATTCGTCTATGAAATGTTCAGTACATTCCTAGCCCGGAGTCTGGATTTTGGTGGTGTTACACCCCCGTGCCTCGGAGAGCACGTTAAGCGACGCCCGGTCACTGTCATCAACATCTGATAGTGATCGTTAATAAATGAAACATTATCACCCTAAGCCCGCCAACCCGCATTGGAGCAGCGTGGTGGGTGTACGCTCCATATCGCCTCTTTTAAGGAGGGACGCCTGGCCCTGTAGTGGACCGTTAAGAAGCTGATAATGATGATGATTTTCAGGTCAATCCAGCTGCCAAGAAGCCACTACAAATCAATGAACAACATAAACGACATCTACACCGAGGTAACGTCAGTACAAAACAGCATTTCAAACATAGATTTAAATCTCCACTCGACGGAGATTAAAAAATTCGAATCTCTACGCATTCCCATAGTAGGTTACGAGGTTATGGAGGAGAGAGCTAGGTTCACTATATATAAGTTAAAAGTTGAAGACGATAAAAGGGATCAATCCTGGCTGGTGTTTCGAAGATACACAGACTTTGTCCGTTTGTATAACAGAGTCAAAAACCAGCAGCCAAATTTGATGCTACCGCTGCCAGGCAAAAGGTGGTTCAGAGATAACTTCGAACCAGCGTTCCTCGAAGAAAGGGTTAGGGGTTTACAGATATTCGTCAATTCGATACTGAGTAAACTTCCCCACCATCCAATAGTCAGGGAGTTCTTTTGTCTGGATGAACCGCCCCAAGTATTCAGCTACCAGCCCGAAGTTCAAGCTGTTTATGGGGCTCTGGAAGACTCTATAAGCACTCTAAAAGTGCAATTGAAGCAGAAGGATGCGACTATTATGCATTTGCAGAAACGGGTCTCGCAATTGGAAGACCAGGTTAAAAATTGCCCAACGTGTTCCACTAATAAATCAGCTAATTTGTAGCACGTATAAGAAATGTTAAAGTCTAAATGATAAAATGGACTAATTCTGGCTGGTATTTTATAAAAATACACCAATTCTAACTGGTATTCTATAAAAAGATTTTGTCCATTTGTGTGACTAGCAGCCAGCAGCCATGTTACCGTTTTCAGGCAAAAGCTGGTTCAAAGGCTGTTGTATAAATAAATAAGTGAATTTGTAGCTTTTTATAATTCTTTATCAGAAAAAACTAATGTCTAAGTGATAAAAAGGACCAATCTGGCTGGAATAATTAATGCATTAACCCTGGTGTTCCCTAAAAGGTTTTGTTTATTCGTGTAATAGAACTAAAAAACCAGCAGCCGAACCTAATAATTCCAAGCAAAAGATGGTTCAGGCATAACTTTGAACCAGCTTTCCTAGCGACTATTGTGCATTTGCCAAAACGTGTCTCACAATTGAAAAAGCAGATTAAGAATTGTCCGACCTTTTGTAATAATCAATTTGTAGCTCTTATGTTTTTATAGCTTTTCATCAAAAAAGCTAAAATTTAGATGATAATTCTGGCTGGTATTTTATAAAAAACAAGCTGAAGTCTAAATGATAAAATGGACTAATTCTGGCTGGTATTTTATAAAAAACAAGCTGAGGTCTAAATCATAAAATGGACTAATTCTGGCTGGTATTTTATAAAAAACAAGCTGAAGTCTAAATTGTAAAATGGACTAATTCTGGCTGGTATTTTATAAAAAACAAGCTGAAGTCTGAATGATAAAATGGACTAATTCTGGCTGGTATTTTATAAAAAACAAGCTGAAGTCTAAATGATAAAATGGACTAATTCTGGCTGGTATTTTATAAAAAACAAGCTGAAGTCTAAATTGTAAAATGGACTAATTCTGGCTGGTATTTTATAAAAACAAGCTGAAGTCTAAATGATAAAATGGACTAATTCTGGCTGGTATTTTATAAAAAACAAGCTGAAGTCTAAATGATAAAATGGACTAATTCTGGCTGGTATTTTATAAAAAACAAGCTGAAGTCTAAATGATAAAATGGACTAATTCTGGCTGGTATTTTATAAAAAACAAGCTGAAGTCTAAATGATAAAATGGACTAATTCTGGCTGGTATTTTATAAAAAACAAGCTGAAGTCTAAATGATAAAATGGACTAATTCTGGCTGGTATTTTATAAAAAACAAGCTGAAGTCTAAATTATATAAAATGGACCAATCCTAGCTGGTATTGCATAAAAGATTTTGTCTGTTTGTGTGATAGAATTGTTACGAAAGGGTGGTTCAAAGATAACACGTTGTACTAATTAATTAATCAATTTGTAGATTTTTCATCAACTTGTCATCATAAGGATGGATTTTGGATCCATTTTGTATACAAAAAATGTATAAGTATTATATAATAAGCAATGAATTCGTGTTCACAATATACAATATGTTTATATGTTTAGGTTATACCTCACGAAATGTCAGCATGTAATCTAGGGTGTATAAGGGGGGGCTTAGGGGTCTGGACCCTCCCTCCCCGTAGCATAGAACTTAAATCGGGTGAATGTTAAACAAATTCTGTAACGTTTACGTATTGTAAGTATAAGACTTACCCCCCCTCCCCCCATATGAAAGAAACGGATCATTTGTAGGCCAAGAAGGCCAAAAGAAGGGAAAAAAAGAAGAAGAAGAAAAAACCCATGAGGCTGTAGCGCTACATAGGGTGTTTTAATGTAAATCAAGGTGTGGAAGACCTAGAAAGGGGGGGGGGGGTGCCCCTCTTTTATGCTTAAAAAAAAACATGTGGCTAACATAATATACAGTGTTTCAATGAATATGCCGTGCCCCTCTTATATGCCCCAAAAAACCCATATGGCTGACATTGCGCAGGGTGTTTTTTATACATAGTATGGCGAATACAGCCGCATAATATTGATATTAGTCTATATTAACATTGTATCAATGGTTCTTATATGTTTAAACTGATATTATCTATGGTACAAACGAAAGTGATAGTGTTAAAATATATCGAATATTATTGGAATATCATTATATAGGGTCGAGTTTGCTATAGTTGAATTGTTAAGGTGTGTCTACACTTAGGAGCCGAGCACTAGCCGAGCACTAGCCGAGCTCGAACCGAACACGAATGTGTGGCTGACCTATGAGCGTCTAGCGGCAGTGCCCCACCAATAATATGATAGGAGTATAGTTCATATTACTTTATTTAGGTGTTCGAGCCTTTAGGCTTGACCCACTGTGAGATAACCCTTTGGAACATCAGCGCCATCTAGTAGTGCATACCGACATTATTCACGAGGGTTGTCGGTATTAGTTCGGTGAAAGGAGTGGGGAGTCAGCGCGAAGGCAGGCGGCGTTTGCCATTTTAAATTCAGTACGCTTTTGAATCTCAGCGTCGTCAGTAGATACTAAGAACGAAGTTTCTTTTATTTTACTTATTTAAAAAAAAAAAATCTTTTTTTACTACGTGAATATCCGTAGTTTGATACGGAAATTATTTACGTAAATTGGTGCAAAATGTATCACTTCCATACATTTTAAGGTACGTGGTTTACGCCACGAGCCGCTTCATACTTCAGCTATGAAGTTACTTGTCGTCTCGCAACGAACGACAAGCTGTCTGGAAACCGTTTTCGGTAAAGACAGAATGGCACCTTAGCACCTTAAAACGATGTCAGTCGTATCAACTGAGACGTTTCAGTCGCATCGATTGCGACGCCGGTCGCATCGATTGTGATGCATAGTCGCATCAACCGAGACGACCGGTCGCTCAATTTGAGGCGTCCGATCGCATCGAATCAGACGACTGGTCGTATCAACTGAGACGACCGGTCGCATCAACTGAGACGGCTGGTCTCAACTACTGAATCGACCGGTCGCATTGACTAAAAGTGTAAAGTCACGTCAATTAAGATTATCGATCGTCGTTCATACTGACTTTGCTACTTTTTTCAGATCATTGCGATGTATATATTGCAACAAGGGAAGAACTGCTAATCCCGAATTGAAGCTAAATTAACATTTCCTACGGCTGAATTAGCTGCGGCATACTGCCCAAGTGATATCGGCTGTACTAAAAAATCAAAAGGATATTGATCCTTTTCTATGTAAAAATGATGGAGTTTATAACTAAACAAACTCAAGCTATAAAAAGAGTTTGCAGGTCAAGTCTCAAACCTGTTAAGTAACAATAACAAAGACTCTTCCGAACTGAACGAGTTTTTCGAATCAGTACCAGATTGTACAGAATACATCGAGGAGACTCGTATCACTCCACTAAATAAAACTGTAGAAGATGCATCTCTATTAAGAGGTCACTGAATAGGGATCCTAAAGAAGCTCCAGTTACGGCACTAATTGCTAAGGCCGTGCAGTTAGCGAAACCTGACCAAAACGCCGAACAGTGTCCCCCAAGTGACTTCTCCCCTATAGATATACCAACGAGGCGGAACCTAAACTAACAAAAGCAAATCCAAACCTGGTCGATCAAGGTCAGGAGGATCAACGTCTAAATAAGGACGGATGGAAAAACATACCTTACGACACGTTTAGAAAACTTTTCATGCTACGCCTGTGTCGGCACTGAAGGATATTGTTCATTTAGCAACTCGTAACTGGAATCTAGTCTCATAGCTAGAAAAATGGGATATGGTCTTAGAGGCCGTTACATATGGCTTATAACTACAAAGGCAGATCTTTCAAAAAGCTTCCCAAA
Organism: Mycalesis mineus; assembly: GCA_034621355.1. Taxonomy (NCBI): domain Eukaryota; kingdom Metazoa; phylum Arthropoda; class Insecta; order Lepidoptera; family Nymphalidae; genus Mycalesis; species Mycalesis mineus. The sequence continues at coordinate 1,131,947 of JAXAVZ010000103.1, read as the reverse complement.
AATGGATACAAATCCTAGGACAGAATGCCAAACTATAAACATATAGCATATGCTGGCCGCAGACAATCAATTTAGGAAGATATCGGAGGATTCTTGTGGCAGAAGACCCGAAATCATTCCAACCCGAAAAGGCTTCTAAGCCATCTAATAAAGCATTAAGCAATATCCTAGATGATGTACCACCAAGAAATACGCACCTCTTCTCTGACGAAAACCTCTCAGGTGGTCAAAAATCAGGGGGGGGGGGGCATATTAATAAGTCTTCAAAGAAAGAACCAACTCCAAAAGCATCTAAAAGTGATATTATTCTTATTACTTTGCCACGTGACAACAAAAACTTCTTGTGACTTTCGGAAACAAGACGAAACCCCGTCTGGTTCTAGCCTTTTTTAAACAGGGCAACTAACATTAAGTTTTGATCTATGGAAATCGTTAGGAACACCAGATACATTATTATGAACGCTATTAAAGGTTTCCGTACCTATACTGGAACCACCAAATATACTCTTTTCCGAGTGTTATACTGAATTACACGAACCTAAAATTTCTGAGTAAAGGACTAAATAAATTACTACATATGAATGCAATAACTCCTACAATTTCGATGGGTAATCTATCACCAATCTTCCTCAGAACAAAGCCTAGCTTTTCTTACAGACTGATGTTTAACTTGAATTTGTTGAACTTGTATATGAGGCTCGTTGAAGCCGCCAAAGCTTTTTAAGTTTGTCAAAAGTAGCGCAAGCTGTACAATAGGAGGACGATCTAGTTAAAATCTACATCTCAAATGCAGTATGCATTGTGATATGGGGATGAAGAGATCACATCCCCATACAAGAGATCTCTATCTATCATTGAGGTTTCTATCATTTGCATTCGATGGTAATATATGTATAACAATATGAATCAATATAATAAGAATATTAATACAAAGCGCAAGCAATATGAATTGTTTGCGCTTCTGTTTATCAAGCACTCCATTTATTTGAATAAAACTACTAACTGGGTTGCGTTATTAATACGAGAAAAAGCCATCAGGGTTATTGTAAATCTAGAAAATTTCTTACTTACGAATCAGAATTGTAAATTAGCCGAACAAGCAACTTGGATCGTCTATCATCTATCTATCTATTATATCTATCGTTCAAGTTGCTAGTTTGGCACACATGGCATTAATTTGGTGTATTAACGCAGATAAATCAAACCTGAAACCAAAAACGGACATAAAGTATTTAGGTTTAATTTGGCACCGGAAGACCAATAACCAAATCTAACCTTCTGCAAAGCTTGCCAATATTAAAATGTCAATCTTTAATATACTTTCCAATAACAAACGGTGCTGGACAGAGGCTAAAGACAATTTCTAGGTAAATTAAACTTGCGGCCAATCTATTAACACCATTAGGTCTCTATTATTAACCTTTTCAACCTTACATAAAATGTTGGACATTCAAGTCACTCTAGCATCCATATTCATAACTGTAATCTACGTTAATTTAACACGGATCGGATGTTAACTGATTTCTCTTACTCACTCACTACTCACTTAGCCCAAAGAATATATTACTCTAAATATTACAACACTACAATAACGTCCGATGCATCAAACATCGGATGAGGGCTACAATAAACAACAAGAAGCTGTCAAGTCACTGGAGCACCTCGCAAAGTTATTGGTACCTACTGCAATCAAAAGGAATTTTGGATATTACTTTTTTGAACGAACCTATAAAGAAGCCTCAGGAATATAATATTATTTCAATCAGACAACAGAACAACGACATACGAAAGCGGAGTCGAATTAAAAAATACTGCCTAAGAATACTAATCTCGATCAGGCATGAGAAAAGTACGTGAAAGCGGTATCTGACTGCTACTTCAATCCTTAACAGGTGACAAACGACACAATATCACAATAACTCAAACCAGATACAACAGAATGACCAACAACCTTTCACGGCCAAAAGCTCTAAAAGAAAGGCACCTCGATCTACCAACATGTCAATCAATTATCCAGAAAATAGGCTTACCAGAAATCGACCTATGTGAAAGCAGATCCTCCATTATAGTCCTAAGATGTGTGAGCGAGGACCAAAAGGATACGTAAAGCGAATTCACGGACGATCATGGATATACCTCGGATCTTCCCACCAGCTTTGGGTTCTCTAGTGCCACAGCAACTGAATGGATCCTAAGGACACTAACTCCTAGGATAACAAAGTGGGAGAAAACTTTCTGGAGATACGAAGTAACGAAAAGTGCAACATGTAAGTGGGCATAAAGGATAAAGGAGAGCCTTTCTTTAATCTATAGAATCTCAAATCTAAAACATCATCTTCTGGACCTACGGACCAACCTACCGCCCAGAGACAACCATGCCTGGTGTTTGGGTCAATGATATAACAAATTGAATGCGTCCGAATGCATCTATTGATTATCAGCAAAAATCGATTACAATCGGAGTGGAAATTATTTACTTATTACCAATTGGCGATGACACAAATATTGGAGATGCTGGTTACAGAGGTTTCAAAACAATAAGGTATCTACGATAATACCAAATTCTGGTAATTTAAATACTTGATACACTTATACAACGTTAAGAATCTCGCCCCAAAGACTATACTGGTTTATAAACTATAAATCAGTAGTAATCAGATATACAAAACTGGATTATATGTTTACTTAAGAATCATCTGATATTAAAGAAAACTATTAAAAATATTTTCTTGAAAAGACCCGACAGGATCTGGAATGTTTTTGATCACGCAAAGTGGATCATTTAAAGGGGTGGTAATGACTCCAGGTTATTTCAGATCTCACAGCATGTAGCTACCATATTATTTTTTGCATCGGGTCGCCGTGACCTTACATTACTCCACATAGGCCAAGAGCATTTGAGATGCCACATTTGGGTCAAAATTTGACAGTAGCAGTTGTGCACAGTCTGGTTGGTGTCTGGCAAAATGCAACAACGTTATACTTGGCCATTCTCATTGGATAACCAAAGTTGGTACATAATTCTGAACAACAACGGTAAGCCGAACCTGCTTTATCAAATTTATTCAGTATACCCGAAATAAAGTCAAAGCAACATCGAGATCAGTTATAGTAGGCTTTATAAGACTTTTTCTAAAAACCATTAATATCAAAAGATCGCCTGGCAGCTTCAGATCAACTGCTGCTTCCTACAACTGGATCAATAAAAATCTCGATATCGATAAAGTGCTAACCAAAAGGGTAACTAGCGTAGTTGCTCTTCCTTCTTAAAATACTACTAAAAGAAGGAGAAGCAAGCACTTGAATACTGTGTGTAAACACTTGAGTAATGTACAAATCATGAAATGTCCGATGTTTTATTTTTTGTTTTCTACTATTTGAACCTACAATATATTTCTATAATTGTTGTTAAAAGTACATAATTAGAACCTAGAGCTATTGCTTGAAAGACATATATCCTAATTAAAATAAGAATTAAATCTAAAGCTTTCGCTAGTTGTTGGAGCAAGGGTCGGATACAGAAGGAAGTAATTCTTGAGGCTCCAGAGTGAGGAGGTTCCACTCTGGAGCCCTGACCACGGCTTTTTTATTTCTGCTTCTTTGCTTGGGCCCCCGGGCCCCAAGACATTTTATATAATTTTTATAAGCATTGTTAAAAAATTTTAAAAAAGAATTATAAATAAATGATAGATTAAAATCATAAATTAAATATTAATATACCTATATTAATAATAATATTTATATACCTATATTGATATACAGGTATATTTATAACATAGGTATTGTGACACCACAGATACCACAGATTAATTATCACAGTACGCTAAGTCAGCGCCGGCAGATATTAAACATCTCACAGTGGGTCAAGCCTAAAGGCTCGAACACCTAAATAGAACCGTTTTTCCCCCGAAGGGTAAAAAACGTATATTTAGGTTTCAGCCGAAAGGCTTGACCCACAAATAAATACCTTGCCGGCTTTCGCCTCGCTGCGATTCCAGGTACTGAATTTAAAATGGCAAACGCCGCCTGCCTTCGCGCTGACTCCCCACTCCTTTCACCGAACTAATACCGACAACCCTCGTGAATAATGTCGGTATGCACTACTAGATGGCGCTGATGTTCCAAAGGGTTATCTCACAGTGGGTCAAGCCTTTCGGCTGAAACCTAAATATACGTTTTTTACCCTTCGGGGGAAAAACGGTTCTATTATAAACTACTAGAGAAGGCCCGCAGTTTCACCCGTGTACTTCTCGTACCCGTGGGAATTTGAGGGGCGTATTGACACTTTCCTCGAAGGCCGCTAAGGCATTAGCAGTGCCTCTGTAGGGCAAGTGTGAGTTTTTCACCGAGCGACTGCGTAAAAACGTATTCACTCATAACGTGAAATTATATAGCAAAAAAAGCGTTTACTCTCGCTATAACTAGATGGCGCTACTAAAATTCCATACAAATTTGCGTTACGTTTTTAGGCAGTCGCTCGGTAACAAACTCACACTCGGCACTCTGGTGTTACAAATGTTTACAGGCGGCGGTAATCGCTTAACATCAGGCGACCCGCATGCTAGTTTGCTCGCTTTGAAATATATAAAAATATACAAATTTTCTCTTTATAATATTAGTAAACTGTACTACAAGCCATATAAATTAGCAATAAAGGGCGTTCAACTCTCGAAAGTCGCTAAGAGCAAGGGAGTAGTGACACTACTATCTATATCTTTATATCTATAAAATGTATGGCAATGTTAACGTTAATGTTGCCAACTGGCGAAACTTATTGTTTGGGAGTTACATTCACGCAGTGGATTGCTAATACAAAAAAAAAATTTATATACTTCGCCGCCTTCTGCACGGCCCGCAGTTTTCAGTTCTTAACTTCTAAGCAGTCGGGTTTTTTGTTTTTATAATAATGTATTTTTTTGAGACTTTTTAGTTTTAGTTTGTGGTATAGAAATGAGACGGTACATTGTTTGAAATTGTTTTTGTTAAAACAGTAACATAAGCATGATATGATATATATAATTTTGAAATGGTCTTTTTACAACCTTTTATATGATACTCATATTGTTAAGATAAGTAAACAAATGTACACATCCCCATCTTTTTTCCTCACTTACAGCCGCCATTTAGAAAATTTATATAGCCTATGTAACACAAATCTGACGAATTCAACTATACCTCATGTGTCAAAATCCGTCCAGCTGTTTAGCCTGTAGCGCGTGCTAAAGAAATAGACATACATCGAAAAACATTACCCTCCTTCTGACGCAGTCGGGCAAAAAGACGTTTGAGGACAGCGCTCGTCGGAGGCTCGTTGTACGTTCACACTTGAAGCGAACAACGAGCAGTGGCTCCGCTCGTGCTCGGCGCATAACTGTAGACGCACCTTTGCTTTGCTGCGTGAATGTTTACTCATTTTTATTTGACATATAACTAAAAAAATATATAGGTTTATTTTTATATGGTACAAAATATATGAGTGATATGAGATTAATAATTACATGTATTTATACTACGGTCAAGTAACGAGGGTTATTATAACACGAGTGATTTTTAGGGTTCCGTAGCCAATGTGCTATACCCCATATTGTTGCTACGGAATCCTTTAGGGGCGAATCCGGCTCGCACTTTGCTGCTTTTTGTACAATGTCCAACACGATTGTTATGGGGTGTCCAGCGTACGCGACTAACGCGATGCGAAGTTGCCAACGCGACGAACGCGATCAAAACAACGATATTCCCTACTTTCGGCGTAGCAGTCTGCGGCGGGACGCGACGTAATGCGCATCTGTGTCGCGTCGTGTCGCATCGCGTTGCGTTTGTCGCGTATGAATGGCTGATTACGTGTAGTGGCATACATTAAATTTTTTATGACCATGAAATAAATAAAATAATTATTTAGATGTACTATATCCTTAAAGTTTAAAATCTAATGTGTAAGAAATACAGGATGTCCAATAAATTGCATTTATAACATGGAGGTCTTAGGTTCAAACCCAATGTAGATTTAGGCTAGTGGGAGACTTCGGCCGGGGCTAGTTACCACCGTACTGACAAAGACGTACCGCCAAGCGATTTAGCGTTCCGGTACGATGGCGTAACAATTTTGCCCGCTTCCATCTTAGCCATCATCACTTACCGCCAGGTGCGATTGCAGTCAACGAGTGAGTTTGATCTATTATTTGTGGAACATCCTGTATACTCTGCTGTATACTGTATATTTGTGGAACATCCTGTATACTCTGCTGCATACTGTATATTTGTGGAACATCCTGTATACTCTGCTGTATACTGTATATTTGTGGAACATCCTGTATACTCTGCTGTATACTGTATATTAGTGGAACATCCTGTATACTCTGCTGTAAACTGTATATTGGTTATGTAATTTTAATTATTAATTTTTCATGTTTACTATTAATTTTTATTTTTAATATTCGGCAGTTGAATTATTTTTTAAGTTTTATATTGTAAGTAGGTGTTATTTCGGTTAAGTTCATTATGAACAATGCTGCCGTCTTAACGAAGAGTGCAATAACTAGGTTTTGACTATGCAGTTATATTAACTAACAGAACTACTGAAGATGCAAAAAAGTCATCTAAGGCGAAAATAAAGAACTCATTTTTTAACCGACGAAAATACAGGTTTGTCCGATTTTGATACAACATACTTCCAAGGTGGTCCCATTGTCATCATGTTAGGATCTGATGATGATATCCTGGGAAATTGAAGGAACTCTTCATATATTACAGGCACACTTGCAGCGATTTCGGTTTTAGTGTAAGTGTCGGTAGCTTGTTCGCTACAAGTGCCGTATAATATACTATGACAGTATAGTACGAGTGCGTTACGTGGCGATAAATCACTAAAAAGTAAGAAATAAAATTTTTTATCAAAAAATAGAACCGACTCAAAACGCACTTAAAATTAAAAAATAACTGTGGCATTTAGTTGCTTTAATTTACTTAAGCATATCTAGGAGTCGGTGCCAGCCAAGGTTTCTACTATAAGGACGTTACCTAGAACCCACAAACTGCTTTACTACGTTAAATAAATGTTTCTTAAATTTGCTGGCACCGACTTCATAGATATGCTTAAGTAAATTAAAGCAACTAAATGACACAGTTACTTTTTACTTTTTAGTGCGTTTTGAGTCGGTTCTATTTTTAGTTAAAAAAAAATATTTCTTACTTTTTAGTGATTTATCGCCACGTAACGTACTCGTACTAAACTGTTAGTATATTATACGGCACTTGTAGCCAAAAAGCTACCGATACTTACACAAAAACCGAAATCGCTGCAAGTGTGCCTGTAATATATGAAGAGTTCCTTCAATTTCCCAGGATATCATCATCAGATCTTAACATGGCAATGGAACCTTGGAAGTGTGCCCGTTCTAATAAAAAATTAATTATCAAAATCGGACAAGTCTCTAAAAAGTTATGCGTGGTCATACATAAAAAAAATACGTGTCGAATTGAGAACCTCCTCCGTTTTTTTTTCGTCGGTTAAAAAGTCATCTCGGGCGAAAATAAAGAGCTCATTTTTCTAATCACGGGTATGGTCTTAAGTCAATCGCTGTGAGTCAGCGGGTGCTCAAAACTCGACTTATTGTAGTCTTCGTTAGGACGGCAAAATGATGCTTCAATCATTTTTATTATTCATGATCTTTTTGAGAATGTTTTGGATTCGGGTTAGATTCTTCTTTAAAAAAAAAAAAGTTGAGAGGTGTCAAGGGACACCCGGATGGAACGAAGTTCCTTTCGATTAATTAGTGAAGGAATTGTAATAATTTTTTTTTTTAAGTAATAATAATATTTGTTGTTGTACACCGAAACACCAGACAACGCCACGAGAGCGCGAGACAGCATACAGCGCGGGCGCCCCCCGCCGCTCACGCGCACACACATCAAAGGCGGCGGCAAGATCCTTTGATCAAAAAGTGTCGTGACAACTTTTCGTAAGAATTTTTTCCGTCTAGCCCCCTTTCACAACGCGCGATAAGGAACTTCGTTCCAATACAGTAAATTCTATGCCCGATGTTGGTGGTGTTACACCCCCGTCCCTCGAATAGCACGTTAAGCCAGTCCCGGAGACTTTCATTAACATCTGTGTGCCTAGTGTAAGATTTTACCGCGTCGATATCGAAAACAGTAAACGCAAATTTTATATGGAATTGGTGCAGCACCATCTAGTTATGGTGAGAGTAAACGTTTTTTTGCTCTATAATTTGACGTTACGAGTGAGTACTTTTTTACGCAGTCGCTCGGTGAAAAACTCGCACTGATAGTGATCGTTAATAAATTAAGCACGCTACTAGAGCAGCGTGGTGGGTCAACGCTCCATATCCGCTCTACTATTACAGAGGCCTTGTAGTAGGCCATGTATGGTTAATGGTGATGATGTTGCAAAATTAATCAATTATTCATTGTTTTTTCATTGATTAATATTTAAATTAAACCCTTTGGACCGCGGCAGCTAATGTCATTGAACTGAGGGCGAATTTAGAGACAGTTAAGAAAAACCGAGGACCTCCGTTGTGCAGTTGTATGCGCGGTGGATTTAGAAGACCGAGGTCCTGGGTTCGATTGTCAGGAGGCTGATTGAGATTTTTCTTAATTTGTCTTGGTCTGGCTGTAGGGAGGCTATCGCTGTGGCTAGTTACCAGCTTACCGACAAAGACGTACCAAACGATTTAGCGTTCCGGTACGATGTCGTGTAGAAACCGAAAAGGGTGTGGATTTCATCCTACTCCTAACAAGTGAGCCCGCTTCTATCTTAGATTGCATCATCACTTAACATCCGGTGTGATAGCAGTCAAAGGCCAACTTGTAGTCGATAAAACAAACGGATTTGTAAAACTATTTAGGCCGGCCGCATATTGTAAGAATTTTTCTGTTAGAAATTTTCTGACGCCCGTCGATACCATGCCGCGCACCTATCGGAAACTTCCGGCGAGTCTGAGTTTAGTTCGCGACTGAACGGCAGCATAAGTGTGCTTACATAAAGTAAGAAAAATCAAAATGGACGACGATCAGTTACTTTTATCAGCGTTAAAAAAACTTAGTTAAAAAAAATCAGATCAGAAAAATTTCTGCCTTCCGATCGTTTGCATCCGGCGCTCATCAGAAGCGGACGTCGGACACGTCAGAATTCTGATAGTGTCCGGGGTCCACAACTAAATATATGAACAGAGTGCGCCCGGCGGGCGTCAGAAATTTTTGACCGACGAAAAAAAACGGAGGAGGTTCTCAATTAGACACGTATATGTTTTTTTTTATGTACTCATAACTTTTTACAGGGTTTTTTGATAATTCTTTTTTTATTAGAAAGGGCATACTTCCAATATCCTAACATGATGACTATGGGACTACCATAGTCATCCTGTTGGGATCTGATGATGATATCCTGGGAAAATTGAAGGAACTCTTCAAATGTTATAGGCACACTTGCACACACGTTCTATTTTTTGTTAAAAAATTTTATCTAACACAAAAATTCTTACAATATGCGGCCGCCCTTAAACTATGAATCTGGATCAGGTCACGGAATAATTCTGAGTTTTTCATTCTTTTATGAAATGTTCAGTACATTGCAAGCCCGGAGTCTGGAAGTTGGTGGTGTCTCCCCCCGTGCCTCGGAGAGCACGTTAAGTTGTCCAAATAGCTTCGCCAAATTTGTCCCCAGCTCTGAGACTACTAGGTACAAATAATATTTGAGATATTAACTAATTAAATACAATTTAATTTTTTAGTTTTTATTGAAAAGTGTTACCCACACTTTAGGGATTATTTATATTTAAGAATAAACATAATATCAAAAATAAGCAATCCGGGCACTTAGACCGCCTTACCGCTAGGCCACGATCCCGATGACGTCGGTACCGAAAATTTTTGCTTTGATATTATGATTTCGGTACCGACGTCATCGGGATTGTGGCCTAGCGGTAAGGAGCTCTAAATGCTCAGATTGCCAGAGAGACGCGGGTTCGAATCCCGTCGGTTTCGCAATTTTTCATATATTTTTTATTCTAATATATAAATAAAATTTAATATAATTAATAAGGTGCTATTTGTCGATACAAAATGTTAGCATTTAATATGTGATGATAATAATTAATATTAATAAATGATATTTTTAATACAATACATATGTTAAATATAAATGCTTGTTTTATTTTTAACCCCCGACGCAAAAACGACGGGGTGTTATAAGTTTGACGTGTCTGTGTAAGGGCTAACGCTAAAACGCTCGCGGGTGTATAATGAAAAATAGTATGTACAGCGCAGCCGCGTGCGACATAGCGCGGGCGCGGGCGGCGGATTGTCAACCGCGCGGCGGGTGGCTGTGGTAGACGCTACGGTCACACGCGTCGGAGGCTAGGTACAATCATGAACATCGATACAAAGCGCGTAATAATTGAGGTGCAATTTCAGCCAGTATTATGGGATATGGCGAATGAATTATCAAATTCTCCGCTGAGTAACCTACTTGTCAAGAACGGGTTATGCAGTCGAGGTTGTTTCCGTTGACGTCTTTTTGCCAAATAATAAATTAGTAAATAATCCATGGTAATCTACTCGACACAACTGTACACGCTCGACATCAAAGTTATACTAGCAGCGCTGAGACGGGCGCACGCGACGGGTGCCCGCTCGCGGATTTGTGGCCCGCGGCGGGTGTATAATGAAAAATAGCATGGACATCGCGACGGAGCGCGGGCGCGGGTGAGTGTTTGAACTGATATAGGGGAGGTAAGGGCGGGGCGAGTACAAAAGGGTCGAAGTGCATCCGCTATGGCCTCACTCTTCACAATAATAATAATAATACAGGTTGTAACGTAAGGGTTTTATTAGAAAAGAAACCATCTTAGTTATCACAAAAAGTATATTAATAAAAATTATGGGCTGTTGGTGTAAGGCCCGCCTAATTTAAACCTCGCGCAGTCCAGTACCTCCCTGGAGCCAGGCGCGATGATGCCAGCTGGAGCCAGCTGATGGCCGGTCACGAGATGGGACGGCCGAAGGATGCCACGACGCCGGTGATGAATTGACCACGGTGACGTCACGGGTACAGCGGCAGATGTAATTTGCACCGGGATTGTCCAAGGTGAACATAGGACCTGGAATTCACGTCCAGAAAGGTTTACGACCCGTTATTCCCATCTTTTCTGGTTGTGCCCACCACAAGCAAAGCTACAGGGGAAGCCCGAAAGTGCAGGTAGTAAGGTTGCCGTGAAGACAACCAGAAAGGAGTAGGCAAGAATACGTAAATGACAAGAAAATGATATTTAAATAATGAAATAACAATTGATATAGTGATAATTGATCGCGCCGTGCAATGATTGTTGATATTACTGTTCCACATGACGATAATCTGGTGAAAGCTGAAAAGGAAAAAGTATCAAAATACTTGGACCTTGCTCATGAGATTACCGCCATGTGGAATGTTGATTCAACAATGATTGTTCCTATAGTCGTTTCAGTCAACGGTCTTATAGCGAAAAGCTTTGACGAACATCTTAAGAAGCTTTCGCTTAATTGTTGGATCAAGGGTCGGATACAGAAGGCAGTAATTCTTGAAACGGCGCGCATTGTGAGGAGGTTCCTCACTCTGGAACCCTGACCACCGGTTGCTTGGACCCCCGGGCCCAGCAGTAGGCGGAATGAATTTTTATATAAATTTTTAATAGTGTTTTTTTTTATAATTTTAGAAGCATTGTTAAAAATTTTTAAAATAATTGTTATTAACTTTGGGCGTAGAAATAATATTCCGATGTCTTCAAAATTGTTTATTCTTTTGTAAACTACCGCCGCGTCGGAAAATGCAGTTCGTGACGAGAAAAGACGCGGCCAGAAAAACTCGACACATGCTCTTTTTACATTAATTACAATTTACTCAATTACAATAATTAATATTACACTAAAAATATGCATACTTTGTAACAATCAAAAAGAACAGTAAATTACACTACTCGACTCTTCTAACATATCCATTTTACCTTATATTTTACGGCCTGGAATCTAGTCCTTTGAAATCATCTCACGGTTGACAGACACAAGCTTACGTTACCATAGACAATATCGTACAATATTGTCTATGGTAACAATGGTAATATTTTAAAATGCTAACAGTCGGCCTTTCCTGACCAATTCTCACGTCCCGTGAGAAAAACTTCACTATTGTCAATAATGACTACAAACTATCAAAAATATCCAACAATTCTACTTTCCTTAAATAACAACAATAAATAATATCTTTAAAACTGCAAGTTACAATTTAATCCTGACTACGGCTACTTATAGATAAAATACTTTTGAAATTATACAAATATCAATAACTCCAAAACGACACCAGCGTTCTATGAACATATAGAATCATTTTGGAATAGTGTAAAAATTGAATCTGAAGGATTACTACATGTTCGTACTAACGTAATAACTCTGTAATAGTATAATGATCATACAATTTAATCATAGCAACATTGCACGCCATAAAATAATTCTGCTATCTTTACATTATCAAACAGTTCTTATTCAACAAAAATTCTTAGTACCTAATCATAATCATTTAAAATTTCTGAAAAATCTATAACATCTAACAATATTTTTTATTTTATCTGACATGTTAATTCAGTATTCTACAATATTCTTAATATTAAAGAATTTATTAATCTTAATAACATCTACCTACATGATATAAAATTATCATCAATGCAATATTATCTATAATAACAAGCAATTACTAAATAGACTGCATTGTGCAAGTTTCACAGCCCCGAGGGGTCCCCTGGCAACCGTCAGGCAAATAATGACAGCTGTCATTATAGCTCCGTCGCTACCCGGGTAGCCGCGGGCCTCAACGAAGGTTTGATTTTATTAGGCGCTAAAAACTAAGTTTTAGTTTAAAAAAAGAATTGTTTCATATTCTGTGATAAATTTCCAAGACATTGACATTGAAATTGGTATTATTCTGTGTTTATTTTTAATCTTATTGGACAGTGCTCGAAAGTGAAATTATAACAGTGTTTTTTCGTGATTTGTGCAAATTTATTGATTGTGAGTACAATTTTTATTACAAAACTAATTATTTTGCATACAGTGATTGCTGTAACGTAATTTGTTTTAAGAAATACATCGAAAATTTTAAATAAATCGTGACAACATCCGATACGTATCTTCTCGAATTACGGCCGATTTATACATGTGAATGATAGTGAATATTACTAAAAATGTATAAAATTTACTTGGAAGTAGTTTACATAAGTATTTAATAACATATTATTGTAAAATATTAGAAAATTATGTATTATTGTGCAACTAAAATTTGACGTTTCTTGAGTTCCGAGCGACCGTTTTGTCTTGTCAATACCAAACAAAACAGTTTCGTTTGGTATTGGTAAAACGAGCTATTTTGGTCTTTATTTGTGAAGCGCTAAGGACGGTTTACCGGTAACCAATAAGAATCCCTTTGTTTGTAAAGTAGGACATAATGATGTATCGATACATCGCCGTGTGTAAAAGATGTCGATAAATTTGGTTCAATTTATTTGTGTATTTTGTATGAATTAATTATAAAAAGCAAATACAAGCTACTTGAAAATTTATGTTTAGAGTTTTTTTAACAAAAAAAAAAATCAATAGATCCGTGTGCTCACATGATGACAATAACTTTTCATTTATTTATTTTACAGTATGGCAGAAAACTGGCGAGAGAACAAAAACCCGCCGGCCGATATCCTCATCCTCATTTATGACGATGAGGCTGAGATTAGCGCCGACGAAGACCTGCTCCGTCATGACGGTGTATTAAAAAAATGTAAAATTAAATAACAACAGAAATGAGTTCTACGCTAACATTTCGAAAATACTTTAGGTAGTTAAAAGTAAAAATTAATAAAAATGAGAATAATTTTATTTTTATTCACATTATATAATAATACCTTACAAAAAGGATAACTGTCGATAAAATTACCAAAAGCAAAAGAACACATCCTTAGCTGTTTTTATATTTCGAAGTGTCGGGTGGAGTCGTGTTTCAAGTGTTTTTATGGTAAACATACCAATTGTTTTTGTTATGTTGTTTACAATAAATAGATAGCATAGACACTTGTTCTTTAGACTTTGTTTGTATTTTCATTTATTTTTCGTAATCTAACGCACAACATAGTTCCGAAATGTTGAACCCGTAAAACAAATATATAAAGTTTTGATTATATCAACATTTTGATAGATAAAAGTTAGGAAATATATCAATCTAGTCATTACATTTTACAGAATGGCAAAATATGGCTTGAAAGAAGATTATTTATTAATTTTTTGTAGAGTAACGATTCAGACCGAAATAGAAAACAGCGCGCGAGCGGGAGGGCACTATGCCCGTAACTGACACTGACAGCAGCTGTCAACTGTCAGGCCCCCAGGGGTTAATTAATTCTGCAATAGCATTTTTTTTACTAGTTTTACCTTAGATACACTGATGTATAATACAATGATAAATCTTTCTCTAATATCAAAACAATCCATCATTTGTGACATGTACAAAATATAAAATATCAAATAACTGCATTAATAATAATCATCAATTCTACATCAATTATTCGTGAGATGGTGTGTATTTAAATCTGAATTCCCTAAAAAATTCTACCAATTAAGGTGTATGAATATTCAATAATTGAATTTTAGGAAATAAAGGATACATACCAGAAATTCATTATGTACTATCACACAAATTAACACATTTTTACCTGAGTGATGCCTACAGGTCATAAAATAATTCGGCAATATCTCTAACATCAAATAATTATTAATTTTAATATGTATAAGATCTATCTTTATTTATTAGTATAGAATTATGTATAGTAATACACAATTTAATTATAAAAAATATCACAATAAATAAAATAATTCAAATAATTATTTAATATAAACAGGTTTTTCATTTATTTTATTTTATCTATAATATCAAACATTTAACCCTCATGACAACAAAATATTACAAAATTATTCTGCAATATCTCAAATGTCAAACAACTATCTTTGTGTCACTGACATGTTATTAACGTTTTTTTTTATTATCTCTAATATTACACATTTTAACTACAATTATCTCTAATATCAAACATTTAACAGTGATAACAACATGTTATAAAATAATTTTGCAATATCTCAATTATAAAACAATTATCTTTGTGACACTAACATATTATAAACGGAATATGCATCATCTCTATTATCAAACATTTATTAAATCTCTCTAATACTAGACTCTCTCTCAAAAGAGTCTCTCTCTCTTTCTATAGCCAAGTGACCCCTTTCTGTTCACAAAATAGCCTCTATATTCACAACTAATTGGCCGAACAACCTCTTAAGGTTCACACAGCAGCCTAGTAGAGAGACCTCTCTATTCACTACAATCTAGCCGAGTGACACCTTTATGTTCACAACAGCCTAGTTCTGTCCACAACGACCTAGTCGAGTGACCCCTTTAACAATGATACGTTTGAAATAATTTCACTGTATTTCTAATTACATCAAAATTACATTTAAAATTCCGTTATCACTTATCTTTCAAGTAAACTATAAACGAACTTGTTTCAAAACTTACAAATACTAGTCTTAATAGAAATTATTTAAATAGAGCTTGTAATTAAATCTTACTTTATCTTATCAAAGCTTATAAATTCTAATCAGAAGGATAGTAATAAGATAGAGCACTACTCAAAATAATTATTCTTACTTGATTCACAACGTACCTCATCTATGAATAGACCTCTATCTCTTTGTAATTAAATCTACCTATATAATAATATAAATTAGGAAAATATCCTTTGTCTATGTAACTTGAACATTTGATTTACTATTTCACAATTATCTCTTTGACTTCCGGTAAAACTCTATTAATATTTTGAGTACTAAATAATTAGTTGATTATTTATAAGATTTTGATTATTTGTATATATGGCATTGTAATATAACCTTTTGACTAGTTTTTCTGCTATTTGATAATAAAACATTGTTTTATTTATCTATCTAAATACTTTGTTGTCTACCGATGAATAAATATATCCTTGCTTAACAATATATAAATTCGACAGATGTAATTTCGACATACCATATTGTGTGCAAATTGTATAAATCTACAATTATCTGAACATTTATTTACAGTGTCCAATTACGTAAAAGATTTATTGTCTAATATTAATTTATAAAAGTATAACTTTATAAGCAGTCAACAGCAACAACAACATCTGGTATACGAGTAATTAGGCAAAATATATATAAATATATATAATAGGCCCGTATCCTTTTTTTGTGTTTATTATTATCATCGCTATTTCTTCAGCTTCATTTATGATTAATCATAACGTTCTCACTTTATGATTAATCACTCATCATTACGAATAATTACTTTTATATTTAAACTTTATAAAGAATAATGTTAATGACATTGACATTATACGAAATATCTATATTTTAATAAATCTATTCCAATAATTCTTCTCATACCAGAATTCTAATTTTCATGTGCGAATATGTGTTTTGTTATCAATTTTAACTATAATATTTAATTTGAAGTTTGCGTGTTACACAGTACATTATATAAGATTAGTTTTAACTTTTCTGTTTAATGTCTCTTTTTTTTTAACTAAAGTATTAACAGCTGAATGTTTTTATTTTATTCTGATTACTAATTGTTTTTGCTAAACTTTAATACCAACTAATCTACATTATAATAATTAATCGAGTTTGTCCTTAAGTATTAATAGTACAATTCGAACCCGATAAACGGTAAAAACGTTTTAAAATTATATTATAAATTCCTGATCTCACTTCGCTTACTGTTTCTATTTGATATAATAAAAATAATTCATTTAGTTGCAAATTCTTCTTGTATTTGTAATTATTTCAGTAAGTCTAATTAAATAAGATTTCATGAACTAAATATCTCTATAATTAAATAATAATTGTCAAACCCAAAAATACATAAAACCAAACGAATTGAATGTAACAATTATAATATTACTTATCCTTTAGTACCAGTATAACCAGGTCAGATAATATTATTTATTTGACTAGTGTTTTTTTTTTGAAACCCTTAATGTGTTGCATTGATAAAATATTATGCCTGCCTAAATATCATGACATTATCCACATAAACTTAATTAAATACCTTCCCTTCTAAAGTGGTAAATTATAAGAATTCAAATGTTGTTACAGAAGCCATCGATATGACAAACATAATTAGATATTTTAAATAATATTTATTCTCAAACAGATTTATTTAATTTAATTAGATAAGGATAGAAAGTAATAAAAATTACTTTGTATTGCACTGTATTGATTTTATGTATATATAAAGCGTTAAATAAATAAACAAATAAATATTCATTTCACTGTAAAACTGAAGATCTTTGAATTCTTTCTTATTCATGTATCTACACAAAGTGAGATTTTTCTTTGAACTCATATTTCTTCATGATTCTTAAATCACAATTAACAGTATTAAATAACGCTCTTCGTTTTGAGTAAGATAGTTGGTAAGGTCTTTAGGTGATAAAATGTGTGGGATCCTATTGAAGTTATGCTAGACTTGTTATTTAACAGTTATGATAGTCAAATCATCTAATCATAATAAGAATCATCAAAGTCGTCCTAAACCAGCCATTTAGGTATAATCACCTACATTTAAATTACATAAAAACATATAAATTATGAATATCGAATAGTACAACTACTACGCTTGTATATTTACAAGAAAAATTATTTAATAATAAAATTATTCATACACACAATATATTTCGAGTATGAACCAGGTAGTACTTTGATACTGCGTGTTAGGACATGCCTCAACTAAAGAAAATAAAAATTTAAAGACTCTTCTCTTAAGGATCTGTACAATAATTTACCTCTCGATATAAATATGCTAAAACGTTAAACATATTTAAAAGCAAGCTAAGAAAACACGTTGCTTGATTACCACTAATGCTTACATTGTTTAGTGCTAATGATGTCTCACTAAACATGATGAGTATTCAACTGATTTTAAATGATAAATAAATGTTATGCTCAAAATAAATGTTTTTTTTTTAAGCTGAGTGTTTGTAAAATTGATAAAATATAGTTTTAATTGTTTCTCTGTAATTGAATGTAAATTTTTGATTCTCTTAAATCTCATCTTTTTCCGTTTATTAACTTTAAGAATCTAGGATGTTATTAACTACTACAAGATAACAATGTATCAATTTTATTGGCTGTAAAATATGTAATTATCTAAAACTCATAAATTTTCTTGAATTAAATAAAAAAAGTAAACAAAAGACCGGTGTATGCAAAAGCGGACGAGTATTAACTCTGTTCTTATCTCTTATAAACAAAACTGTTGTTAGATTTTCAAGAATGATTAATTTATTTTCTGTCGTTTCGATGGCTCAATTGTAAGAATAGTATTTTATCTACTAGATACAACTTAATTAATTTCATAGGTTGAGCCGAAATAAATCTATTTAAATTTTTACTTTAGCAATTATAAATAAGTACTGAATGATCTTTAATCTGTCAATTCATTGGTAAATCAAGCTTGGTTTCACTTGGACTCGTCTTTAGAAACTTTCATAATTATACGCAAAATATCATTATTATTATCCTTCTTTACATAAACGTAAATTATTATTTTAGTCACCTACCAACGCAATTGAGACTCCCATAACTGCCGTATCTGACGACCTCGATTCTCCATTTTACTGAAACGGTAAAAAAAAAAGAAGGGCATGTACATGTATTCTTAGAAACATTGCTTTGAATTTTGAAATTATATTAAATTTTATTTCGAAAACAAAAGAAAGAAAATAGTATTAAGCAATATAATTATTATCTATTTGTAAACGTATACGAATGAATATAAGTATATGAAATTATAATTTTACATCACCTTCTAGGTAATTAATGACGATGTTTGTCGATCGTAAGCGGCTACAATACTCCAATTTACTGTCATCGGTATTCAGACTCCATGACAGCCATACTTGCCGGCCACGATATTACATTTTACTGGAACGATAAAAAAAAAGGCATGTACATATATTCTAGGCAACATCGCTTTAAATTTTGCATTAAAATGCACAATCTAATTCTAAAATGAAAAATGGACAAAAAATATGTGATCTGATTTTAAATGTGGGTACACATATAATTCTTATTTTATGGAATGATAATTTTACATCACCTTTTGTAGGTTTTTTTTTCTCGGGCGTAGTCCACAACTGGGATGATATAAGTTTTCTTCCCAGCATACCACTTCTGATCTATTAACTTTGGGCGTAGAAATAATATTCCGATGTCTTCAAAATTGTTTATTCTTTTGTAAACTACCGCCGCGTCGGAAAATGCAGTTCGTGACGAGAAAAGACGCGGCCAGAAAAACTCGACACATGCTCTTTTTACATTAATTACAATTTACTCAATTACAATAATTAATATTACACTAAAAATATGCATACTTTGTAACAATCAAAAAGAACAGTAAATTACACTACTCGACTCTTCTAACATATCCATTTTACCTTATATTTTACGGCCTGGAATCTAGTCCTTTGAAATCATCTCACGGTTGACAGACACAAGCTTACGTTACCATAGACAATATCGTACAATATTGTCTATGGTAACAATGGTAATATTTTAAAATGCTAACATTGTAAATAAATAAATGAGTGTAATATATTAATTAACTACGTAATCACAATAATTAGAAATAGGAAAGTTAACAAAAATTATACGAGAGGTAGGTAGGTACATATTATAAGAGACGTAGGTAGGTACATATTATACGAGAGGTAGGTAGGTACATATTATAAGAGAGGTAGGTAGGTACATATTATACGAGAGGTAGCTAGTGTACAACTTTGTTGACAGCGATTACAGCGATACCCTAACCGGGACTGATAACTTTGTAGCATTATATATGTACCTATTCGATACTTGTAAGATTGTGCTACTAAATATATAATTTAGTTAATGTGTTCTTTATACATATTTTTAACTGACGAAGAAAAACGGAGGAGGTTCTCAATTCGACACGTATATTTTTTTTTATGTATGACCACGCATAACTTTTTACAGAGTTGTCCCATTTTGATAATTCTTTATTTATTAGAAAGGGCACACTTCCAAGGTGGTCCCATTGTCACCATGTTAGGATCTGATGATAATATCCTGGGAAAATTGAAGGAACTCTTCATATTTTATAGGCACACTTGCAGCGATTTCGGTTATTGTGTAAGTATCGGTAGCTTTTTGGCTACAAGTGCCGTATAATATAATAATATGCCAGTGTAGTACGAGTACGTTAAGTGGCGATAAATCACTAAAAAGTAAGAAATAAATAGCAAGTGACAAACCGTATGAAATAAATCATATCGGAAATCTGGCTGCCCTGTATCTGTCACTACCTGTCAGTGCCAAGTGTCAGATAAGTATACCTTCCATCTGAGATAAAATACCTTCCATACCTTCTTTGGTTAGGGCATTATATGTCACTTCTTCTTCTTCAGGTACGGACAGACGTGCTAGAAAAAGCATGCTTATATGTTTGCTTAAAGTTAGCATGCTCATGCAAGTGCACATTTGCCAGCAATAAGCATGCGTTCTTGAAGAAAACTCATAAATAAGCATGCTGTAAACCTGTTCAGACGTGTTTGGAGCACTCCCCTCCTACCCGGGCCTCAGGTAGCATACTCGAAAATCAAACGTCGGTTGATATTTGAGCATGCTCTAAATAAGCATGCTCATTACATGACACACGTACTGCTAATAAGCACTTGCCCAATAAAAGCATGCTTTCGTGCTTGTAATGAGCAAGTCTGTCCGTACCGTCAAACGTCGGTTGATTTTTGAGCATGCTCTAAATAAGCATGCTCATTACATGACACACGTACTGCTAATAAGCACTTGCTCAATAAAAGCATGCTTTCGTGCTTGTAATGAGCAAGTCTGTCCGTACCGTCAAACGTCGGTTGATTTTTGAGCATGCTCTAAATAAGCATGCTCATTACATGACACACGTACTGCTAATAAGCACTTGCTCAATAAAAGCATGCTTTCGTGCTTGTAATGAGCAAGTCTGTCCGTACCGTCAAACGTCGGTTGATTTTTGAGCATGCTCTAAATAAGCATGCTCATTACATGACACACGTGCTGCTAATGAGCACTTGCTCAATAAACGCATGCCTTCGTGCTTGTAATGTGCACGTCTGTCCGTACCGTCAAACGTCGGTTGATTTTTGAGCATGCTCTAAATAAGCATCCTTAAAACATGTCACATGTGCTACTACTACTAATGAGCACTTGATCAATAAAAGCATTCTTTCGTGCTTGAAATGAGCACGTCTGTCCGTACCTTTCAGGTGCCTTTTATTATTATACTCTGGGGCATGTGTCTGGGTTACGGCTTACGGTTATGTGTCACTGTCAAGAATACCTACTAATAGTAATTTGATTTTGAGAATTTTAACAAAATAAACGGAAAATGCAGTGCTGTGTGGCTTTCTGTGAGAATACTTCCGACACTGTGTCTAAATCTGATAAAGAGGGACTAACTTTTCATGAGTAAGTACAAATATAATAATCTGAGTGAGATTCATTTCCTTGCCGATATTTTATCTAGAGTCGGGATGACTGACGCTAGATTACTCGAACTCGAATCAAATTTGTCTCATGACAACTTATTTTAACAGATTTCTTTTGCAGACTGTTTAAAGAAAGATGATATAGGATATACTTATATTTGATTTGCGTTTGAATATTCCGGCGTGAGCGTTGTAAGCAAAGCACACACACAGTTAAATTGACAGACTTCGTACGGCGGGACTTTTGTCAGGTTACGCTATCTGAGAACTTGACCATGTCTCTGTGCTCTGTGAGATGGGCCATCTTTATAATGTCATGCTGCTATAGAAATATTTGTGTATTTAATAACATGATGGATCATTAAGATTTTAAATAAAATGTACCATAGGTTGCTTTTTAAGGTGGACAATGTCTGTTGGGGCAGTTAAACAGACAAACTGGGCAAGAAAGTCTAGTCTAAAGATTTCTACTGGTGGCTTGTTAATATAACAATTTTAATAAAACCAAAGTAAAGTTTGGACACATCAAAGTACAGCCGTGCCATGACAAAACACTGTATCTTGTTGCTGTGGTGTTGATGTAATCTAAAACTTGTCATACGAAAGATATGACTAGTATTGTAATGTTTAGAGTAATATACTCTTTGGGTTAGACTGATCTATGGTGAGTCAATATGTCAGTAAACATCCAACCGCTGTGTTTAATTCAATACATTGAAGTGTACAAAGTAAATGTTGTATTTGCAGGTTTCCCACTGACACATATCTCCGTGCTGCTTGGCTCAGAGCCCTCGGCATGCAAGACACTCACCAGCCAGACCCTGCTGTGGTCTGCTCACAACATTTCTTAGATGATGACTTTTATACAACACAAGGTTGTGAAAAGCGGATTGGCTCTGATGCTATTCCTTCACCGGCGCTTGTAAGGAATTTTTATGTTTGTTTTTGTACATGTGCATTTGATATTGATTCTTTTGCTCTTTGCTCTGACTTTAACTAAAATACTGATGCTTACAGGAACAAATACGTAATAAATAGCAAGATTTTGAATAAATAGCAAGATTTTCATCTAAATGCCTTTCAACTGACTCTCCCAGATCAGAGTAACTTAGTAAGATGGGAAAAAGCCTCGGAAAAATCTTGCTATACCTGTGGTGAGGCAGTGGGCACTGCTAGGCACTTATTAGTAGGATGCAAGGTGCTCCTAGACAGGGGTCTTTACTCACGCCGCCACGATAGAGTACTACAAATCATATGTGAAGCTATAAGTTTTTCAGTAGCTAGAGCTCAGAAAGGGTTGATGACGAATAAAAGACAAACTAACTTCGTTAAAAAAGGCTCAAGTACAAATTCCACTAGCAAGCCTTATTCAATTCTGGGCTCTGCACCTGATTGGACTATATTAATGGACACATATGAAAAGCACTATAAAATCCCGTAAGACTAAGCTTTTACGACATCTAGACCGGACATATTTCTTTTTTCCAAACAAATCAAACGTATAGTACTTGTTGAGCTTACAGTGCCGTGGGAAACAAACATCCCTAAAGACTATGTATTCAAAGTGAATAAATATTATGACCTTATTAATGAACTAACCAAAAATGGCTATGTGGTTAGTTTATATGCGGTAGAAGTGGGTGCGAGGGGTATACCAGCGAAGTCTCTCTACAACCTGCTAAAAGACTTTGGCCTTACTAGAAGTGCAGTAAGCTCCATATTGGAACGAGTGTCCAAAGCTGCTCTAGTAGGGTCCTTCCGAATTTGGCTGGGCAGGGAGAATAACTTGAACAGAGGAGGTGAGTGTGACGCGCGTCACTAAGGGTACCCTTAAACCTACACCCGAGGCACAAGTCTCTGGCTCTGTTCGGAGTTTTTCTCTCAGCTACGCGATGGACGCCCACCCGCACTGTAAATCCATGGAATGCTAAGATATTCGTCTCAATTTTAATTTTGGTTGTAATAGTAAGTTGTACAGAAAAGCGTTTGATATGTATGTTTGTCTGTTAAATTGAAACAGAATAAACAAATTTAAAACATGTTTTCATATCATAATTTGTCTGTAAGTTCTTATAGCGTCATTTGTTGGTTAAAAAGTTTCTATGCTAGCCCCCTCCTGCAAAAGACTACATAAAAATCTATTCAGGAGTCTATGAGTGTATTGTAAACAGACAAACAGGCTGTCTATATTTAATAATGTGTTGTGACTACTTGCCCTACCTGGGAAATAACTGCAATAAGTATGTGCTTACATACTGCCTGTACAAACTATGAAATAATAAAAAAGGTTGGAACAATATTACCTCATTTATACAAAATATATTTACAGATATGCATGATGTGCCTGGACACTGACAGCAAGCTGATTCTAATGAGTAAGCACAAGTTGGAGGCGGCATATGAACTGCTAACTGGACTGCCTGTAAGTGTGTGATTAATTTGTTCAGTTGTATAGTTGGTTAAGCTTATTATTATTTGTATCGTGATACAGCATCTATATAATAGACAAATGTCTATAATTCTATTTTGGTTGACACTGTTGAATGCCTGTGATGAATCTGTGCATTTGTTTCAGTTGTATCATGGAGGATATCTAAGACAAACACTCTGTGTGCTGTGTGCTCAGAGATTGATTAACTTCAGAAGATTTAGAGATTTGACACTGAGTGCCCATACACTGATGATGGATTTGATTAAAAAACATGCAGTAGTGAGTTATTCTAATAATAACATATTAATAAAACATCTGTATCTTGGTTGCAATTCGGTGACCTCTTTGGGGAAACCGAGGGTTTCTTCTGTGCAATTATGGATGAGGTTATCAAGACGAGAAACTACCGGAAACATATTATGAAACATAGCACTCTAGACATATGTCGAGCGTGTCATCAGCCTGGGGAATCCCTCAGAAATATAGTTTCCGGGTGTTCTCATCTTGCTAATGGCGAATACTTGCACAGATATAATCAAGTAGCCAAGATAATCGACCAACAACTTGCTCTTCAGTATGGCCTTGTCGATTTTGCGGTGCCTTACTATAGGTACGATCAGTTCTTGAAAATATCAGTGCTTTGCTCTACTGGGATCGAACAATTATCACTGATAGGTATATTGTAGCCAATACATACTATAATACCTGATATAGTGATAATTGATTGATTAACGCGCCGTGAAATGATTGTTGATATTACTGTTTCACATGACGATAATCTGCTGAAAGCTGAAAAGGAAAAAGTATCAAAGTACTTGGACCTTGCTCATGAGATTACCGTCATGTGGAATGTTGATTCAACAATGATTGTTCCTATAGTCATTTCAGTCAACGGTCTTATAGCGAAAAGCTTTGACGAACATCTTAAAAAGCTTTCGCTTAATTGTTGGATCAAGGGTGGGATACAGAAGGCAGTTATTTTTATAACGGCGCGTATTGTGAGGAGGTTCCTTACTCTGGAGCCCTGACCACCGGTTGCTTGGACCCCCGGGCTCCGCAGCAGGCGGAATGAATTTTTTTATAAATTTTTAATAGTGTCTTTTTCATAATTTTATAAGCATTGTTAAAAATTTTAAAAATAATTGTATATAAATAAATGAGTGTAAAAAAACATATTAAAATAAATTTTATAATATATGTTACTGCACATTTTTATTTTTTGTAATTAAATAACAATTGTCTTATTTCAGATTACAATACAGCATATAAAAATGATGAGCCATACAAAAAATCAACTGAAATATAATTTAGTGTCAACAACACTAGAACCTGACAACTGTGACTTGTACATATATCACTCTGGTGAAGACCAACAGCCAGAACTAGAGGAATCTGTAGTAGGAGATGTTGCTGCAGTTATCAAAGTTGAAGTTAGTCGGGACTCTATATCAACTGTTGATGAGATGGAAGTAAAACATGAGGATGATAATCAAGCAGATACTTCAAATTACAGCATTGAATACAATAAAGAACACTTGGACAACTTGGAACCTGCGGCAGAAACGCTGAGTGTCATAAAGTGTGAGAACGCTTTTTTCAAATGTTCACTTTGTTTTGAGCAATTCATGCAAGGAAAAGCATATTACGAACATATGAGCATGCATATACAGGTGAGACTATTGTATGCTTTTATCTTTCCATCACTTGGCAGGTCACAGACACTCGCATATCTTAGCTCTCTTGCATCCTTAATAGATCATTGTCATGATCAGACTAATTAATGTCCCAGTTAATAATTATGATCACGATAGATAGTGTATATACTCTCTGAGGCATGAAATTGTAACAACATCATCTTAATAAAATAAAAACTAGAAGGGATTGGTTGTGAGCGTGTATGACACTTCCTTATCTGTTGTGTATGTGACTGACCTCAAGAGGCATGTAATTAATGCATTAGTATTGTGTTTGACAGACTGCTGCCAGTGCCAGTGGATGTGGTTCATCACGAGAGTGCGAGCCTCGTGCAGCCGTGAACTGGGACCCACTCCACCTCGGAAACAAGTCAGTATATAGTGACACAACAGTGCAAAGTCAATATATATTGTTTGTGAAGTAACTATAATTGTGTTGCGTGATCTCATCCCCACTTTTGTAGCATCTAGTATGCATTCTGCTACTGCGCTGTCACAATCTTTAAATATTAACTTATTTTTACTGAAAATTAAATTTTCGATGGTACGGAAGACTCAAAGGTTGATCTCACTTCACGTCTGACTTGGCCATTCCTCGTTTATGATATTGGCAGAACCCATCTGGCAAGACTAGATGCAAATGTCATAAAAACATTGAAATCTTGGTTTGGTCTAGCACTCTCGGCTGACCCTTCAACTCTATTCAGAGATTACAACAATTTTGGGTTAAAACTAAAAAGGCCATCGGAACTCTATAAACACCTCAGGGTTACCAGAACGCACATTCTAGTTAAGTCCCAGGACGAACTAGTTGCATCACATCCTAAAGACGAGGGTGCCAGAAAACTTGACTCTAGGCTTCAATTTTACAAACAATTTATGGCAGGGGCTCAGGTAAATAGAACCGAGTTGGGTGCAAGACAGAAAAAGGAAGACCAAGACGTAATAAAATCTTTTCTTAAACAAGACGAGGACGACAACTACAAAGTGCATGCCATGAACCTAGAAATGCAAAACGAGTCGTTAAACTTAGGCGAGTTCTGCATCCCCCTAGCTCTGAAGTGGCGCGCCTTGCTGTACGATTGGTCTCCTGCCTTATTGAAATTTTATCTTAATGCCTTTCAACTGACTCTTCCAGATCAGAGTAACTAAGTAAGATGGGGAAAAGCCTTGGAAAAATCTTGCTATACCTGTGGTGAGGCAGTGGGCACTGCAAGGCACTTATTGGTAGGATGCAAGGTGCTCCTGGACAGTGATCTTTACTCACGCCGCCACGATAGAGTACTAAAAATGATATATATGAATACGTGAAGCTATAAGCCTTTCAGTAGCTAGAGCTCAAAAAGGGTTGACGACGAATAAAAGACAAACTAACTTCGTTAAAGCAGGCTCAAGTACAAATTCCACCAGCAAGCCTTATTCAATTCTGGGCTCTGCTCCTGATTGGACTATATTAATGGACACGTATGAAAAGCACTATAAAATCCCGGAAGACTTAGCTATTACGACATCTAGACCGGACATATTTCTTTTTTCCAAACAAATCAAACGTATAGTACTTGTTGAGCTTACAGTGCCGTGGGAAACAAACATCCCTAAAGACCATGTATTCAAAGTGAATAAATACTATGACCTTACTAATGAACTAACCAAAAATGGCTATGTGGTTAGTTTATACGCGGTAGAAGTGGGTGCGAGGGGTATACCAGCGAAGTCTCTCTACAACCTGCTAAAAGACCTTGGCCTTACTAGAAGTGCAGTAAGCTCCATTTTGGAACTAGTGTCCAAAGCTGCTCTAGTAGGGTCCTTCCGAATTTGGCTGGGCAGGGAGAATAACTTGAACAGAGGAGGTGAGTGTTGACGCGCGTCACTAAGAGATCTCTTTTAAAACCTACACCCGTGTCACAAGTCTTGGGCTCTGTTCGGAGTTTTTCTCTCAGCCACGCGATGGACCCGGCACCCGCACGGTGAATCCATGGAATGCTAAGATATTCGTCTCTGTGTAATCTGGGAACTACATATATCAACTCATTTTTAGACCACAATTTTTAATGACTTTCTTTTATTTTATGACATCGTATTAATTTTTGACTTGAATGTGTGGTAATTTTAATCAGACATAATATTTATTTTTATTTTATATGGACTATTGTAAAATTTATTTGACATGTAATATTCATACACCATAATTGGTAGATTAAATAGGGGAATTAGACTTAAGAATATAAAAATCTCTCTCTCTCTCTGTTTTTTCGCCGATCAAATAATAAGATCTAGGAGTATTATGTTAAAATGTAAATCAAATTCCAGGTAAACACTACTAAAAAATTAACTGAATGTTAATTGTTTTTGCAAAAATTACTAGGTATACACAAAAGATATTTAAACTACATAGAACTCAATTCTAACTTAACAGATTCCCTAAACTCTTTCGAAGACTCGTCTAAGTATTTTGTACCTAGGGCGCTAGGGTCAAGTGAGGTGTTTCTTAAATTGATTGACTGCTCCAAGCTGTAGAACTGTTTCGAGCGCTAGAGTCCATTACCAGAGTGCCGAGTGTGAGTTTTCACTAAAACAAATCGAAAACTTCACATTCGCGTTAAGGGCATATTTATATGGAACTGAAGCAGCGCCCCTGGCGGAAGTGAGAGAAAACTCAAATGGGCGAGTGTCAGTGTTGAGCTTTCTCTCACTTCCGCCAGGGGCGCTGCTTCAGTTCCATATAAATATGCCCTTAACGCGAATGTGAAGTTTTCGATTTGTTTTGGCGAAAACTCACACTCGGCACTCTGATAACGTATGTTGATATTTTACAGGCAAGGTATGCGGAGGCAGACTGCAGACGCTCCCCCGACACCACTCTCCCCTCACACACAACGTAAGTGACAAGTTTATGTTGATTTGATTAACTGAAGTTATTTGAGTTTTTAGCTGTTTACGATTCGATATCATAAGTTTATGCAGGTTTTATTATTGTTTTGTTAAGAAGCAATTGTTGTTAAATCTTCCTTGCACTGGGTATATATGGGATAATGGTCCATGAGTTGACTTATTTGATACGCCATTTACTCGTCTATGATATATGTAATTATGATCCTCATCTGATCATAATTACATAATTACAAATGCTTTATTTTTGGTATCTAACTGACCAACCAAAGGAGTAAGTATGAAGGAGTAATCCAAGATACACAAACTGGGAGAACTACAGGACATACCTAGAAGTGAACCTTGGACCTCTTGAAGGCAACTTGGACTCTGCATTAGACATAGATTTTGCAGCTCATGAAGTTAAGAGGTCTTCATCGCAATAGTGGAACGACAACTGTCCTGAAAAGGAATGTCGAGCGATGAAGGTTCCAGGCTGGTCGCCAGAGCTTGACAAACTATGGAGTGAAACTAGGCAAATCTTTAACAAGTGTAAAGCTCGAAAAGATTTCACTGAGTACTATAAGGCACTAACCGCATACAGCCTAGTAGTCAGGCGGGTTAAGACTTGGAGGAGTCACTGCGAAAGGTGTAGAGACACTCGCAGAGGCAATGAGGCTCTCGGAAGCCTTATCGAAAATTAAGGTCAATCCGTTGACTACGGTTCGGAATGACAAAGGCCAACTGACAGAATGTAGCAGGAATACACTAGAGGTGTTGTATCAAGTGCACTTTCCGGATTGCAAGATCATCTCAGAAAACGGTGAAGATCCTATTGGACAAGATACAGCGTCTAGGACAACTTAAGTTGACTGGGATGTAGAAAAGGAGATAGTGAATGATCAAACTGTAATGTGGGCTATTAAAAGCTTCCAACCTTCCCGGGACCAGATGAGGTTTATCGTATCTTATTACAGACAGGTGTGAAGTTACTTTAACCACTCTGTGTAGGCTCTACAGGGCAAGCATTGCTTTCGGATATATACCCAAAATCTGGAGAAATGTCAAGGTAATTTACATACCCAAACCGGGTAAAGCAAATTATGAGCAGGCAAAATCATATCGGCCTATAAGCCTACAATCATTCTTTCTAAAGACCTTAGAGAAATTGTTAGAGCAATATATCAAGCAGGGGCCGTTAAGGTTAAACCCCTTGCATCCCCTGCAATGCCCTTTTCTGCCAGGAAAGTCCACGGAGACCGTCTTACATCATGTGGTGATCCGGGCTGAAAGTGCGCTTGAAATCAAGGAAATATGTTTAGGAGCGTTTCTAGATATTAAGGGTGCGTTCTATCGCACCACCTTCGTTTCTATGAGGACAGCATGTGGGAACACGAAGTAGCGCTCACTATCTGTAGATGGATAGACTGCATGCTCAAGGGCCGGCGAGTATAGTGGGACTTACTAGGAGACAAATTGTCTGCAATCACTACAAAAGGATGCCCACAAGGTAGGGTCGTTTCACCTCTCTTGTGGTGCTTAGTCGTAGACTCATTGATTGTAAAGCTCAATGAGGGACCTTTTTACACGGTAAAGTATGCAGACGACCTGGTGGTGCTGGTTAATGGAAAATTTCCGAGTACCGTGTCGGATACCCTACAAAAGGGACTGGATCATGGGATGGAAGACTGGTGTAATAAAAATCACCTATCAATAAACCCGAGTAAGTAATCAATTTTACAAGAAATAAGAATCTTACGGGTTTACAAACTAAATCAATGTACGGACGTGAACTTGGGTGGGCAACAGAAGTTAAATATCTAGGAGTAACACTAGATAAATAACTTACGTGGGCTCCACATGTTGATAGTGTTGCAAATACTGACGTATGGGGCTATTGTATAGAGGCCACGGACGAAGCTGGCAACATGCAAAGCGGATCTTTTACAAGTACAGCGGCTGGCGTGTATGGCTATCACAGGAGCCTTTAAGACAACTCCAACTGAGGCTCTTGTGAGATTACTTGGACAGGATAAGCTGCACATTGCCCTTGAGACCTGCGCAAGGAAAGCCTTGCACAATATCTCTGTGGTGGATTGTAAGAAGGTATTTCTGCCCAGAACAAATCATATGCGACAGCATAAATACCGACTTAGATAGGATTCTAGGTATGAGATGCGATAAAATCACACCTGTAATGCTATCAAGGAAGATTATGGCATTTATGTCTCCACGAGGGAGGAATGGACGAAAGGTATACTCCCTTCAGGGAAAGATACCCTGATCTGGTATACTGATGGCTCCAAAATGCAATCAGGTACCGGAGCTGGTGTCTATTCTGAAGAATTTAGGGCTAGCTATAGCTTAGGGCAAATTACTACAGTTTCTACATTCTCAGTGATAGTTAGGCAGTGCTCAAGGCCCTCGGCACTGGCAGAGTTTCATCTGCACTGGTACAGGAATGTATGAATGGACTAAATAGTCTTGGGCAGGTAAACTTAATCACATTAATATGGGTACCTGGACATGTAGGCATACAAGGCAATGAGCTATCGGATGAGCTAGCTCGTAGGGGCTCGGAGTCACCTTTCATCGGCCCGGAGCCATGTTTCGCACTTGCACCATGTGTGATAAACATGGCTCTGACATTGTAGGCCGAGAAGATGACGACGGCAGAATGGGACAAGGTAGAAGGTCTAAAGCACTCGAAAAGGCAACCACTCAACTCTTAGAGTGGGTGTTTGAACTGATATAGGGGAGGTGAGGGCGGGGCGGGTACAAACGATCCAAAATGGTCGATGTGCATCCGCTACGGCGGGCCTCACCATTATAATAATAATAAATACTCAACTATGAATTAATCTTGTTTAAATGTTTTGTAAATAATTCGAAGCTATATTTGCGTCTTTGTTGTTGCACAATAGAGCAGTATCATCACCATCAGTGAATGTAGCGGCACTGTTTGATAGTGGGATATCAGCAGTGTTTATAAGATAGAGGGTGTGGCTTAAAACGGATCCCTGAGGGACACCTGCTTTAACATCATGACTGTTCGAGTATGCGTCGTTAGCTTTCACACAAAACAATCTCTGACATACATATTACTTAAATAACTGGAAGAATGCTGTGTGGAAGACAATTCTTAGCTTCGAAGAGCAATCCGCTGTGCTAGACCTTGTCAGAAGCCTGTTGTAGGTCCAAAACTACAGCAGAGCAATATTTTTTATTTTCTAAGGCGTCTCGAATACTAGTCTGTACATTTGTTTCACGGTAGACAGTAATAATTTGTCTGTTGTGAAGAATAGTCTTAAGTACAGACTTCGAAAAGATAGCTTTATCTGATCTTTTCGAATACCTTCAACAGAGTTTGCAATAGGCTTATTGAATTCGATTGTGAATAATAAAGTAAACGAGTAGTAATAGTAAAATGTTGTTGTTTCAGTCGCAGCACTGTCGTCAGTGCAGGCAGCTGAAGAATCAGATGCGATACCGAAGAGCAAACAAATACATGATGTTAAGACTGAAGATATGAACAACCAGCCATCACAGAGCGATAGTAAAATAGATAAAAATAGACTCACAAGTTGTGTAATCAAGTTATATGATATTAACAAGAAACCCAAGAAGTCTGTGTCGCAAGAGAACTCGCACAAGAGACACCACACGGGCAAAAAGCTTTATTCTTGTGATACATGTAATTACAAGACTGCGTATAAAAGTCATTTAAGGACGCATATTATAATCCACACTGGTGAAAAACCTTATTCATGTGATAAATGTAATTTTAAAAGTAAACATAAAATAAGCTTAATGAGGCATAACACAACTCATACTGGTGAAAAGCCTTATTCTTGTGATATATGCAGTTACAAAAGCGCATATAGAGGTAACTTAATTATGCATAAGAGAATTCATACGGGTGAAAAGCCTTATTCTTGTGAAATATGTAATTATAAATGTGCACAAAGCAGTGCTTTAGCCAAACACAGGAAATGTCATAGAAGTAAGCAATCAAAGACTTTCGTGAAACGTGTTTCATATCGCGACGGGAAGCGCAGTGGAGAGGTAAAGAAGAGGAGTACTGTATAAGGTGCAGAGAAAATTTCTGCCATCGTTAAAATTGGAGCAAATTTGATGCATATAAAAAATAAAACATTTGCGTCTTGGAACTGTCAATGTTGCTCTCCGCTTGTTGCAGTTTAACCTCGAAAATCCGAAAGGGGAAGGGCAGATCCGCGATTGGTGTTGAATATTTAGAATAGATTTTAGAATAGGAATTCATAATAAATATTAAAAGATTTGATAATGTATTAAAGAAGTTAAATGTTTGCAAGAAGGTAATTGCTTGGTGATAAAATTAAAAATATTTTAATTTTTAACCGACGAAAAAACACGAAGGAGGTTCTCAATTCGATAAGTATATATTTTTTTTTCTTAATGTATGACCACGCATAACTTTTTACAGAGTTGTCCGATTTTATGAATGATAATTCTTTTTTTTATAAGAAAGGCCACACTTTCAAGGTTGTCCCATTTTCATCATGTTAGGATCTCATGATGATATCCTGGAAAAATTGAAGGAACTCTTCAAATTTTATAGGCACACTTGCAGCGATTTCGGTTTTTGTGTAAGTATCGGTAGGTTTTTCGCTACAAGTGCCGTATAATATGCTATGACAGTATAGTACGAGTACGTGGCGATAAATCACTAAAAAGTAAGAAATAAAACTTCCTTTGGACACCGTACTGCAAAATAATTCAAGTTGTAAAATAATTATAATTATTTGGGATATTAATATAAATTATACTATTTGAGAAATTGATGTACAATAAAATATACATGTTTCTAAGCCTGAGACAGGTTTCTGAGCCTCAACAGTTTGGGTTTAGAGCAGAGCAATACAACATTAGCTTGTTTTGAATTAAATAGATCTATCACTGAAACTTTGAGTAATAAATTGTCCGTTGTTGGCCTATTTCTGGATATGACAAAAGCATTTGATCTAGTTTGTCATATAACTCAAACACAAAAATTAGAATATACGGAATTAGAGGAAAAGCAATCGAATGGATAACAAGTTCAATGCGATTCATCGATGCGTTCAATCAAAGACTTCAATGCGTCGAAATTTCACAAACCAGGAATGGACACTGTAATGCTTTTAGATCAAACTTTGTACTTCAAAACCCTTATGGTGTCCCTCAGGGCAGTATACTGGGACCTCTATTATTTCTTACTTACATAAATGACCTACCGGACAATATTAAGCATCAGTGCACATTATACGCTGATGATACAACAGTAATTTTTAAATGTAAAAACAAATCTGAGCTACTAAATGAAATCAATAGTACCTTGTCAAAAACAATTGAATGGTTAGGTTCTAACAATCTATCTATAAACATAAACAAAACCAACTATATTCAATTTCTAACATACAAGTGTCCCTAGTAATCTACAGATAAGCCATATGGCACATAACATTGAAGAAGTAGCTGATATATCCTTCTTAGGTCTTATGTTTGATAAACATTGCAATTGGAAAGTCCACGTAGAAAACTTAGCTTCTAGACTCGATCGGTTTGCATATGTCTTGAGGAAAATTAGTAGAACCTCAAGTAAAAAAACTGCATTACTTGCTTATCATGGGCATGTTGCCTCTTTACTGCGATATGGACTTATACTATGGAGCAATTCTATTGATGCTAGCAAAATTTTCACTAAACAAAAAGCTTGCCTAAGAGCAATATGTGGAGTGGATATGATGAGTAGTTGTGGACCTTTATTTAAAAGCCATAAAATTTTTCTTTGCCATGTCTTTACTTATATGAAACAATTATATTTATAAAAAAATACCCACAGTTATTTGGGATTCAAAATGTAGTTAATAACTCAAATAGGCACAGATGGAGAAATAAAATTCTATTGCCACCTAGGCGTCTTAAATAATGGCAATAAGTATTTTCAATAGGTTACCTGAACATCTGACAACATTAAACAATATGACACAATTTAAAAATAAATTACATAAAATGCTATTAGATAAAATGTTTTACACTGTAAATGAGTACTTCACGAAAAACATATTTCTTTTATATTTTTTTTTCACATTGTATAAATATAATCCTTTACATTTAAATATTTGACGATTAATGATATTACACATTTGACGATAATATAAGGTTTATACTAACGTAATTTGTTATTATTTAAAAAAAAGTATATGTATATTTTAACTTTAATACATTTTTTGCACACCATGTATGTGGTAGGATGTGATTGGACATATTTTTGTAATTTGACTTTAAGATCGACATTGTAACCACATTCTTGCAAATGAAATATTTATTATTATTATAAATATTTTGGCGGATAAAATGGATGTTAAATCAGAGAAATATATTGCCTTTCACGGCTTACTTCCTGTCCATAATATAGTAACGCTAGATGCTAGTGGAACCTATGTAGATCATGTTATGTTAAAAACATAAAATCCTTTCATAACTATTGTACCCCAAACTCAAATAACGGATCATAAGCCAGTCATTTTAAATGTGCAACTAAAACAACCGATACAGCAACCACAATAAAAAAGATCAACGCAGAAAAAATATATTCTGATATAATGAATACTGATTTTACTCCGGTATTCAATGATTATGATCCAAACTTTGCCTAAGATTACTTAATAGATTAACTAAGCTCTGCTGTTAATAATAACACTGATATAACACTTTGTCTAGTCGTAAGAAAATTATCAAACCTTGGATTACACCTTAGATTTCCACCATAGGAATAAATTGCATAATAAAGCCAGTTGCTATCTAGGAAATGAAAATATACGCCTAATTTATAAAGGATATAGGAATTTCTGCAATGGTATTTTAAGAAAACTTAATAAAGAGCAGGTAAATATGGCCAAAAATTATATTAAAAAATTATGGAATGTCCTTAAAAATACAATTAACTCTACAAAGCAAACGGGGTTTAACAATGAATTGTTACTTATTAATTACACTCTACAATTATCAGTTGAAGACATAAATAATTTCTTTGCTAATGCGGGTAGAAAAATGGTGGTGAGTCTAGACAATGCCCATACGTCATGGCAGGCTGGAAGTAAACATTTGGAATCCTTTGTGATGCTGGATACTGATATGGATGAAGTAAACAGTATCATTATAAATTTAAAAAACGAATGTGCCGTGGGTTGTGCTGGTATCACTAATAAAATTCTTAAACATTGTAAACATCATATAATACTCGGAACTCGTTTTCAAAAATCACACGAATTTTCGAAGTATCCATCTTTATTGTCTAAGCTGAATAAAAAAAAAAACTGAAAGTTGATAATCGAATGTTGCACATTTTTTAAAAGAAGAACTACACAGGTACCGTATAAATACAGTTTCACTTCAAAATCTTAAACCATGAAGGTTCTATGTCAATTCGAAGTACCTATTACAATAAAACGGCAATTTCATTCTTTAAACCTTGATATTTCCCTCGATAACTTATATTTTTAACTGTTGTCTGCAAAAAGGTATATTTCCAAAAGCGCTAAGTATATTCGGCCAATATTTAAGAATGGTGATAAAAGCGAACCAAATAATTACAGGC
Organism: Mycalesis mineus; assembly: GCA_034621355.1. Classification (NCBI taxonomy): domain Eukaryota; kingdom Metazoa; phylum Arthropoda; class Insecta; order Lepidoptera; family Nymphalidae; genus Mycalesis; species Mycalesis mineus. Next base: position 1,095,710 of record JAXAVZ010000103.1, on the reverse strand, counting down.
CAATTTTCATCTTGCCCTCGTTGTCAAAAATATTGGAAAAAATTAAATATCAACTTATATTCAAGTTACTTTCAATAATAATTAACGTTCAATACATTTAAATGTGTAAAATCTTTGAAGAAGGGAAGAGCGATGGAAGCTGCAATGCAACACAGTTTATGCTAGTGCAGTTTACAAAGTGAAGTATTTCTTTTATGAATATAAGGTCAAAACTAATTAATTGGTCGTTATTTACCACGTTAACAATAATGAATTATGTTAATTATAATAACATATATTAAACATATATAAAGGGAAACATTAAGTTAATTTTGAATTACACGGCAAAATAAATATAAATTGTGTTTACCGCTGGTGGTAAAAAAAAAGAAATGTTATGTTATGTGTATGGAAAAATATATGAGGTATTTGACTGTGACTGTTGTATAATCTCATAAAAAAAGTGAATATAAAAATGTATATTGTTTTTCATGCTGGTCGATCTTTGTCCTGACACTTCACTGCTAATTCACGTAGCAGCGGGTGATAGGTGTTTGCGTTAAAGGCCAGAGATCCGAGAGAAAATGGAATTATAAATTTTCACGCTGGTCGATCTTTGTCCTGACACTTCACTGCTAATTCACGTAGCAGCGGGTGATAGGTGTTTGTGTTAAAGGCCAGAGATCCGAGAGAAAATGGAATTATAAATTTTCACGCTGGTCGATCTTTGCCCTGACACTTCACTGCTAATTCACATAGCAGCGGGTGATAGGTGTTTGCGTTAAAGGCCAGAGATCCGAGAGAAAATGGAATTATAAATTTTCACGCTGGTCGATCTTTGTCCTGACACTTCATTGCTAATTCACATAGCAGCGGGTGATAGGTGTTTGCGTTAAAGGCCAGAGATCCGAGAGAAAATGGAATTATAAATTTTCACGCTGGTCGATCTTTGTCCTGACACTTCATTGCTAATTCACATAGCAGCGGGTGATAGGTGTTTGCGTTAAAGGCCAGAGATCCGAGAGAAAATGGAATTATAAATTTTCACGCTGGTCGATCTTTGTCCTGACACTTCATTGCTAATTCACATAGCAGCGGGTGATAGGTGTTTGCGTTAAAGGCCAGAGATCCGAGAGAAAGTTGAATTATAAATTTTCACGCTGGTCGATCTTTGTCCTGACACTTCACTGCTAATTCACATAGCAGCGGGTGATAGGTGTTTGCGTTAAAGGCCAGAGATCCGAGAGAAAATGGAATTATAAATTTTCACGCTGGTCGATCTTTGTCCTGACACTTCACTGCTAATTCACATAGTAGCGGGTGATAGGTGTTTGTGTTAAAGGCCAGAGATCCGAGAGAAAGTTGAATTATAAATTTTCACGCTGGTCGATCTTTGTCCTGACACTTCACTGCTAATTCACGTAGCAGCGGGTGATAGGTGTTTGTGTTAAAGGCCAGAGATCCGAGAGAAATGGAATTATAAATTTTCACGCTGGTCGATCTTTGTCCTGACACTTCACTGCTAATTCACATAGCAGCGGGTGATAGGTGTTTGTGTTAAAGGCCAGAGATCTCAAAAAAATGTTTTATGTGGTTATTGTAAAGAAAAAAATATGTTTATGTGGAAAAGTATATGAGATTTGACTTTGATAGATATTTAAAAAATATGTTGATGAAAAATGTGAAAGTGAAAATGAATACACAATTTATGTTTGATATATACATTATATTTATTTGAAAAGGGTTAACAAAAAGAAAATGTAATAGCTAGGTACTTCGGGGACGAAGTAATTGTCAGTCTGGCCGTGATAGATTATTTTTATTATGATAAATTATTTAAAATAAATGAGTAAAGATGGGGACTAGTATTCTTATGTGTATATTTTATTGTCAAGTTTACATTAGTCTATTAGATTACTTTTGATAAATTTCGACATATCCGTAATGAAACTTACCACTGTTAGTAATTTATCTCTATTTTAAAATTGTTTTAACATCATTAATAAATTACAAATAAATTAATAACGTTTACTTGTGTTTTACAGTATTAAATAGTTTTAGAATATTTTAATTACACTATTTTGAACAATAGCAACATTTCTCTATTTTAGTAATTTATCTCTATATCAAATTGTTTTAACATCATTAATGAATTACAATTAAATGAACTACGTTTACTTGTGTTTTTCAGTAATAAAGTATTATAGAATATTTTACTTAGACTATTTTTGGCAAATAGCAGCATATCCGTAATGAAACTTAATTACTGTTAGTAATGTTTATCATTATGCCTATAGCTTATTGGTTTCGTTGTTATTGTTATTAAATAATTCTTAATATATTATTTAAGAAATGTAACGATACAATAAAAGCACTTTAGTGTAAATAAAAATTAAGAGTACTACATGATGACACCACTGTCGGGAAACGTTATAGTCGTGAAACAATTTATTATGTTGTTAATATAAAACTTATTTGTATAATTTATGTGAAACCAAAATTATAATTATAAGATTAATATTTATTTATATAGAGAAGAATGTAGGTAGATTTCCGGCAGTGGCCATTTTGGCTTATTTTGTTATAAAAGCGTAGCGAGTTACTTTTAGTTCCCAGTTTTTATTGTATTTTTTTTATCAGCGAAACATAACAAAACAAAAAACAAGTAGTGACAGTGTTGTGCAAAAGCTAAGTATATTTTATAATGTTATTCCTTATTCTTGTTTATAGTATTTGTAATATTATTTTGTGTCCATACTTGTAAATACATATATTCAAATATTGAAATATTCATAATCATCATGTAAAAGAAAAAGAGTAACGTTTGTACTCGGGTTGCAATTTGTATTTGAGAGTTCGATTATTTATATTTGTTATTATTACGTAATATTGTAAAAAAAAAAAACATATTTAAAAGAGCATTTGTTGGGTTTCTTGCCGTTGTCTTTTCAACAAGGGCTGCATTACCGAAACGGTGGTAGTCATTGCAATAAGAAATAATTTAAATAAAAAATAATTGATATTGGTTTTGGTTCTATTTATTTATTCAAATACCTCCTAATTAATAATTTTCACTAAAATGTTATTATCTGAGAAAACATTTGAAATATAAATAAATAGGAACATATAAAATAGTGTTCCTAAAGAAAATATACTTGTCGAAAGAGGGTCAGACATAGAGAAGAAATAATAGGGTAAGCCTTTGTATTTAGAGTTTATAACTAACCCACAACTAGATAACTGAAAGAATAATTAACAGCAACCCCAAGACACTGCGACTCAAGCTGAGAGTAATAATTAATTCGTTTGCACAAATTAATTATCAGAGTTGTCTAGGTTAAGCGATAAGCAAAGTACAACGTCTGCACCGCGCCACGTAAGAGCCTACACTGCCCACCAGTTGTAGACTCGCTCCTTTTATATAACTTAGAATGACTTAAGTAGTGGGGAGAGTGGGGGTATCGAACGATGCGCAGCCGCAAGAGTGCGTAGCTGGTACACGTGCAGTTCACAGACTTCTTTCTAGTCGCGTACGATGACGCAGGCGCCGTCATACTTATATTACAATTTTATAGCTCAAAGACCTTGATTTACTAATAAATGATGTGCAGAGAGATTAAATATTGTTATACCTCCTTTTCATTTCTTATTAGTCAAAGATAAAAATGGTGGTGAAACCTAGATGGTGGATGAAAAAATTATATCGTGAAAGATTACAGTGTGGAAATAGACTAATGGAAGATATAAATTATGAAGAAAGTGGAGACTAAAATTTTGTGAGAATAAGTTTGCAAGATTTTGAAATAATTCTTGAAAATATGAAGTATGTAGGCATGCATGTTGATGTGCAACCAGGCGCGGAGTTACAGCACTTCTGTTCTGACTGGAGCAAATGTACATGAGCTTAGTTTTCCGCGCATTTAGTACAAGACCTACGTCATGAGACCATTTAGAAAGTAATGTAAAGTCTGTTTGCAATTATTCTTCAGGTTATTTATAGTACCTTGACATGCTTCTAGAGTTGCGATAACTTCGTCCATTTTTTCAGTGTGAAATTGTAACGATTCACTCAGATCTTTCATCTCGCGCCTCAATGTTGTTTCCATTTCCCTCGAGACATCGGCCAATAGTTGCTTAATATTAATTTTAAGCTCAGGAATCTCACAGCGTTTGTCGTCTTCCTCTTCATCGTCTTCAGGAACAACAATAGTGTGCCGTTTGGGCGAGTTTTCATGGCACTCTCGACAAGTCCATTCCAGGTTTTCTGCTGCACAAACAGCTGCTAGTAATGTTCGTTAGCTTGGAACATGCTGTATTTAGGTGCACTATCTTCTCACAGCGGCTACATTTCAATCTAGGTTTAGTTTTTGTAATTACTTTATTACACTTATCACATTATCCCATGTTGAGGGTAATTACTCAATTTTCTTTATAACGTACGTGTTACGCGTTTGAGCTCTCAACGACGAATGAACGTTGCCATACCCTTGTTTAATTTTTCCACTAAATCAATTTTTTTAATTAAAAAATAAAATTAAATAATAATAAAAAAATCTTCTTTATAAACGAAATATACTCCTCATATCCCTTAATTAATATGTAACGGTAGCAATTTGGAGTGCGTGCGCTGTTTAACCTAAATTCGCGGAACATTTTTTGCACTATTCCTATAAAATAATATCCAGCCCATCTATCCATATTTTCTAAGTGATATTTGCTTTTTGAATACTTTATCTTTAGGAAATTGTATAATATGTCAATTTCCCAAATAAGTATATAATAATTTTCTCCTTTCTTCAATAATTTTCTTAGTAATAGCAACACTTCAGTTAAGTATTGCTGTTTCATGTGCGGCCACACGGTGGCTACACCTATAGGTATTTTATCTAAGGCGCCGGTGTGGTGGCGGTGTTCCTTGGTTAGGATAGGGCTTTTTATATGTCACTGTCAGTGGCAATGGCAAATGTATTTAAATATGAAGTAAAAATAAAATATATACCAATCAGTCCTATTGATCTGTGCAATTCACAAAATATACAGAAAATGCAGTGCTGCGTGCCTTTCTGTGAGAATACTTCCGACACTGTGTCTACATCTGATAAAGAGGGACTAACTTTTCATGAGTAAGTACAAAAATAATAAACTAAGTGAGATTTGCTCGCCGATATGGCTAGAGTCGGGATCGGGAATACTGACGCCCGAATACTCAAACATAAATCAAATTTAAATATGTCTCATGACAACTTATTTTAACAGATTTCTATTGCAGAATGTCTACAAGAAAACAAGAGTTGACATGGGACATACTTATTGATTTGCGTTTAAGTATTCCGGTGACCAACTTTGTACGACGAGACTTTTGTCAAGTTACACTATCTGAGAACTGGCTTCACCAATGTGTGTCTGGGTATTCACACCTTAGGAATATTTGTGTAATTAATAATATGCTGGAATAAAGTTGAAGTACTTTAAGATTTCTGAATAAAATGTACCATTGGCTGCTTTTTGAGGCAGACAGCCTGTGTTGGGCCAGTTAGTTTTACAATACATCAGGTAACTTATATGGTTATTCCTGGCTTGAATTAACCAGGTTTAGTATGTGTTTCCGTTTCAGACGCCTTGGACATATGTCAGTTAGCAGTCTGTTTGCCAAAGGATTAGGGTGATTACAGACTCTCTATTTATTTGTAAATAGATACCTGCACTTTAACCTTTATATCCTGATGTGCAAATTGTGATGGATTTCTTGATTTGTTATAAACCACAATGAGTTGCCAATAGAACGCAGAATTATATTCTGCATCCTTTATAGGATGTTGAGGCTAAGGTCACAAGCACTACCCTACAACTGTGCTCCAGAGGCCCAGGCAGGCTTCTAGATGTTAGTGTAAATGAGAAGCTTGTTGTCGACTGACAGATTGGAGTTTATGCCTATCAGACAGTGTAAGTTTTACATCTGATGTTCAGCTCTTATCTTTTGCTTTTTATGTGCTTGTTCCATGTCAGTCTTCGATCTAGATGATCCAGCCTAGGGATGTGACATAATATTTGTGAGGCAATGCATTGTCACCCAGATAAACTGCCGGACAATCACCTTTTCTTAGAGCAAATGTCACCTGGACAGATTTGTTAGTGCTAGTCTTAATTCTCCAGTTCTGTAGCCATGTAGCAATCTGATCAAGCCCATATTGCAAAAGTGCTGAGTTTGACGTAGCATTCTTGTGGCTTGCTAATATGGCTGTGTCATCCGCAAACATTGCTGTGGTAATGTTTGGTACTGTAGGTAAGTCAGCTGTATATATTGCGTATAATGTGGGTTCAAGAACGGATCCCTAGGGACCACCAGCACTTTGTTAATGTCATCTTCTTCTTCTTCTTATCCTGGGTATTTTCCACTCTTGGCCAGTGAGTTGGCCGTTGTGCGTGGGTCCCTTGGTGTAGGCTCCCGCTGACTCACTCCAGCCAGCTGAGCTCGCGCCAGAAGCTTAGGAGGCCTCCCAGGTCGCTAATTGCCTCATGGAGTGTCGCTTTGGAGCCAATGTATGTTTCACGTTGCTCCAATACCCCTCTGCAACTGAGCATAACGTGTATCGGTGTCTCATCGTATAATATATTTATAATCATTTCTTTAACTTTTCTTACCAAGTGGGTAGTATTAAATAATTACACATTATGACGGTCATGTTTTGCTACCTAGCTCAATAAACATATCTACAGTACAAACTTGTATTATTTGGACATAATAGCTAAAAAACAAGGATGTTGTGTTTCTCTCTTTTACTTGAAATATCTTGTCAGTTAAATAGCAATCAACAAGTGGTATATAGTTGTGAGGTAACACAGATTTGAGCTTGCACATGAGGCCTTTATGCCAGACCTTATTAAATGCCTGCTGGATGTCCAAGAAGGCAGAAGCACAGTATTCTCTTTCCTATAGTGATTTTCGAATCCTGTTGTCTTGAATCTATGAACTTGTTTAACTGTCTAATGTTATTGCCTAAAGCCAAACTGATGTGAGGGAATAACACTATTTCTGTTTAGTGTAGGTGTTAATCTTTCCAATAGGGCTTTCTCAAACAATTTGGATAAGATTGGTAATAAACTTATAGGTCGGTAGGATTTAATATCTTGAGGTGGTTTTTCTGCCTTGTGGATCATTAAGTATTATTTGGGACACCGTCCGAATTCTCGGAAAATATTGGGTTCTTAAAATTCCATTGAATAAATACAACGAAAAGACTAATGCCGTCTTGGGTAGGTTTGATAAAACCTCTTTAGTGATTAGATTGAAAACAGGCACTTTTTTGTTCTCAAGCTTGATCAGTCTAACGTCATTTCACGGGGAGATATTGGCTTTGGAGGGACATCTAGTTGATAGAAAGCATTAATGACGGAACCTACAGAGTTATCAATACTACTTATTTACAGGTTCATTTGGAGAAAATAATGCCAAGTGTTCGGCTAAAGCATTGACTTTTTCATGGCAGCTTCTGGCCCAGTTGCCATCACGCAATTTTATAGGTGCTTTTGCTTGTATGGGTCTGTTCAAAGAGTTAGTAAGTTTCCACAGGAAGTAGTCTGAGCTAGCAGTTGGGGTGGCTGACCACAGTTTATATTCTATAGTGCTATCCTCTATCCCTTTTAACATACACTTGAGGTCTTGACATGCCCGATTAAATGCTGTTTTATCAGAGTGATGCCGGCTAATATGCCACATGCCTCAAATGTCGCTTTTCCAGGATTATTAGTCTAACTTGCATGGGAATATTTGCAGTCTCTTTATCATTCTCTAGACCAGGTGTGCTGCTCCAGCAAGCTTGCTGTATGTGGTTAGTTATATGGAGAGTAGCATTTTCAACGTCTTCCTGAGTTTCAATGCTGTATCTAATGTGACCTTTAGCTCTAAGAAATCCCAAAAACAGTCCCAGTTTGTACGTTTGTTATATAAGCTTTTCGTTTTTTTATAATAGATGAGAGTGGAGCTTATCTAAACTTATAATAAATCTGTCGAAACGTGAACACTGTATAATGAATATATATTCAAAATTAATATTGGAGGATGATTGGTAATCGATACTGATGCCAAAAATGCAATCAGTAATGTTTTTGTCTGTCTGCCTGTCTGTAAAACATAAGGATGATAATCAAGCAGATAATTCAAATTACAGTATTGTATCCAATAAAGAACACTTGGACAACTTGGAATCTGGAGCAGAAACACAGAGTGTCATAAAGTGTGAGAACGCTTTTTTCAAATGTGCACTTTGTTTTGAGCAATTCATGCAAGGCAAAGCATATTATGAACACATGAGCATGCATATCCAGGTGAGACTATTGTATGCTGTTTATCTTTCCATCATTTTGCAGGTCACATTATTTACACACATTGCATACTTGATGGATTGTTGTCATGATCAGACTAAATAATGTCCCAGTTAATGATTATGATCACGACAGATCGTTGTATATACTCTCCGAGGCATGACATTGTATCAACACCATCTTAATTAATATACAAACTAGAAGCGCTTAGTTGTGAGGGTGTATGACACTTCAATATCTGTTGTGTATGTAACTGACCTCAAGGGGTGTGTATGTAATGCATTAGTATTGTGTTTGACAGACTGCTGCCAGTGCCAGTGGATTTGGTTCATCACGAGAATGCGAGCCACGTGCAGCCGTGAGCTGGGACCCACTCCACCTCGGAAACAAGTCAGTATATTGTTTGTGAAGTAACTATAATTGTGTTGCGTGATCTCGTCCCTACTTTTGTACTATGTAGTATGCACTGTGATACTGCACTGTCATAATCTTCAAATATTAGAAAAAATCTGTTAATGAAGTGCAATTGAGTATACATCCAACTTTAAGTTTTGTTGTATTTATTAGGTTTACCAATACTTTTACAAATGATACTTAAAACAAAAATAAATTTTAATAAAAAAATTGAACTGACTAGAAAACGCATCAAAAAGTAAAAAATAACTGTGTCATTTCATTGCTCTAATTTACTTAAGCATATGTATGAAGTTGGTAGTTGAAGCATATTAATTTAAATCATCATATCCTTATAATATGATGAATATTGATCATGTTGGAGGCACTTTTTAAAAAAAAAAAAAAAAGAATTTTAAAAATCCGACTTCTGTATAAAAATCTCTCTCTGTCTGATTTTTCGTCGATTAAAAAATAAGATCTAGGAGTATTATGTTAAAATGTAAATCAAATTTCAGGTAAACACCGCATGCGAGTAATTGAACATTAATTGTGTTTGCAAACGTTACTAAAATCTAAACTCAATTCTAACTTAACAGATTTACAGAATTTGGAGAAAGACTCCTTTTTCCATGACTCATCAAGTATGTTGTACCTAGGGTGCTAAGGTCATTAGAGGTGTTTCTTAAATTGATCTAAGGGCTAACGCTAAAACACGGGCGGGTGCGGGAGCGGGCTCACGCGGCGGGTGACCGCCGCGGGCAACAAATCCGCGAGCGGGCACCCGTCGCGTGCGCCCGTCTCAGTTAGCGCTGCTAGTATAACTTTGATGTCGAGCGTGTACAGTTGTGTCGAGTAGATTACCATGGATTATTTACTAATTTATTATTTGGCAAAAAGACGTCAACGGAAAAGACGTCGGCTGCATAACCCGTTCTTGACAAGTAGTTTACTCAGCGGAGAATTTGATAAATCATTCGCCATACCCCATAATACTGGCCGAAATTGCACCTCAATTATTACGCGCTTTGTGTCGATGTTCATGATTGTACCTAGCTTCCGACGCGTGTGACCGTAGCATCTAGCGGCGCCTGTCTGATTTGTAGAAACGAACCCGCTCGCGCCGCAAACTCAAACAATCCGCCACCCTCGCCCGCGCTCCGTCGCACGCGCCTGCGCTGTCCATACTATTTTTCATTATACACCCGCGAGCGTGCACCCGCGCGAGTTTTAGCGTACAGGTGTACAGGTGTTTGAACGCTAGAGTCCATTACCAGAGTATGATATTTTACAGGCAAGGTATGCCGAGGCAGACTGCTGATGCTCCCCCGACACCACACTCCCCTCACACACAACGTGAGTGACAAGTTTATGTTGATTTGTCTATCTGTATCTATTTAATTAACTGTACCTGACCAGTGACCAAGAATATACAGCGCGATATAAAAGACAAAAAAAAAATTAGGGCGCTGGCGTTGTTCATATGGTAACTCTGTATTTTACTAAAAGAATCAAAATGTCCATTACCGCGGTATTATTATAAATTAATACAAGCATTCTAGCCCGGCCTTGCCTTACTTAGTATAGTGTTAAACTGAAAAAAATCTTTATAAGTCTATGTCGTTTTAGAGTATCAGGTAGGAAGTATTCGCCTTGTATTCAATTGTGAATAATGAAGTGAACGAGTAGTGATAGTAGAATGTTGTTGTTTCAGTCGCAGCACTGTCGTCAGTGCAGGCAGCTGAAGAATCAGATGCGATACAGAAGAGTGAACAAATACATGATGTTAAGACTGAAGATATGAACAACCAGCCATCACAGAGCGATAGGAAAATAGATATAAATAGACTCACAAATTGTGTAGTCGTGTTATATGATATTAACAACAAACCCAAGAAGTCTGTGTCGCAAGAGAACTCGCACAAGAGCCACCACGCGGGCAAAAAGCTTTATTCTTGTGATACATGTAATTTTAGAAGTAAACAAAAAACATGCTTAATTAGTCATACGAGAATTCATACTGGTGAAAAACCTTATTCTTGTGATATATGTAATTATAAAAGTGCGTATAGAAATAATTTATATAAGCATTTGAGAATCCATACTGGTGAAAAACCTTATGCTTGTGATGTATGTAATTTTAGAAGCAAAGAAAAAAATGTCTTAAGTAGGCACAAGAGACTTCATACGGGTGAAAAGCCTTACTCTTGTGATGTATGTAATTACAAAAGTGCGTATAAAAATAATTTACATACACATATGAGAATCCATACTGGTGAAAAACCTTATTCTTGTGATATATGTGATTATAAAAGTGCACAAAGGAGTTCTTTAGCCAGGCACATGAAATCTCATAGTAGGTGTGGCGATCCTAACACACAAACACACACATACATTATATAAACAATAACATAAATATACATTACATGATATTAATAATTTGCAGCAACAAAATGCTGGAATGACTTGCCTCCACCCGTACGACTGCATAGAAGTTATGAACTGAAAAGAGAAAAACAAGGATCACTATATCTATATAAAATTCTAAATACTTTGTGGAGATGCAAGCGGGGACAAAATACTTTATTTTCTGCCGGGAAAGAAAGATGTACCAAAACTACGTTTGTCCCCGCCTGCAGCACCATAAAGTATTTAGAATTTTATATAGATATAGTGATCCTTGTTTTACTCTTCTCAGTTCATGACTTCTAAGCAGTCGGGTTTTTTTATATTTTTATAATAATAATTTTATTTGAGACTTTTTTGTTTTAGTTTATGGTATAGAAATGACACGGTACACTATATGCCATTTTTTGTTAAAACGGCAATAGTTTATATTGCTATGATATGATATTTATATTTTTGAAATGGTCTTTTTACAACCTTTCATTTGATACCCATATTGCTAAGATAGAAGAAAGATATACACACATCCCCCCTTTTTTCCCCCATTTACAGCCGCCGCCGTTTTGAAAATTTATATAGCCTATGTCACTACCACAAATTCAACGACACCTCACATGTCAAAATCCGTTCAGTCGTTAAGGCTGTAGCGAGTGCCATAGAAATGGACAGGCATACATACGCTCGAAAAACATAACCCTCCTTCTGACGCAGTCGGGTAAAAAAAACTAAGAGAACACTTCTTGCAATTTCAGAAAAATTAACTTATGGATTCTATTTTTAATTTGTATTATTTTTATTTTTTTTCATTGACATATTAATACTATGGACTTCGGGTCAGCGATAAAATGTGTCCGAACCTAAAGTAAGCCAAAACGCGAAATGACTTCCAATCGCAATTCAGTCTCATATTAGCTGACTGACAGAATACACGTCAATAATGCCGTAATGTGTTATGAAAAACTTGTAGGAACTACCCGAGTAAGGTGAGAAAAGAAGACGGTGTACCATATTTTCAGTAAGTAAATATTTACTGATGATTTTAAAGTATTATTTTGCTTTGAAACAGGCTATTTTATTAAAATTTTAATAAACTATAGAAACGAATTGCATAACCAACCAAAATGAACACAAGTATCTATCTGTCCTTTTCCCATACGCTACCCGCGTATAGGATAGAAGGAGTGCAATATATTTATCTAATTAACCACATTTAGTTCGGATCTGCCGTGAGCAATAGAATGTTTTAGAACAACGACTGCATAGAGTTATTTTGTTGTTTAACATTTGAATTATTTACTTACTTAATTTTTGAATTAAAATAATTAGATTATTTTCAATTCAAAAATTTTTATTTATTATGTCAACTTTTATTTTTTATGTCATGAATATTAATCAAATATCTTTGACCATAATGGTATATTAATTTGATGACTATAAGAATTATCTACATGAAATTAGGAACAGTTATTTAAAAAAGTGATCTAACGTCATTGAAGTAAAAAAATATATTTTCAGTTTAAATAAAAAGAGGAAAATATCGAGAACTTGAAATTTCAAAGTAAAGAACTATATCGAGTGGCATATCATTTTGTACATTCGTGGATTTGATTTGTAATTAAATATTATTATAACTAATTATTATTTTATACAAGATAATTACAACAATTATTATTTGGTACAAGATTTATCCCAGCATATAGAGGTCAGGGATATGTTAATATAAATTAAAATTTGTTGTAAATATAATATTTAAATATAAGATGCCAAAAAAATTTGAAAGCTACCGACTCCACACCATTTATGTTGTCCTATTTTCACGAGAAGCTGTCATGTCAAATATAGGCTGCCATGGTAACCGTCAATCGAAGGTGATTACTTATTGCATGCAATTAGACCGTTGCAAATTAGACTGTATAACAATACGATAAGACATACATTACAATGTTATTTTGTGTATAAAAACATAAATACATCCTAGTATGTATAAATATCTTGGGACACTTTTGACGTAAATTTTGCATTAGACCCGAAGTCCATAGTATTAATATGTCAATGTTTTTTTTCAATTTGTTCCTGGTTCATACTTGTCTATTCTTTTTAAACGACTTAAAAAAAAAAGGAGTTTCTCAATTCGACCGTATATATATATTTTTTTATGTGTGTTCGCGCATAACTTCGTCGTTTATGAACCGATTTTGATAATTCTTTTTTTGTTAAAAAGTAGATAGTCCGGTGGTGGTACCATGACAAGGAAACCAAGATCTGATGATGGGATTCTGGAGACACTGAGGGAAACTCGAAAATTGTAGGGACAACAAGTACGTTTTTTAATTTTTCCGGTAAGTATTTAAAAGCACTACAATTTGATGAAGGTCTGAAGTCGATCTGATGATGGAGCCGATCTACATATAAGCGAACTCCTTGACGATTTACTGCAGTTACCTTGTGTTTGGGTTCGATTAATTTGTCTTGACAAGAACTTTACATTTAAATGGGCTGTGTCTGTCATTGAGAGTCTGGTGATAAAGACGAAGTACAGTTAAGGGAGCTCCGTAACAGCTTACAGAAGCTACCTTGTGTTTGGGCTTGATTAATTTGTCTCGGTGAGAAATTTACATTTAGATGGACTGTGACTGTCATTGAAGGTCTGCAGATGAAGACGAAGGACAGTTAAGGAAGCTCCTTAACGGTTTACAGTAGCTACCTTGTGTTTGGGCTCAATTAATTTGTCTCAATGAGAACTTTACATTTAAATGGGCTGTGATTGTCATGAAGGGTCTGGCGATGAAGACGAAGGACAGCTGAGGGAGCTCTTTAACGGTTTATAGTAACTACCTTGTGTTTGGGCTCGATTAATATATCTCAATGAGAAATTTGAAAGGTTATAGATTCCAGTTGGTTTAATGTTTACTAAGTCATGATCCGATGATGAGATCTACGAAATCTCGAGGAAACTCTACAAACTTTTTAGGCACATTTGCAGGGATGTCGGAATGTTATAACTAGCTAGTGAATATTGTTACTTATGGTTTAGTTCGAGTAGGTTCTTTAGTATGTTCGTTGTTAATAAATCACTAAAAAGTATGAAATTAAAAATTTTTAACAAAAAATAAAAACGCCTTCAAAACGCACTAAAAACTAAAAAATAACTATGTCATTTTCTTTAATTTACTTACTATGTCATTTTCTTTAATTTACTTAACCACATCTATGAAGTCGGTGCCATCCAAGTTTAGGTAAAGTCTTTAAAGTAGAAAGCTCGGGTGGCACCGACTTCAAAATATATCGTTTTTATTTTTTGTTAAAATTTTTTTATCTCATTTATGTATTGTTCATGTTTACTCCTCGTAATATATATACATACCCTCTGTTTATAATTTCTTATATTTATATAATTTTAACATAATGTAACTCATTTATATTTTATTATGTATTTACATATTAATAGAATGTCCAGACGTCACCTCACCAGCTTACAGGCTTCACGGAAGAAATGCTGAGTGAGGTCCTGTTTGGGATCACATCACTTTCACATCCTGTATCTTATTGTATGTTATCTAATATATAAAATTCTGTCACAGTTTTCGTTGCCATATTCCTCCGAAACGGCTTAAGCTAAGCCAATCTGTAACTTCTCAAATGAATATATTCTATTCTATTCTTTCTTCTTCTTTCTATTACACTCAGTGTGTTTGTGTGGTAGGATCGCCATGTCACTCCCCTCCAGTGGCCGCATATTCCGGAAAGCGGACGCGTCTACCGGATATGGTTATTCGCGTCGTGTCAGTATTATTGTCCGTGACTTTGGGAGTATCCTGGATGGGTGCATTGGTGGGATTGGTAGGATGTGTTTGAAGGGGTGGGTCGGTGGCAGCGTTTAGTATATAGGCCGGTTTAAGGCGGTCTATAGAAACTGTTACCTCTTTACCTTTTACCCTTATCTTATATACATCAGTGGGGCAAGTGCGAGTTTTTCACCGAGCGACTGCGTAAAAACGTACTCACTCGTAACGTCAAATTATATAGATAAAAAAGAGTTTACTCTCACTATAGCTAGATGGCGCTGCTCCAATTACATATAAAATTTGCGTTTACTGTTTTCGATATCGACGCGGTAAAATCTTACACTAGGCACACTGACCCGTATTTCACGAGATCTGGTGTAAGTCAAGGCAGTCATTTAGGACCGTTACTATTCATTTTAATGGTAAATGATCTTCCAAAAGTGGTCAAACATGCAAAATGTTTGTTGTTTGCGGATGACCTCAAGCTATCACTTGCCGTTAATGATGAAAGTGACTGTGCAAGACTACAATTAGATATAGACAACGCCGTGAATGGAGTATAGATAATAATTTGCAGTTTAATACTCTCAAATGTGCAATTTTTAACCAAGGAAAAAAAACGGAGGAGGTTCTCAATTCGACACGTATATATTTTTTTTATGTATGACCACGCATAACTTTTTACAGAGTTGTCCGATTTTGATAATTCTTTTTTTATTAGACAGGGCACACTTCCAAAGTGGTCCCATTGTCATCATGTTAGGATCTGATGATGATATCCTGGGGAAATTGAAGGAACTCTTCAAAAAAAAGCTTTTTGGCTACAAGTGCCGTATAATATACTAATTACTATGACAGTATAGTACGAGTACGTTACGTGGCGATAAGTCACTAAAAAGTAATAAATAAAAATTTTTATATAAAAATTTTTATATAAAAATTTTTTTAACAAAAAATAGAACCGACTCAAAATGCACTAAAAAGTAAAAAATAACAGGGTCATTTAGTTGCTTTCATTTACTTAATCATATCTATGAAGTCTGTGCCAGCCAAGTTTAAGGAACATTTATTTAACGTAGTAAACCAGTTTGTGGGTTCTAGGTACGTCCTTAAAGAAGAAACCTTGGCTGGCACCGACTCCTAGATATGCTTAAGTAAATTAAAGCAACTAAATGACACAGTTATTTTTTACTTTTTAGTGCGTTTTGAGTCGGTTCTATTTTTTGTTAAAAAAATTTATTTCTTACTTTTTAGTGATTTATTGCCACGTAACGTAATCGTACTATACTGTCATAGTAACGTACAGTATGCCAAAAAACTACCGATACCGAGACAAAGACCGAAATCACTGTAAGCGTGCCTCCAAAATTGGAAGAGTTCCTTCAATTTCCCCAGGATATCATCATCAGATCCTAACATGTTGACAATGGGACCACCTTGGAAGTATACTCTTTCTAATAAAAAAAGAATTATCAAAATCGGACAACTCTGTAAAAAGTTATGCGTGGTCATACATAAAAAAAAAAAAAATACGTGTCGAATTGAGAACCTCCTCCGTTTTTTTTCGTCGGTTAAAAATAGAACCGACTCAAAACGTACTAAAAAGTAAAAAATAACTGGGTCAGTTAGTTGCTTTAATTTACTTAAGCATATCTAGGAGTCGGTGCCAGCCAAGGTTTCTACTTTAAGGACGTTACCTAGAACCCACAAACTGCTTTACTACGTTAAATAAATTAAACTTGGCCGTTAACTATCTGCACATAGTAAGCATGTAATGTGTAAGACAGCTGATTCCTGTAGCGAGTACAGAAATACATGTTTCTACCACTATTATAATATTTATTTATAAAATTATGTATGATTAGTTTAGTAAATTACTTTTTAATCATCTTTACGTCATTTTTAAGGAAATCATGTAAATAAATAAAAAAGAAAATGTCATGTCATGTTTAGAAATAATGAACTTAACTATAATACTATCTAGTCACATGTAATGAGAATGTTGAAATGTTGATGATAACTAAACACACTGTATGTGCTTGTGTGTGTATTTGCGAGTGTGTGTGTTATGCACAAGGTTTCCACATTCCCTATTATTATAAAACTTCTTTGTCAAAACTTTGCAATTTTATCCTGATACAGATTAAATATTTAAATATATTGTTTTATTTGTATAGTGCACAAGTGTGTGCTCACACACATGTGCACTGTGCACTCCCTCACACCACACACCCTCAACATATTTGGACTTTTTTGGACATTAATGATGCAATTGAGATGCATGGTATAGCCCTCCATTCCTCCTCCTCGCCATAGCCGTGAAATGCGGCATGACGAGTAATGTTGTCACACTACTTGTCTCACTATTCCTCTGCCTGTCATCGAGTGTCTGGCTGGCCCAGGGTACGGAGAGCAGTCTGCAATGTTGCTAGAAGTCGTGAATTTCAGATCGTAAGTAAATAGTCGTATTTGTTTTTTAGATAAGTACCTAACTTACCTAACAAAGCGACTAATTAGATCAAAATTCAGTACGAATCAAAAAAATATGTTCTAATAAACACTTTTATTGCACAAATCAGTAAATCGCATTAAGATTTCATGATACTTAGACCGTAAATTCATTAGTTCTTAATAAATTTAGGGAAAATTATATATATAAAAAAAAAACAGAATAATTATAATAACTAACTAATTAACTTAACTATAAGCATAATTCTAAATTTTGCCCTTTTGGTAGGGTGCCCATCACGCAGGCAGCATTTCCGCGCTGAATTGCGATAGATATTCGTTGCGCGAGAAAGCTGCCTGCCCGAGGGTCGCCTGTTGCCTCCCTGAGGCGCCTACTCAGTAAATTGGTATTTATGTGATACACTATTTACCTCCGTTGATTGTTAGTCTGTATATTTGCCCAAATCTTAAAGACTATAAAAATAAAAAGAATTTCTTGTAATTCTTTTTCGAGTGCCTCTCCGAATAGCGAAGGTTGGCAGTCAGTTTCGCAAATTCCTCTATTTTTCTCCAGGCGAAATAATTGTGCGGCACTCGCGATTTCGGTCCACTCTCTGATATTTCTCAGCCAAGACTTCTTTCTGCGACCAACGCTTCTTCTACCGGCAACTTTTTCCATCTAAATGAGTTGTAGGAGCTCGTATCTCTCGTGTCGTAGCACGTTGTAATACAATTGATTACAAATAATTCTTTTTATTTGAACAGGCTTACTCTAACCCAGGGAATACTGCAATTATGTATTTTTATCGCATGTGACAAGCCGTATGAAAACAAATCGGACATCTGGTAACCCTGTAAGCAGTCTGTCAGTGCTAAGTGTCAGTTATTTGTTCCTTGAATAGGGCCTTTACTCCGTTAGGAGCTTAGATAAAATACCTATAGATGTAGCCACCGTGTGGCCGCACATGAAACAGCAATAGCACATGAAACAGAAGTGTTGCTAATACTAAGAATATTATTATATACTTATTTGGGAAATTGACATATTATACAATTTCCTAAAGATAAAGTATTCAAAAAGCAAATATCACTTAGAAAATATGGATAGATGGGCTGGATTTTATTTTATATGAATATTGCAAAAAATGTTCCGCGAATTTAGGTTAAACAGCGCACGCACTCCAAATTGCTACCGTTATTACCGAGGGGTATATTTCGTTTATGAAAAAGATTCTTTAATTTTATTTTAAAAAAAAATTTTAATATATATATTTTAGCATATAGCAATGAAAAATTTAAAAAAGAAATAATAATAAAGAAAAAATAATAATATATAGGCCACATGGGCACTATGGAGTAGAGTATGCACACTAGAGACGTGGAGAGTAATACGAAACACCGTGTAACTTAACAAAGACTAATTGCGATATTAAAAATTTAGATTAACAATTTTTGAGAAGGCGGTATGCGAATAATAAAGTACCGCTAGCTAGACGCGTCGAGTGCGAGCGAACGACTGTCGGCTGTAGTCACTCTCACTACTCATTTTCTTTTTACGGGGTCACCAATGGTTTAATGCGTCAGCAGTTGTTTGATTTTATTTTCCTTCGACACTGATATTCTTTTTACCCGACTGCGTCAGGAGGCTTATGTTTTTCGAGCGTATGTATGTATGTATGTCCATTTCTTCGGCACGCGCTACAGCCTAAACGACTGAACGGATTTTGACAGATGAGGTGTCGTTAATTTGTAAAAATTGTGGTAGTGACATAGGCTATATAATTTTTCAAAATGGTGGCTGTAAATGGGGGAAAAAAGGGGGGATGTGGGTATTTCTTTCTCTTATCTTAGCAATATTGGTATCAAATGAAAGGTCGTAAAAAGACCATTTCAAAAATATAAATATCATATCATGTTTATATTGCCGTTTTAACAAAAAATGGCAAAAAGTGTACCGTATCATTTCTATACCATAAACTAAAACGAAAAATTCTCAAATAAAATAATTATTATAAAAACAAAAAACCCGACTGCATAGAAGTTATGATGAAAGCGCCGTCCCCGTCTGCAGCACCATAAAGTATTTAAAATTTTATATAGATGTAGTGATTCTTGTTTTTCTCTTTTCAGTTCATAACTTCTATGCAGTCGGGTTTTTTGTTTTTATAATAATAATTTTATTATGAGCACGCTTTTAAACCTCTCGTAATCCGGCGGGCCAGTAATGATGTCCTCCACCTCGGATGCGTACTGTCGCTCCAGGCAGGAGAGTACCTGGTAGAACTTTATTTCGTCATCCGTGATGCCGGCGATTCGAAATTGCGCCTCGACCTGGCGAAACCAGATCGCGGGTTTCTCCGGCCAAAACAGTGGGACCTGTACTTGTCTGACGGGCGAAGACTTGGTGTATTCTGCGCCAGGCGACTCGTTTTGTATCTTCTTCGAGCGTGGGCGCGTGTTCACCGAACCGGCTGTGTACATTATGATGTAGGCTATATACATTATATTTATATATTTTATTATTACTTCATTAGATATATTCATATTTATTTATTTACCACCATTGACATATTAATACTATGGACTTCGGGTCAGCGCTAAAAAGTGTCCGAACCGAAAGAATGCCAAAACGCGAAAACGATTCCAAATCGCATTCAGTCGCATATTAGCTGACTAACAGAATACACGTCGATAATGCCGTAATGTGTTATAAAAAACTTGTAAGAACTACCCGAGTAAGGTGAGAAAAGAAGACGGTGTACCATATTTTCAGTAAGTAAATATTTACTGACTTTTTATTTATTTATTTTGCTTAGAAATAGGCTTTTTTAATAAAATTTTAATAAACTATAGAAACGAATTGCATAACCAACCAAAATGAACAAAAGTATCTATCTGTCCTTTTCCCATACGCTACCCGCGTATAGGATAGAAGGAGTGCAATATGTTTATCTAATTAATCACATTTAGTTCGGATCTGCCGTGAGCAATAGAATGTTTTAGAACAACGACTGCATAGAGTCTTGTTGTTTAACATTTGAATTATTTAATTACTTAATTTTTGAATGAAAAAAATTTAATTATTTTCAATTCAAAAGTTTTTATTTTTTATGTCAATAATCAAATAACTTTTACCATAATGGTATATTATTTTGATAACTATAAGAATTATCTACATGAAATTAGGAACAGTTATTTCAAATACTGACCTAACGTCATTGAAGTAAAAAAATATATTTTCAGTGTAATTAAAAAGAGGAAAATATCGAGAACTTGAAATTTCAAAGTAAAGAACTGTATCGAGTGGCCAATCATTTTGTACATTTGCGGATTTGGTTTGTAATTAATTATTATTATAACTAATTATTATTTTATGTAAGATAATTACAACAATTATTATTTGGTACAAGATTTATCTCAGCATATAGAAGTCACGGATATGTAAATATAAATTAAAGTTTGCTGTAAATATAATATATATAAATATAAGATGCCAAAAAATTTTCAAAGCTACCTATTCCACACCATTTATGTTGTGCTATTTTCACGAAAAGCTGTCATGTCAAAAAAAGGCTGCCATGGCAACCGTCAATCGAAGCTGATTACTTATTGCATGCAATTAGACCGTTGCAAATTAAACTGTATAACAGTACGATAAGACATACATTACAATGTTATTTTGTTTATAAAAACATAAATACATCCTAGTATGTATAAAATATCTTGGGACACTTTTGACGTAAATTTTGCATTAGACCCAAAGTCCATAGTATTAATATGTCAATGTTTACCACATTCATTCACACTTACATAAACAGTTACATTACATACCAACATAATTCCACACTCACAGATTATTATATTTACATTTCGCACAGCGAACTTAATTCACCAGTATAGGCCTTATGAGCACTATTATAATGCTAAGTTACACGATGTTTCGTATTACTCTCCACTACTAATTAACATTATAATAGTGCCCACTGGTGCATACTGGTGAATTGTACTAAAAACACTAAAGAGATGTCAAGAAGAATACTGATACGCCGATATATATATATATATATATATATATATATAAGCTTTGTCTTCACAAACAGGTTTATTGTAAATAGATAATATTACGGTACACAAAAGGCACTATTTTTAATATCAGAGCAGTGGATTCACGAAAATCATCTTTACTTGCTATTTACAGCGCTTTCACAACGGTCCACCTCGACCAGTTCCCGTTACCCCCTGGGGGCCTGACAGTTGACAGCTGCTGTCAGTGTCAGTTACGGGCATAGTGCCCTCCCGCTCGCGCGCTGTTTTCTATTTCGGTCTGAATCGTTACTCTACAAAAAATTAATAAATAATCTTCTTTCAAGCCATATTTTGCCATTCTGTAAAATGTAATGACTAGATTGATATATTTCCTAACTTTTATCTATCAAAATGTTGATATAATCAAAACTTTATATATTTGTTTTACGGGTTCAACATTTCGGAACTATGTTGTGCGTTAGATTACGAAAAATAAATGAAAATACAAACAAAGTCTAAAGAACAAGTGTCTATGCTATCTATTTATTGTAAACAACATAACAAAAACAATTGGTATGTTTACCATAAAACACTTGAAACACGACTCCACACGACACTTCGAAATATAAAAACAGCTAAGGATGTGTTCTTTTGCTTTTGGTAATTTTATCGACAGTTATCCTTTTTGTAAGGTATTATTATATAATGTGAATAAAAATAAAATGATTCTCATTTTTATTAATTTTTACTTTTAACTACCTAAAGTATTTTCGAAATGTTAGTGTAGAACTCATTTCTGTTGTTATTTAATTTTACATTTTTTTAATACACCGACATGACGGAGCAGGTCTTCGTCGGCGCTAATCTCAGCCTCATCGTCATAAATGAGGATGAGGATATCGGCCAGCGGGTTTTTGTCCTCTCGCCAGTTTTCTGCCATACTGTAAAATAAATAAATGAAAAGTTATCGTCATCATGTGAGCACACGGATCTATTGATTTTTTTTTTTGTTAAAAAAACTCTAAACATAATTTTTCAAGTAGCTTGTATTTGCTTTTTATAATTAATTCATACATAATACACAAATAAATTGAACCAAATTTATCGACATCTTTTACACACGGCGATGTATCGATACATCATTATGTCCTACTTTACAAACAAAGGGATTCTTATTGGTTACCGGTAAACCGTCCTTAGCGCTTCAAAAATAAAGACCAAAATAGCTCGTTTTACCAATACCAAACGAAACTGTTTTGTTTGGTATTGACAAGACAAAACGGTCGCTCGGAACTCAAGAAACGTCAAATTTTAGTTGCACAATAATACATAATTTTCTAATATTTTACAATAATATGTTATTAAATACTTATGTAAACTACTTCCAAGTAAATTTTATACATTTTTAGTAATATTCACTATCATTCACATGTATAAATCGGCCGTAATTCGAGAAGATACGTATCGGATGTTGTCACGATTTATTTAAAATTTTCGATGTATTTCTTAAAACAAATTACGTTACAGCAATCACTGTATGCAAAATAAATAGTTTTGTAATAAAAATTGTGAGTACAATTTTATTACAAAACTATTTATTTTATCAATAAATTTGCACAAATCACGAAAAAACACTCTTATAATTTCACTTTCGAGCACTGTCCAATAAGATTAAAAATAAACACAGAATAATACCAATTTCAATGTCAATGTCTTGGAAATTTATCACAGAATATGAAACAATTCTTTTTTTAAACTAAAACTTAGTTTTTAGCGCCTAATAAAATCAAACCTTCGTTGAGGCCCGCGGCTACCCGGGTAGCGACGGAGCTATAATGACAGCTGTCATTATTTGCCTGACGGTTGCCAGGGGACCCCTCGGGGCTGTGAAACTTTACTGCATATTTTCAGACTAACCAACTAAAAGTTAAAACTGCCCACCTCTCTGCTGTTAATCAAGTCAAGATGGCGTCGCGACCCCACTCTTGCACTTTCGCGCCTGCTCTGTGATTGGTCGCAATACTATATCACATCCTATTGGAGGCGACATATCAATACATTAACTTTTAAAATGATTAGATGAGATATTACAAAATATTACACGCCATTGAACTATTATTAACAGCAAAAGAAAATATTTCTTTCTTTTTTTTTGATATGAGAACATTGTCATGTAATCATGTTAGAAACAGTATTAGAAATATTTCCGTTTACTATCAAAGTGACTGAAAACTTGAACTAGGAGTAGGAACGGGGAAGTAAAAGATTATGTAAAATACGGTTGAAATAATTTAGTGCGTGTATTTTCGTTTCATTATTATTGCACACATTTGTTTGCCCTCTAAGAATTCTGTTGACATTAGTACACCAGCTGTTGACCATATTTGTTATAATATCTACAAGGAATTTTTGTACCTGTGATTAATGATCTACACAAATATATTCTGATAAATTGCAAAATATTTTTGAAACTTCTTTAATTTTAGCCTTAAGTTGATTTTGTTCTGGCTGATTATAGAAATAACTTTGAATAATTTTGCACATATCATCTAGTGACAGTAGTAACCGCTAGCTCAATGTCAACGGACAAAGTTCAAAAATGGACGTTCGTTTAGAAATCAGTATAAAAAGAATATAATTTATTGTCATATATAATTTTTAAATTAAATTAAATTATTAACATTAATTTAAAACAGTATTCATGTTTCGCGTACCTGTTTTGTTAAATGGCAGTAATGTGAATGAACATTTAAGAAGAACGTAAATGTATTGAAGATTCACCACCCTGCTAGCACCTTTCTTTGGTTAGGATATTATATGTCACTGTCAAGTGTATTAATTTAATTTGAGGTTAAAAATTAAAATAAAATATAGATTATAGACTTCGCTTGCGTCGGTTTTGGTTGACACACGTGTGGTGTTTTTCTGAGCGTTTTTTTTTTGTGAAAAATAGCCGATTCCTTTTTTGTGCTTTGTGTAATTGTGTTTTACTAATATCTTCTGGTGGTGGTAAGTCTAGTAATAAATAGCGATGGAGGAAGATCCACCTCCAAAGCCCCCTGATCCCGGTGGATCAAAAACAACGGAACAACCTACTAATAGAAAGCGCCCTGCCGAAGAGGACAGGCCGCAAAACACTAATTATGGAAAGAAAACTTCCCCAGACCAACAACAACCCTCTATCCAGTCAATATACCTACACCCTTCCTTTTCCGATGGCCCTAAAGCGTACGAAAGAGACGACAAAGATCTCTTCATTGTCCAGGTCTCAAGAGAAACCTCAGACCCATCCGCGGGAACGACTATTCGAGCCCTCAAATTCGGTCAGTTCCTACACAAAAACAAGTTTACAGATATTGTATGTGACGGAGTAAAAAATATCGGCAACAAGATCAGCGTCCAATTCACTACAGGTCCAGCTGCAAACTTGTTTCTTAATAGTCCATTTTTGAAGGTTGCAAAATACCAGGCCTCAATTCCGACTTATAATATTACCTCCCTTCCCGTGGAAACATATAAATATCCGACAATTCAATGTCTAAACTGCTGTCGCTTTGGTCATGTTCGCACACAGTGTAGGTCAAAGCCCAGATGTTATAAGTGTGCCCAACCACACACGGGGGACTCGTGTGAAGTCCATAAAGAAAAATCTTGGTCTAATCAAGGGAGCCCCTGACACTAACATAAAGTTTCAAGAAATTATTCATCAAAATTGGCTAAATCACTTGTTCATCTATACAGATGCTTCAAAACTTACACCTGATAGTTGTGTTGGTGCAGCCTGCTGGGTCCCCAAACATAGAATACTATTACAATTTAAGTGTCCTCCAGAAACCTCGGTGTTCACAGGAGAGGCTATTGCCTTGTTAGAGGCAATCCTGTTTACCCGGTCCCATCACATACAACAAACTGTTATTTTTACGGACTCCCTTAGTTGCTTATATTCCATAATGGAAAATCCTTTTAGAAGTAAGTCAAAATTTCCTGTTGTACTTCAGATTAGGGAAGCATTACTCTCTTGCCATCAAATTGGTTTATCAATAATACTAGCATGGATACCTGGACACTCTGGCATCGCTGGTAATGAAACTGCTGACTCCTGCGCTAAAACAGCTATACAGCTTGGTTCATTAGATCATTTCAGAAACACCTCACATGACCTTAGCGCCCTGGGTAAAAAATACTTGAATGAGTCTTGGAAAAAATTTTGGGATAAATCCAAAACTCTCAAAGGTAAGTATTATGCCTCGATTCAGCCTGACATACCTAGACGACCGTGGTTTTCCTATCACAGACACGCTGACAGATGGGTCACCTCCACCATCTCTCGTTTAAGAATTGGGCATGCCTGTACACCTGTGCATCTAAACAAAATCCGAGTAAAAGATCACTCTTTATGCGAATGTGGCTTAGACGAAGGTACTGTTTCCCATATCTTTTTCTCCTGGTCTAAACTTCTCCATCCCCTATATGATGTTCTCCCTCCTCAATTCCCACGCCCTATGAATGTTGAATGTCTCTTTGTAAATTTTTATGTACATATTATATCAAGTGTAATAAAATTAAGTTGTAAATATAGGAACTACTAACAAAATTATTAATTTATTTATTATTTTTATAATTATTTAAGTATTATAATTATTTTGTGAGGTTTTAGGTGGCGGTGATAAACCTATATAAAAATCTGCTGTTTATAGTGTCAAAATTAAGCTGGATGTATACACAATTACACCTAATTCCCAGCTTTCACCTACCAATCTATGAAACTGTGTCTTCCATACCACGTGACTTTGGCGGAGTAAATTGTACCTAGTTGGTACAGCTGGAAGCCATAAAAAAAAAAAGTTAACAAAATATACAGAAAATGCAGTGCTGCGTACCTTTCTGTGAGAATACTTCCGACACTGTGTCTACATCTGATAGGAAGGGACTAACTTTTCATGAGTAAGTACAAATAAAATAGTTTGAGTGAAATTGCTCAGCTCGCTGATCTCTAGAGTTAGGAAGACTGACGCCCGAATACTCAAATGTAAATCAAATTTAGATATGTCTCATGACTACTTATTTTAAAAGATGTCTATTGCAGAATGTCTAAAGAAGACAACAAGAGTTGACATGGGACATACTTTTATTTGATTTTATGCATTTGAGTATTCCGGCGTGAGCGTTGTAAGCAAAGCACACACAGGTAAATTGACCGACTTTTCTCAAGTTACGCTATCTTAGGACTGACTTGACCAATATGTCTCTGTGCTCTGAGAGATGAGCAGTTCTTTCATCATCATCATCATTACCAGCCTGTAGACGTCCACTGTTGGACATAGGCCTTTTTTAGGGACTTCCAAACACAACGATCCCGAGCCGCCTGTTGCCAGCGGCTCCCTGCGACACGTTTGATGTCGTCAGTCCACCTGGTTGGGGGTCGACCAACGCTGCGCTTTCCGGTGCGGGGTCGCCAATCTACCACCTTGGGCCCCCAACGTCCATCAGCTGTTCGAACTACGTGCCCCGCCCATTGCCACATCAGTTCTGCGACTCGCTGAGCTATGTCCGTTACTTTGGTTCTTCTGCGGATCTCCTCATTTCTGATTCGATCACGCAGAGATACTCCGAGCATTGCTCTTTCCATCGCCCGCTGAGTGACTCTGAGCCTTCTTATGAAGCCCGCAGTCAGCGACCAAGTCTCGGATCCGTATGTCATCACTGGCAACACGCACTGTTCGAAGACTCTCGTCTTCAGGCACTGAGGAATTTTGGACAAAAAGATGTCACGGAGTTTCCCGAACGCTGCCCAGCCGAGTTGGATTCGGCGGTTCACCTCTTTCTCGAAATTGGACCTACCTAACTGGACCATATGCCCTAGGTATATATACTCGTCTACAATTTCGAGTGCAGAATTTTCAACAATTACTGGGTGGAGCGAAACGTGAGCATTACACATGATCTTTGTCTTGCTCATGTTCATTTTAAGGCCCACCTGTTGAGAAACTCTGCTGAGGTCATTGAGCATAATGTTGAGGTCATTTAGAGATTCTGCCATGATCACTACATCGTCGGCAAACCGCAGTTGAGTGAGGTACTCGCCATTGATGTTGATGCCAAGTCCGTTCCAGTCCAAGAGCTTAAAGACGTCTTCCAATGCGGCGGTAAATAGCTTCGGGGAGATAACATCTCCCTGTCGCACTCCTCGCTGCAATTGGATTGGCCTCGTAGTCTCATCCTGTATACGGACTGACATGGTGGCGTTTTCGTACAGGCACTGCAACGCTTGGATGGTACCGGTAGTCGATTCGGCACCTCTGCAATGACCTTAACACAGCCCAGGTTTCCACCGAATCAAAGGCTTTCTCATAGTCCACAAACGCCAAGCAAAGTGGCCAGTTATACTCTTCGGTCTTTTGTATAACCTGCCGCAGCGTATGGATGTGGTCTATGGTACTAAAGCCTTGTCGGAAACCGGCTTGTTCGGGAGGCTGGTAGTCGTCAAACCTACGAGCGAGACGATTCGTGATGACTCTGGAGAACAACTTGTAGACATGACTCAGCAGCGAGATTGGTCTGTAATTCTTCAGCAAGGTATTGTCACCCTTTTTGAAGAACAGAACAACCACGCTTCTGTGCCACGCCTGAGGCGTCTTGCCCTCGTGAATGACGGAATTGAACAATCGCTGAAGGACTTCAAGTACCGGTTTACCACCCGCTTTCAGGAGTTCTGCTGTGATTCCGTCATCACCTGGCGCCTTGTTGTTCTTTAGGTGTTCGAGAGCCATACTAATCTCGTCTAGGCTGACATCCGGGATATCTTCGGTATAGTGTCGGGTCAATTTGGCTCTGGGGTCTTCAGCCAAATTGTCAACAGGCTTTTGAGTTGACGTGTATAACTGTCCATAGAACTTCTCGACCTCACCCAAGATCTCGGGCTTGGAAGAAATGAGATTACCGTCATCGGTCTTCAGACGCGTCAACTGACTGCGTCCAATAGACAGATCTTTCGCGAACACTTTCGAGCCACGGTTGTGTTTTATTGTATCTATGATACGCTCGGTGTTGTAGCGGCGTAAGTCACATTTCTGCGACTTAGAGATCTGTCTATTGATACGTCGGTAGTTCAGAGCGTCCCCTGAAGACTGTAATCGCATTCCTTGTCTTTCCTCCATGAGCTTGAGTGTCTGGTCAGAGAATTTCTTGTTGGTTTTTGGGCGGTGGGTCTTATAGAACTTAGACCCAACCGAATGGACAGTTTCCACTAGCCTGTTGTTCAGATCGTCCACATCAACACAATGTGCTAGGCAATCGAAACGGTTCTGGAGTTCCAGTTGAAAGCTTTCGGGGTTTTGGATGTGGGCACGAGTAGGTCGGAGCGTTGACTTCACCAGTCGGTACCGTTCAAGCTGTACATTGATATTCAACGTGCCTCTTACCAGTCGGTGATCACTGCCGGTTTTGACCCTATTGATCACAGAGACATCGTTGAATATATGCCGTCTGGTCGACAAGATGAAGTCAATCTCATTTCTCGTGGAACCATCGGGGCTCAACCAGGTCCATTTCCTATGTGGTGGCTTCTTGAAGAAGGAGTTCATCATAAAGAGGCCCTCCTTCTCCATGAAGTCAGCCAACATTTGGCCCCTGTGGTTCCGTTGCCCATAACCAAATTGCCCCACTCTCAACTCTGAACCACTCCTCTCGCCTAGCTTTGCATTGAAATCCCCCATAACAACATTGTAGTAGGAGTTCGAAGCATGCAGGGCTCTTGAGATATCCTCGTACAATACCTCTACCTCCTCGTCGGGTTGTGCCGAGGTCGGTGCGTAAACCTGTATAACCTTCAACGAATACCGTTTGGTAATTCGGAGGACAAGGAACGCTACCCTGCTCGACACACTCTCGACTCGTACAACATTGTTAACGAGGGACTTGTGAACGATAAACCCAACACCACCTTGGGACAGATGTTCGCCCTCCCGGTAGTATAGTAAATTGCCGGAATTCAGAATTATCGAGTCCTCGCCCTCTCTTCGGACTTCAGACAATCCTATAATGCTCCAGCGCAACTTACTTAATACATCTTCCAGTTCGATCACCTTTTCGTCAGTCCTCAAAGTGCGTGCGTTGTATGTTGCCAGGTCCAGTCGTCGGGGTTGGCAGCGGAATCTCTGCCGGAGATTCTTGACACCCCTTGCCCCGCCGTTACCATGACCGCTGCCTGAGCCAGGAATAGCGGGGCTGCCGGGGACTAGGGGCTGTTTTTTTGGACCGTCTCCCATAAAAGAAATGCCCTATAGTGACCACGCTGGGCAGGCGGGTTGGTCACCGCAGGACTAGACTATTTGTACCAGTGTCACTGCTGCCTGACACTGGCCTCATTTTATAGCCTAGCCTATTCAGAATGGTTATACCGCCATTCATCGGTCGCCAGAGCCTCGTCGGTCCATCTGCAGGGTGCACCGCGAGCAGGTGAGGTTGACATTTGGAGAGGCTGACTGGTACTAGCCTCCCCCTTACACCCCTTCTTTAGGAATGCAAAATAAAATGTACCATAGACTGCTTTTTGCGGTGGACAATCTCTGTTGGGCCACTTTGTTTTACAATACAATAGACAAACTTGTCAAACATCTGCAACAGAACACACAAGATTTTTAATGGTGGCTTGTTAATACGACAATTTTAATATAACCAAAGCAAAGTTTCGACATCATATCAAAGTGCAGCCGTGCCGTGACAAAACACTGTATCTTGTTGGTGTGGTGTTGATCTAATCTAAAACTTTTCATAGGAAAGAGATGAGTAGTGTTGTAATGTTTAGATTAATATATTGTTTGGATTAGACTGACCTAGGATGTCACCACAGCATATAATTCACATTCATGGAAGTGTACAATGTAAATGTTGTATTTGCAGGTTTCCGACTGACACATATCTCCGTGCTGCTTGGCTCAGAGCCCTCGGCATGCAAGACACTCACCAGCCAGACCCTGCTGTGGTCTGCTCACAACATTTCTTAGATGATGACTTCTATACAACAGAAGGTTGTGTAAAGAAGATTCGCTCTGATGCTATTCCTTCTCCAGTGCTGGTAAGTTATTTTCATGTCTTTTTTTGTACATGTGCATTTGATATAGATTCTTTTGCTCCTTGCTCTGACTTATCTATGAAAAAATAGAGATGCAAATGAACTAACAAAAATGGCTATTTGGTTAGTTTATTTGCAGTAGAAGTAGGTGCGAGAGGTATATCCCTCTACTACCTGCTCAAAGACCTTAGCTTGACCAGATCTGCAGTAAGCTCTATTCTAGAATGAGTGTCCGAATCTGTATGGCTACACTCGTTCTCTAGCAGGATCCTACTGGATTTGGTTGGGCAGGGAGAATAATTCGAGCAGAGAAGGCGAGTGTTGACTTAGTCATAAAGAGTACTCTTAAGTGTGCAGCTCTCGAACTCTGTTAGGTGTTTTACTCTCTGCCACTTGATGGACTCGGCACCTGCACAATGAATCCATGGAATGCTAAGATATTAATGCCAGTAAGTTTTACAGAAACACGTTAGATATGTATGTTTAAGTGTGAAATAGAAAATGAAATTGAAGATTAAATCTAAAACATCTTTATAAATCATTGTTTGTCTGTAAATTCTTATAGCAACAGTTTGTATTAAAGTCTATTTGGAACTCTATGAGTGTATTGTAAACAGACAAACATATGTGGCGGCAGTCTATATTTAATATACATATATTCTACAGTCTTTTTAGGAGTGACCTTGGACTGTAAACTTCAGTGGAGCGCTCATATAGAGTCACTGACAGCTAAACTTAGCTCAGCTGCATTTGCAGTGAGAAAAATAAGACAGTTTACCGATGTAGAAACAGCTAGACTGATTTATTTTGCTTACTTCCACAGTGTGATGTCTTATGGCATCTTGTTGTGAGGAAAGGCTGCTGACAAAAATTCTGCCTTTATACTTCAGAAACGAGCAATTCGGTCGACTTATAAACTTAAACCACGCGAGTCCCTTCGTGTCAAATTAAAAGAAATAGGAATTCTTACAATAGTCAATACATATTCAATAACCTAGTCAATATTAAACAAAATCTAAATATGTATAAACAGAAAAAGAATTTAAACGATCATCTTCCTAGAAATGGACATAAGTGAGTCATATCAGCTTATCGCCTCCGAAAAGTACAAAAATCTTTCATAGGATTGGGTGAACTCTTCTACAACAAGATGCCCAATTCAGTTTTAGATCTGCCATTGCATAAGTTTAAACAATGTATTAAAACTCACTTACTGAGTCAGGGTTATTACACTATCGATGAATTTTTAAATGACAAAGATGTTCAAAGGCAATTGGATCGGCTTTCAACTTCACACAGGAAGTAAAATAAATAACTTTATGTAACAACACACTTAATATTGTAAAATTGATAATATTATAAAAAGAGCAACTGTTGAGTTTCTTGCCGGCTCTTCTCAACCGGGCCTGCCTTCCGAGCCGGTGGTAGAGTCACTACAAATAGTCCAATTTTATGTTTCAAAAGTGCTTGTAATAAGCCTACTTGAAATAAACGATTTTGAATTTTTTTTAATTTTAATAATGTGTTGTGACTTGCCCTATGTAGGAAAAAACTGCAATAGGTATGTGCTTATGTACTACCTGTACAAACTATGAAATGAAAAAGAATGAAACAATGCTTATTCTCTCATTTATATAAAATATATTTACAGATATGCATGATGTGCCTGGACACTGACAGCAAGCTGATTCTAATGAGTAAGCACAAGTTGGAGGCGGCATATGAACTGCTAACTGGACTGCCTGTAAGTGTGTGATTAATCTGAATTGAACTGAACTGAATTGAACTGAACTGAATTGAACTGAATTGAACTGAACTGAACATGTGTCAGTGTGGTGAAAATAGTTTTAGAATAATAATTGTTCAGTTTTTTAGTTGGTTAAGCTTATGATTATTTCTATTGTAATTTGTGATACAGCATCTATATATATAATAAACAAATGTCTTTTTTTTTTTTTATATAATTTTATGGCTTCTAGTTGTACACACTGGGTACAATTTACTCCGCCAATGTCACATGGTATGAGAGACACACTTTTAAAAGAATAATTGGTGTAGGTTGGTGTATTAAGTATACATCCAACCAAATTTTGACACTTTAAGAAGCAGATTTTTTTTTTTTTTATAAATATATGTTAATCACCACCACCTAAAACAATACAAAATAGTTAGTAACTGTTAGACTATAGTACAATTAGTATTTTTATAAAACAATATTTACAGCTTAATTTTATTACATTT
Source organism: Mycalesis mineus (assembly GCA_034621355.1). Lineage (NCBI taxonomy): Eukaryota > Metazoa > Arthropoda > Insecta > Lepidoptera > Nymphalidae > Mycalesis > Mycalesis mineus. The sequence goes on along the minus strand of JAXAVZ010000103.1, from coordinate 1,063,037 downwards.
AATATATTTACACAAAAATTTACAACGAGGACTAGATACAGACATTAACAAACATTGAACACTTAAAGGGCGTGGGAATTGAGGGGGAAGGACATCATAGAGAGGATGGAGAAGTTTAGGGCAACAGAGTAAGATATGAGAAATAGAGCCTTCGTCTAGACCACATTCACACAGAGAGTGATCCTTTACTCTAATTTTGTGTAGGTGGACAGGTGTGCAGGCGTGGCCAATTCTCAAACGGCAGATGGTAGAAGTGACCCATCTGTCAGCATATCTGTGATGATAAAACCAAGGTCGCTTAGGTATATCCGCCTGAATGGAAGCATAGAACTTACCTTTAAGGGTTTTTGACTTGTTCCAAAATATTGACCAAGACTCATCTAGATATTTTTTGGATAGGGTCGCAAGGTCATGGGACGAGTTCCTAAAATGTTCTAGTGAGCCAAGTTGGACTGCAGATTTAGCACAGGAGTCCGCAGTGTCATTCCCTGGGATGTCAGAGTGGCCAGGTATCCACACAAGTGTCACGGACAGTCCATTCTGATGACATGAGAACAGAGCCTCCCTGATCTTTAGCACAATGGGGAATTTTGATTTACTTTTAAAAGGATTTTCCCTGATGGAGTATAAACAACTAAGGGAGTCAGTAAAAATTACAGTTTGTTTTATGTCATGGGATTGGGTATACAGGATTGCCTCTAGCAAGGCAATAGCCTCTCCTGTAAACACCGAAGTCTGTGGAGGACACTTAAATTGTAAAATTATTTTATACTTAGGGATCCAACATGCGGCGCCAACACAACTTTCAGGGGATAATTTTGAAGCATCTGTGTAGATGAGTAGGTGGTTTGACCAATTTTGATGAATAATTTCTTGTAATTTTGTGTTGTTGTCAGGAGCCCCTTTAGATAGACCGAGATTTGTGATCACTGGAGGGTTGTAAATAAGGGAATGATAGGGTGTTGAGTAGAGGGGGTTCACTGATAATGATAATAAAGGGTAAGGAAGATTGAAAATTTTTTGATAACTATTGAGCAAACATGGGGGGGAGTTAGATGGCCTAAGGACTTGTGACAATTGGGTTAGTTTAGGCCATAGTGGGTGGGAAGAGAGCTGAAGTGCCTTGCTGATAAATCTGTCACAGAGGTACTGTCGTCGGAGATGTAAGGGGGGATCAACACATTCAACTTGCAGAGCATTTGTAGGGGATGATTTCATTGCCCCTAGTACAATTCTAAGGGACTTGTATTGGACTCTGTTCAGTCTTTCTGAAATGGTTTTATTCAGAGGTTCTAAAACAAATGAACAGTAATCCATATGGCTTCGAATTAAGGCGTTATAAAGTAGTTTTAGCGTATAAGCATGAGCACCCCACCATACTCCTGCTACAGCTCGTAGAACATTAATGCCCTTTTCACATTTTTTAATGATGTATTCTATATGTGCATATCCGTTCAGTCTGTTATCGAGTATTATTCCTAAAAATTTAGTCTTATCTACCAAGTTGATGGGCTGATCCTCAAAGTGAAAGTTAAAGTGTGGGATAGATCTTTTCCTTGTAAATACCACCGCTTGGCATTTGTCCACTGACAGAGATAGGCCATGATCATAAAGCCATTGGGATAGGTAATAAAGAGCAGAGTTCAGGCGTTGGTGAATTTCATCTATGGAGCCAGAGCTATGGTATAGGACAATATCATCAGCATACTGTAAAATGTTACAAAAGTTGTTGACAGATGATTCTAGGTCATAGGTATATAAGCTGTAAAGCAAAGGACTAAGGACGGAGCCTTGGGGAAGACCTTTCCAGATTGATCTGGGGGGAAGATAGGAAGACTGGTGTTTTATAACAACTGACCTACCAGAGAGTAGGTTACATATGAAATGTGTCATCCTCGGAGGTACACTCAGCTGGAGCAGTTTATGCCTGAGTGATGGAAGAATTACATTGTCATAAGCAGAAGCAATATCTAGAAATATACCCACAAGGTACTCTCCCCTTCCAAAGGCATTTCGAATATCTGTAGTGAGTATGCTGAGACTGTCTGCAGTACTGAACCCCTTTCTGAATCCAAACTGGGAAGAAGCCAGTACTTCTCTGCTTTCCATTAACCACTCCAACCTATTTTTGAGGAGGATCTCTATAACTTTCACTAAGGTGGATGACAGGGCTATAGGTCTGTATGAATTTGGATCTAATGGATTTTTGCCAGGTTTGACTATGGGGATGACTAATTGGTTTTTCCAGGCATCTGGAATAAAACCTTTTTCAAAAAAATTATTTATCATGTCAAGAAAATAGTGTTTAGATTTATCATTTAATTTTACTAAAAAAGAGTAGGGAACACCATCTTCTCCTGGGGCTGAATCTTTTAAACCACTGAGGGCCACTTGAAGTTCTGGGAAGGAAAAGAGGGCATCCATATCATCCACAGTGGAGGTAACTGGGAAATTAGGAAAATCTTCCAAAATACATAAGGGGGAGCAATCTTATCAGCAAAACTACTTAGCCATTCAGTCGGATTATTAGAGATGGGATCAGAGTGATTCAGGGATCTGCGGAATCTTCTCATTTTAGTCCACACTATTGAGGATGGAGACCTAGGACTAAGTGATTCACAAAATGCGGTCCAGCTAAACTTTTTCTTTTTTGAAATCATTCTTTTAATCTTAGCAGCTATGCGTTGGAATTTCATAAAGTTTTCGCCAGACAAACATTCCGTATACTCATCTTCTGCTGTAGATCTCTGGCTAAATAAATCAGTGCATTCTTCATCCCACCAGGGGGGAGAAAGCAGCTGATTTCTAGCAGAAGGTTTTTTTTAGGTATGTGAGAATCGGCTGAAGAAATAAGAGACTTAACAAATTGATTATAGTAGACCAAAGAATCACCACAATGTTCAAGAGCTGGAAGAGAGTCCATCAAATCATCAAAAGACTGAGCATAACTAGCCCAATCAGCCTTGTGCAGTTTATACTTTTGTAATGGGCTAGGGTTTTGAGGAGGGAGCGTTCTATTATTTAAAGATATAATAATAGGGAAATGATCACTACCAAACGTGCTAGGAAGTACTCTCCAGGTGAGTTGGGATGCAAGGGATGGAGAAGAAAGAGAAAGATCAACTGCTGATTTCGGGTTTTGGGATGGGTAAACTCTGCGAGTTAGTGAGCCATCATTGAGAATACACAGATTGGTATCCTCAGCAATGTCCACCAGCAGAGAACCAAAATTGTTGTTGTTATAGCACCCCCACAATGTGTGGTGTGCATTGAAGTCACCCATAATCAGAGCTGGGCTGGGAAGTGATGCAATGATAGACTGTATTTCTGGAATTAGTGAAGAATTAGGGTGAGGGATATATAAAGATAGAAAGGAAATATTAAGAGTTCTCACAGCAACAGCATTAAACTGGTCACTATGAGCAGGGAGAGGAATAGAAGAGTAGGGGAGATTGTGCCGAAGAAGGATGGCACTGCCTGCATACCCGTCACCCCTGTCATCCCGCAAACAAAAGAAACCTGGTAGCCTAAAATGGGAACCAGGCCTCAGCCATGTCTCCGAGATGGCAGCAATGACAGGATTATGCAGGTTAATTATTGAAATTAAGTCTTGTGTTTTAGTCTTTATACTTTTACAGTTCCATTGCAGAACTTCTATTGGGGCCATTTTGAACAATATTAAAGAGTTGGTTTATATGTTGGGCAACGTTGGGCGGTAGGGGAAACTCACTACATGGGGCAATAATACTTAGTAGTAATTTTGAAAGTAGTTCAATCATTTTACCTTGTGATGGGAGATTATCACTTTGGTTGGGCTTAAGGCCACAACCATTGGGAAGGGACGAAGAAGGATTATTTACAATATTCTGGTGCGTCTGTCTGTCAAAGCCCTTATTCATAGGGGCTCGAGGGCGAGGGGAACGCAGGATAGTCTCTCTGTAGGATTTGCGCGGGGAGTTCATATTGCCTGGAGAGCCAGGGTTTGTAGGATGGGTAGCTGAAGGCCTGGGAGAGAAAGAAGGGGTGGAGAACATCTCAGCAAGTGGCCTGCGGACTGGTGGAAAACGTGCTGAAGCTTCTATGTAAGGAATATTTTCCTCAGACATGGCAAGCTTGATATTTTGTTGTCTGATGAACTCAGGGCACTTTTTGTCGGATGCGAAATGAGTACCAGAACAGTATAGGCAAGTTGCCTTGTCCTAAGGAACCTCGCAGGAATCCCCTGTGTGTTGTTGTGCACACCTGTAACATCTAGGCTTAGACCTGCACTGTGCACGAATGTGGCCGAAACGGCAGCAGCTCAGACACTGGATTGTAGGATATCTATGAGGCTCAACTGGGAGGGAAGTATAGAAGGAAAATATTTTAGTAGGGAGCATTTGACCCCTGAAGGTTACGACAACAGACTGTGTGGGTACCCATTGAACAACACCTTCATTGGTCGTCTTTCTGTTTAGCCTGCGGGCTTTTAATACCTGACCACATCCGTTTGGTAGTTTCAGAGATTCTACAAATTCATCTAAATGCCACTCGGTAGGGACACCTCTTACCAGGCCCATCCGAATTATATTGTAGGTTGGTATAATTGCCTGGTATTTTGCTACTTTTAATAATGGGCTGTTCAAAAATAGGTTCGCAGCCAGAGCGGAATTTAATTCAACGCTAATTTTATTGCGACCAATGTTTTTTACGCCATCCCCAACATATCATTAAATTTATTTTTATGCAAAAATTGACCGAACTTCAGGGCTCTAATTGATGTACCCGCTGACGGGTCTGAGATTTCTCGAGACACATGTATAATGAATGGACCCACGTCTTCACCGTCATAGCCCTTGGGGCCTTCTGAGAAGGAAGGATGGGTATATATTGCTTGTATTGAGGGTTGGGAGAGGTTAGTAGCGGATTTTTTCCCCGCGTTGTCGTTATCTTTGTCATTATCAACATGACGTTTCCTATTTTGGACATTACCCGTGTCCCCATTTTCTTTCACAGACCCATCTGGCGGATCTGGGGGCTTTGGAGGTGGATCCACCTCCATCCTTACTAAAACTAAATACTCACCACCACCAGAATACGATATAGGTGTTAGAAGTGTAAATAAAATACAAAGACCGGCTACTTTTCACAACAAAAATCACTCAGAAAATCACCACACGTGTGTCAGTCAAAACCGACGCAAGCGGAGTCCCAAACAAATGTCTATAATTCTATTTTGTTTGACACTGTTAAATACCTGTGATGAATCTGTGCGTTTGTTTCAGTTGTATCATGGAGGATATCTAAGACAAACACTCTGTGTGCTGTGTGCTCAGAGATTGATTAACTTTAGAAGATTTAGAGATTTGACCCTGAGTGCCCATACACTGATGATGGATTTGCTTAAAAAACATGCAGTAGTGAGTTATTCTAATAATGAATCTTATAACATATTGTGTTGCTGCCACCACATTTTTATTGTTTGTAACTTAATAACAATGGACTAATTTCAGATTACAATACAGCATACAAAAATGATGAGCCATACAATAAATCAACTGAAATATAATTTAGTGTCAACAACACTAGAACCTGACCACTGTGACTTGTACATATATCACTCTGGTGAAGACCAACAGCCAGAACTAGAGGAATCTGTAGTAGGAGATGTTGCTGCGGTTGTCAAAGATGAAGTTAGTCGGGACTCTATATCAATTGTTGATGAGATGGAAGTGATATATGAGGCTTATAAACAAGCAGATAATTTAAGTGACATCATTGAATCCAATAAAGAACACTTGGCTATAACACAGAGTGTCATAAAGTGTGAGAATGGTATTTTCAAATGTATACTTTGTTTTGAGAAATTTACGCAAGAAGAGGCATATTATGAACATATGAGCATGCACATACAGGTGAGACTATTGTATGCTGTTTATCTTTCCATCACTTGGCAGGTCACTGACACTCACATATCTTAAAAGTCTTGCATCCTTGATAGATCATTGTCATGATCAGACTAATTAATGTCCCATTTAGTGATTATGATCGCTACAAATGGCTCTACATACTCTCCCAGGCGTAGCAATGTGTTCATACCACCTTAATAAATGTAGAAGCTAGAAGAAGGGCTTAGTTGTGAGGGTGTATGACACTTCCATATCTGTTGTGTATGTGACTGACCTCAAGAGGCATGTAATTAATGCATTAGTATTGTGTTTGACAGGCTGCTGCCAGTGCCGGTGGATGTGGTTCATCACGAGAGTGCGAGCCTCGTGCAGCCGAGAGCCGGGACCCACTCCACCTCGGAAACAAGTCAGTATATAGTGACACAACATGCAAAGTCAATATATATTGTTTGTGAAGTAACTATAATTGTGTTGCGTGATCTCGTCCCCACTTTTGTACTATATGGAATGCTAAAATATTCATCTCATGCACTCTGCTACTGCGTTGTCACAATTTACTCCGCCAATTTCACGTGGTATGGAAGACACATTCTCAATGATTGATCAGTTTTTTTACCAACTTAATTTTGACACTAAACAGCAAATTTTATACAGGTTCTTTTTATTAGTATGGCGTGGCCCGTCATAGTGGATGGACTTCCTTTTGGATCTTTTACTCGCCCGCCCTTACCTCCCCTATATCGGTGTCAGTTCAAACATCCACTCTAAGAGTTAGATAGTTGCATGCACAGGTGTACAAGCGAGCCCAACTCTCAAGCGAGAGATTGTGGAGGCGACCCGTCTGTCAGCATATCTGTGATAAGAAATCGTGGTCTTCTGGACATGTTTATCTAAATCTAGGCATAATACTTACCTTTGAGAATATTGGATTATCCAAAAAACTTTTTCCAAGACTCATCTAATTATTTTGTACCTAGGGCGCTAAGGTCATGTACAGCTGTTATAGCGCAAGAGTCCGCAGTTTCCTTACCAGAGATATCAGATATATGTTGCGTTTTACAGGCAAGGTATGCCGAGGAGGACTGCTGACCCTCCCCCGACACCACACTCCCCTCACACACAACGTGAGTGACAAGTTTATGTTGGAATTGAATTAGCTATACCTGACCAGTGACTGAATATACAGCGCAACATAAAAGAGAAAATAAATAAAGGCGCTGGCGTTGTTCATATGGCAACACTATTTTATCAACAGAATGAGCAGCGGAGCACAGTCGAGCACGAGCCGAGCGCTCGACGCGTGCATTTGTAGTGCAAGCATTCTAGCCCGGCCTTGCTTAACTGAAAAAATTGCTTATAAAATATAAGTCTTGTGTCTTTCTACAATATCAATAGTTGTATTCAATTGTGAATAATGAAGTAAACGAGTAGTAATAGTAGAAAGTTGTTGTTTCAGTCGCAGCACTGTCGTCAGTGCAGGCAGCTGAAGAATCAGATGCGATACAGAAGAGCGAACAAATACATGATGTTAAGACTGAAGATATGAACAACCAGCCATCACAGAGCGATAGTAAAATAGATATAAATAGACTCACAAGTTGTGTAGTCGTGTTACATGATATTAACAAGAAACCCAAGAAGTCTGTGTCGCAAGAGAACTCGCACAAGAGCCACCACGCGGGTAAAAAGCTTTATTCTTGTGATATATGTAATTACAAAAGTGCGTATAAAAGTTATTTAAGTACGCATATGAGAATCCATACTGGAGAAAAACCTTATTCTTGTAATAAATGTAATTATAAAAGTGTGTATAAAAGTAATTTAAGTACGCATATGAAAACCCATACTGGAGAAAAACCTTATTCTTGTGATATATGTAATTATAAAAGTGTGTATAAAAGTAATTTAAGTACGCATATGAGAACCCATACTGGAGAAAAATCTTATTCTTGTGATATATGTAATTTCAATAGCGCACGTAAAGCTGACATGCGAAGACATATGAGAACCCATACTGGAGAAAAACCTTATTCTTGTGATATATGTAATTTCAATAACGCACGTAAAGCTGACATACGAAGTCATATGAGAATCCATACTGGTGAAAAACCTTATTCTTGTGATATATGTAATTATAAAAGTGTGTATAAAAGTAATTTAAGTACGCATATGAGAACCCATACTGGAGAAAAACCTTATTCTTGTGATATATGTAATTTCAATAGCGCACGCAAAGGTGACATACGAAGTCATATGAGAATCCATACTGGTGAAAAGCCTTATTCTTGTGATATATGTAATTTCAAAAGCGCACGTAAAGCTGACATGCGAAGACATATGAGAACCCATACTGGAGAAAAACCTTATTCTTGTGATATATGTAATTATAAAAGTGTGTATAAAAGTAATTTAAGTACGCATATGAGAACCCATACTGGAGAAAAACCTTATTCTTGTGATATATGTAATTTCAATAGCGCACGCAAAGCTGACATACGAAGTCATATGAGAATCCATACTGGTGAAAAGCCTTATTCTTGTGATATATGTAATTTCAATAGCGCACGTAAAGCTGACATGCGAAGACATATGAGAACCCATACTGGAGAAAAACTTTATTCTTGTGATATATGTAATTTCAATAACGCACGTAAAGCTGACATACGAAGTCATATGAGAATACATACTGGTGAAAAGCCTTATTCTTGTGATATATGTAATTATAAAAGTGTGTATAAAAGTAATTTAAGTACGCATATGAGAACCCATACTGGAGAAAAACCTTATTCTTGTGATATATGTAATTTCAATAGCGCACGCAAAGCTGACATACGAAGTCATATGAGAATCCATACTGGTGAAAAGCCTTATTCTTGTGATATATGCCATTACAAAAGCGCACATAAACATCACTTAGTTGATCATATGAAAATCCACTCTGGTGAAAAGCGTTATTCTTGTAATATTTGCGGGTACAAAAGCGTACGTAAACAAACCTTAATTAGGCATATGAGAATTCATACTGGTGATAAACCTTATTCTTGTGATATATGTCATTATAAATGTGCAGAAAGCAGTGCTTTAACCAGGCACAAGAAATCTCATTTCTCACAACGTTTTTCATATTGCGACGCGAAACGCAGTGGAGAGGTAAAGGAGAGGAGCACTGTATAAGGTGCAGCCAAATTTATGCCACCGTTAAAGTTGGAGCAAGTTTCATGCATATAAAAATAAAACAGTTTTCGTCTCAGGACGCCCGAAATAATTTAAATACGGCTAACGCTGTAGGTTAGAGAGAGACGAAATTCAAAGTGTCTACTCACTTGCGACATTTTGCATAACACTATCCATTCATCACCCCGGCAATCATTGTCGGTACGTAGGTATTTAAAAGAAAACTACTCGCGTTTTTAAATAATCGAGTGGCTGACAAATATAACACAATAGGAAAGTTTAATAAGTCAAACAGACAATATCATCCACTAGGCCAGACCTGAGCTAATAAGAAATAATCTCAATCGGTCTCCGGAATCGAATACGAAACCTTCATCCTATATATCCACCTCACCTACTCTGCGCCACGGAGGTCGTCAGTAGGAATAGACAGGCAGGTACACTGCAAGTATATACTGTGGAACTGGTAAAATATAAATAATTTAACAACGAAGTAAATAAACTTACCAGTGAAAAATAAAACAGCTGAATCCTGTAGCGAGTACAAACATACTGCTTGTGCGAACATGTTGTTTCCACAATTTTAATATCATCACATAGTATCAAACAAAGTCGCTTTCTTCTGTCTGTCCCTATGTATGCTTAAATCTTTAATGTGATTTTTTATCAGATAGAGAATAGATTTGATCCAAGAGGAAGGTTTATGTGCATGATATAGTAGAGGAACACTGATCATTTCAGAGGTTTCTGATGTGATGTCGTCAATTACCACATTTTTTGCGCTTACATTGCATATGCAAATAATGTACTACAGTATTGCATACCTTAAAGAAGTCCGCGATGGTATATGTCTATCTCTTAGGGATAACCCACAATAACCATTTTTTATCTTTTACTTTCAACCAAAAGTAATGGCTTATTTACGAAGTGATTTTAAGCAATACTGCATTAATCCTTATCCAATTAAGTATCTTAAATACTCTGTGCATTCAATATAGATCACTATCGCTCTGCCAACATATGCAACATTCAAAACGCATGGACATAGCGGGCGTTTGGGGGTCGCGCGGACGTGCGTTCTTTAGTATACTTTAGTACCAGGCTGCAATAGCCGTGCGAAGCCGGGGCGGGTCGCTGGTATATTTATAATACTTAATCCAATTTTATGGAATTTCAATGACTTTTTTAGAATATGCTATAGATTAGTGTAATGAATTTTATTAAATTATTCTATATTTAATTTAGTGATATTGATAAGCAATATGTCTTATTTGTCCCCTCTCGTATAAGGAGAGAGGCCTGGCCCTGTAGTTGCACTGTAGTGGACCGTTAATAGGCTGATAATGATGATGATGATGTCTTATTGATGATTTTAAACTAATTTCGTGGTTGTTCGACATACTAATATATTTCACTATATGTTATCTGTAAGAAATGTAGAACTTTGTTACTTGTCAAAAAGGAAGTTTTGTGTCTATGGTGTAAGATGCCGTATCCGTGTGAATTATAATTAGTAGAAAGTAATAATTATGTAACTGTGTTGTGTGTAAATAAAGGAAGTTGAACAAAAGGTGGTTGTTATATTTATATAACCAACTCATGTTACATGGACCGTGGTTACGACGCGACTGAAGGTAGCCGCGGGGTGCGAAGCTGAAGACGTCACGGACAGAATCGATCTGCCCTATCCTACCCTAGAGGGTAGTTTTATAGAATGTTGTGGCTGTATGCAATGGATTAGCCATTGCGTCCTGCCTCAACATTCTTTTAAAATTAATTTAATCAAAAAACCTGACATCTGCAGAATCGAGCATCGGAATCTCAAACTATAACAAGGTTTAGTTTTTTATAACATTGATTGGGATCTGCCCAGTAAGCCAGCCATAGGAACATGTTTCCATGACCAACACCTTCCCGGCTGAAAAGCAGAATATTCAGGCTCCATACATTTTTGGCCTTTTGTCGGCCATCAATAAATACATATGGCTAGAATTAGCCATTTGTTGCAATATGGCTGCATGGCAAGTTGTAGGAGTGCACCGAGCCAAGTTTGAAGATCCATAATTTTCATTTCATTCATTGATTTTCAAAAGTACCCGGCGTCAGTAATGAACGATATGTATTGTTAGAACAACTTATTTGAATCTATAGTTAATATGGCACAAACATCGTAGGATTGATCTGAGCCAATTTATAGATCAAAGATTGATAATTCGTCGCTTACATACATTTTATTTGTATTTGAAAGTAACCTTTTACCCAAAAATTGTATGTATAGTCAGAACGACCCATATGGAGCAATAGCTAATATGACATGAACAACACCTTTATATAAGTATATTTGTATTTCGACGGCCTCCGTGGCGTATGGATTTATAAGACGGAGGTCATATGTTACAAATCTTATGAAAAATATCGGATATCAGGCAACCCTATATTTGTCACTAGCACCTTTCTTTGGTTAGGATGTTATATGTCACTGTCAAGTGTATTAATTTGATTTTGAGGTTAAAATAAAATAGGTATACATCACAATCCTTCTATGTGCATTGTTAACAAAATATACAGAAAATGCAGTGCTGCGTACCTTTCTGTGAGAATACTTCCGACACTGTGTCTACATCTGATAAGAAGGGGCTAACTTTTCATGAGTAAGTACAAATAAAATAGTTTGAGTGAAATTGCTCAGCTCGCTGATCTCTAGGGTTGGGAAGACTGACGCCCGAATACTCCAACGTAAATCAAATTTAGATATGTCTCATGACTACTTATTTTAACATATTTCTATTGCATAATGTCTAAAGAAGACAACAAGAGTTGAATTGGGACATACTTTTATTTGATTTTATTTTTGAGTTTGACTATTCCGGCGTGAGCGTTGTAAGCAAAGCACACACACAGGTAAATTGACCGACTTTTCTCAAGTTACGCTATCTTAGGACTGACTTGACCAATATGTCTCTGTGCTCTGAGAGATGAGCAGTTCTTTAGGAATGCAAAATAAAATGTACCATAGACTTTTTTGCGGTGGACAATCTCTGTTGGGCCTGTTAGTTTTACAATGCAACAGACAAACTTGTCAAACATCTGCAACAGAACACACAAGATCTTTAATGGTGGCTTGTTAATACAACAATTTTAATATAACCAAAGTAAAGTTTCGACAACATATCGAAGTACAGCAGTGCCGTGACAAAACACTTGTGTATTTTGGTTGATCTAATCTAAAACTTTTCATAATAAAAGAGATGAGTAGTGTTGTAATGTTTAGATTAATATATTGTTTGGATTAGACTGGCGTAGGATGTCAATATATCAATTAGCATCTAACCGCTGTGTTTAATTCATATACATTGAAGTGTACAATATATATTGTATTTGCAGGTTTCCGACTGACACATATCTCCGTGCTGCTTGGCTCAGAGCCCTCGGCATGCAAGACACTCACCAGCCAGACCCTGCTGTGGTCTGCTCACAACATTTCTTAGATGATGACTTCTATACAACACAAGGTTGTGTAAAGAAGATTCGCTCTGATGCTATTCCTTCTCCAGTGCTGGTAAGTTATTTTCATGTCTTTTTTTTGTACATGTGCATTTGATATAGATTCTTTTGCTCCTTGCTATGACTTATCTATGAAAAATTAGAGATGCTTACACAAACAAGTTATAAATAGCAAGTTTTCGACATTCTATTTTTGGTTTAACCATACACAACCTTACAAGCCAAATGTTGGCTGACTTCATGGAGAAGGAGGGCCTCTTTATGATGAACTCCTTCTTCAAGAAGCCACCACATAGGAAATGGACCTGGTTGAGCCCCGATGGTTCCACGAGAAATGAGATTGACTTCATCTTGTCGACCAGACGGCATATATTCAACGATGTCTCTGTGATCAATAGGGTCAAAACCGGCAGTGATCACCGACTGGTAAGAGGCACGTTGAATATCAATGTACAGCTTGAACGGTACCGACTGGTGAAGTCAACGCTCCGACCTACTCGTGCCCACATCCAAAACCCCGAAAGCTTTCAACTGGAACTCCAGAACCGTTTCGATTGCCTAGCACATTGTGTTGATGTGGACGATCTGAACAACAGGCTAGTGGAAACTGTCCATTCGGTTGGGTCTAAGTTTTATAAGACCCACCGCCCAAAAACCAACAAGAAATTCTCTGACCAAACACTCAAGCTCATGGAGGAAAGACAAGGAATGCGATTACAGTCTTCAGGGGACGCTCTGAACTACCAACGTATCAATAGACAGATCTCTAAGTCGCAGAAATGTGACTTACGCCGCTACAACACCGAGCGTATCATAGATACAATAAAACACAACCGTGGCTCGAAAGTGTTCGCGAAAGATCTGTCTATTGGACGCAGTCAGTTGACGCGTCTGAAGACCGATGACGGTAATCTCATTTCTTCCAAGCCCGAGATCTTGGGTGAGGTCGAGAAGTTCTATGGACAGTTATACACGTCAACTCAAAAGCCTGTTGACAATTTGGCTGAAGACCCCAGAGCTAAATTGACCCGACACTATACCGAAGATATCCCGGACGTCAGCCTAGACGAGATTAGTATGGCTCTCGAACACCTAAAGAACAACAAGGCGCCAGGTGATGACGGAATCACAGCAGAACTCCTGAAAGCGGGTGGTAAACCGATACTTGAAGTCCTTCAGCAATTGTTCAATTCCGTCATTCACGAGGGCAAGACGCCTCAGGCGTGGCACAGGAGCGTGGTTGTTCTGTTCTTCAAAAAGGGTGACAATACCTTGCTGAAGAATTACAGACCAATCTCGCTGCTGAGTCATGTCTACAAGTTGTTCTCCAGAGTCATCACGAATCGTCTCGCTCGTAGGTTTGATGACTTCCAGCCTCCCGAACAAGCCGGTTTCCGACAAGGCTTTAGTACCATAGACCACATCCATACGCTGCGGCAGGTTATACAAAAGACCGAAGAGTATAACCGGCCACTTTGCTTGGCGTTTGTGGACTATGAGAAAGCCTTTGATTCGGTGGAAACCTGGGCTGTGTTAAGGTCATTGCAGAGGTGCCGAATCGACTACCGGTACATCCAAGCGTTGCAGTGCCTGTACGAAAACGCCACCATGTCAGTCCGTATACAGGATGAGACTACGAGGCCAATCCAATTGCAGCGAGGAGTGCGACAGGGAGATGTTATCTCCCCGAAGCTATTTACCGCCGCATTGGAAGACGTCTTTAAGCTCTTGGACTGGAACGGACTTGGCATCAACATCAATGGCGAGTACCTCACTCAACTGCGGTTTGCCGACGATGTAGTGATAATGGCAGAATCTCTAGATGACCTTAATAATATGCTCAATGACCTCAGCAGAGTTTCTCAACAGGTGGGCCTTAAAATGAACATGAGCAAGACAAAGATCATGTGTAATGCTCATGTTTCGCTCCACCCAGTTATTGTTGAAAATTCTGCACTCGAAATTGTAGACGAGTATATATACCTAGGGCATATGGTCCAGTTAGGTAGGTCCAATTTCGAGAAAGAGGTGAACCGCCGAATCCAACTCGGTTGGGCAGCGTTCGGGAAACTGCGTGACATCTTTTCGTCCAAAATTCCTCAGTGCCTGAAGACGAAGGTCTTCGAACAGTGCGTGTTGCCAGTGATGACATACGGATCCGAGACTTGGTCGCTAACTGCGGGCTTCATAAGAAGGCTCAGAGTCACTCAGCGGGCGATGGAAAGAGCTATGCTCGGAGTATCTCTGCGTGATCGAATCAGAAATGAGGAGATCCGCAGAAGAACCAAAATAACCGACATAGCTCAGCGAGTCGCAGAACTGAAGTGGCAATGGGCGGGGCACGTGGTTCGAACAGCTGATGGACGTTGGGGGCCGAAGGTGCTAGAATGGCGACCCCGCACCGGAAAGCGCAGTGTTGGTCGACCCCCCACCAGGTGGACTGATGACATCAAACGGGTCGCAGGGAGCCGCTGGGCACATGCGGCTCAGGATCGTTGTGTTTGGAAGTCCCTAAAAAAGGCCTATGTCCAGCAGTGGACGTCCATTGGCTGATAATGATGATGATGATGATGATGAACCTTACAAATAAATGTACTAACAAAAAATGGCTATTTGGTTAGTTTATTTGCAGTAGAAGTAGGTGCGAGAGGTATATCCCTCTACAACCTGCTCAAAGACCTTAGCTTGACCAGATCTGCAGTAAGCTCTATTCTAGAACGAGTGTCCAAATCTGTATGGCTACACTCGTTCTCTAGCAGGATCCTACGGGATTTGGTTGGGCAGGGAGAATAATTCGAGCAGAGAAGGCGAGTGTTGACTTAGTCATAAAGAGTACTCTTAAGTGTGCAGCTCTCCAACTCTGTTAGGTGTTTTACTCTCTGCCACTTGATGGACTCGGCACCTTCACAATGAATTCATGGAAAGCTAAGATATTAATGTCAGTAAGTTTTACAGAAACGCGTTAGATATGTATGTTTAAGTGTGAAATTGAAAAAGATTAAATCTAAAACATCTTTATAAATCATTGTTTGTCTGTAAATTCTTATAGCAACAGTTTGTATTAAAGTCTATTTGGAAGTCTATGAGTGTATTGTAAACAGACAAACATATGTGGTGGCAGTCTATATTTAATATACATATATTCTAGTCTTTTTAGGAGTGACCTTGGACTGTAAACTTCAGTGGAGCGCTTATATAGAGTCACTGACAGCTAAACTTAGCTCAGCAGGATTTTCAGTGAGAAAAATAAGACAGTTTACTGATGTAGAAACAGCTAGATTGGTTTATTTTGCTTACTTCCACAGTGTGATGTCTTATGGCATCTTGTTGTGGGGAAAGGCTGCTGACATAAATTCCGTCTTTATACTTCAGAAACTAGCAATTTGGTCGATTTATAAACTTAAACCACGGGAGTCCCTTCGTGTCAAATTAAAAGAAATAGGAATTCTTACAGTAGCCTGTCAATACATATTCAATAACCTAGTCTTTGTTAAACAAAATATAAATATGTATAAACAGAGAAAGGATTTAAACGATCGTCTTCCTAAAAATGGACATAAGTTAGTCATATCAGCTAATCGCCTCCGAAAAGTACAAAAATCTTTCGTAGGATTGGGTGTACTCTTCAACAACAAGATGCCCAATTCAGTTTTAGATCTGCCATTGCATAAGTTTAAACAATGTATTAAAACTCACTGAGTCAGGGTTATTATACTATCGATGAATTTTTAAATGACAAAGATGTTCAAAGGCAATTGGATTGGCTTTCAACTTCACACAGGAAGTAAAATAAATAACTTTATGTAACAAAACACTTAATATTGTAAAATTGATAATATTATAAAAAGAGCAACTGTTGAGTTTCTTGCCGGCTCTTCTCAACAGGACCTGCCTTCCGAGCCGGTGGTAGAGTCACTACAAATAGTCCAATTTTATGTTTCAAAAGTGCTTGTAATAAGCCTACTTGAAATAAACGATTTTGAATTTTAATAATGTGTTGTGACTACTTGCCCTATGTAGGAAAAAACTGCAATAGGTATGTGCTTATGTACTACCTGTACAAACTATGAAATGAAAAAGGATGAAACAATGCTTATTCTCTCATTTATATAAAATATATTTACAGATATGCATCATGTGCCTGGACACTGACAGCAAGCTGATTCTAATGAGTAAGCACAAGTTGGAGGCGGCATATGAACTGTTAACTGGACTGCCTGTAAGTGTGTGATTAATCTGAATTGAAACTGAACATGTGTCAGTGTGGTGAAAATAGTTTTAGAATAATAATTGTTCAGTTTTTTAGTTGGTTAAGCTTATTATTATTTCTATTGTGATTTGTGATACAGCATCTATATAAGGTGAGTTTGAATTATCAGCCAGCGTCGAAACTGGAGCAAGTCTTATGCATATAGATTACAATAGAAAAAAAAATTGTTCCCAGAACTAATAAATAAAAAATTATATAATGTTACAAAATATCTATTCACTTACGACAGTACGCATAACACCATCCAATACATCCATAAATTACCCCAAAGCCAGCCAGCCATTAACCCCAAGGCAGTTAGGTACCTACGACCTACATACACACTTGAATTGATCAAAATAACAAACGTAACAGCTGATCGACTACCAAAGTCAATGAACTTTCCATTAATAGATTAAAACTTTGTTTGAAATGCCTGCAGTGAGCGTACAAACAGGCGCGGCGCGATTGTCGGCCTTTTAAAAGACCGACAACGGCACTGCCCTTTCTGAACACTACCGCAGTAAGGGACGCCGACAAACACGCACATTTAAAAACACTTGCCGCCCGCGTTTTACAGTAGGTAATTTAACAGGAAAGTTTATTGAACTTGGCACAGATATCAGCTCACCTTACATTTAAAAGATTATTTCGTACTTCATTTATTTATTTTTTACCAGTTATAAAATGTGAAGGTGAAGGACATATCTACCTACTTAGTCCTTAGTTCAGGTCTGGTATAGTGGGAGATTTTGGTGGTTTGGCTTTTATTTCCGTATTTTATTTGGTAGTAATCGAATGTTTATGATATACCTTCGTTCGGTACCTTGTGGTTAATTTATGAATGCAATGTCCTAAATGAATAAATATTTTGTAGGTAATTTTTAAATTTTTTGTTACTGTTTCTAAAAACTTTTTTATTCCGCTGTTGTAATCAGTATGCATTATACTTACTCCAGTTTCAACGCTGGCAGATAATTCAAACTCACCTTATATAATAAACAAATCTATAATTCTATTTTGTTTGACACTGTTGAGTGCCTGTGATGAATCTGTGCATTTGTTTCAGTTGTATCATGGAGGATATCTAAGACAAACACTCTGTGTGCTGTGTGCTCAGAGATTGATTAACTTTAGAAGATTTAGAGATTTGACCTTGAGTGCCCATACACTGATGATGGATTTGCTTAAAAAACATGCGGTAGTGAGTTATTCTAATAATAAATCTTATAACATAATATGTTGCTGCCACCACATTTTTATTGTTTGTAACTTAATAACAATGGACTAATTTCAGATTACAATACAGCATATAAAAATGATGAGCCATACAATAAATCAACTGAAATACAATTTAGTGTCAACAACACTAGAACCTGACCACTGTGACTTGTACATATATCATTCTGGTGAAGACCAACAGCCAGAACTAGAGGAATCTGTAGTAGACGTTGCTGCAGTTGTCAAAGATGAAGTTAGTCGAGACTCTATATCAACTGTTGATGAGATGGAAGTGAAATATGAGGCTTATAAACAAGCAGATAATATAAGTGACATCATTGAATCCAATAAAGAACACTTGGCTAAAACACAGAGTGTCATAAAGTGTGAGAATGGTAATGGTTTCAAATGTATACTTTGTTTTGAGAAATTTACGCAAGAAGAGGCATATTATGAACATATGAGCATGCACATACAGGTGAGACTATTGTATGCTGTTTATCTTTCCATCACTTGGCAGGTCACTGACACTCACATATCTTAAAAGTCTTGCATCCTTGATAGATCATTGTCATGATCAGACTAATTAATGTCCCATTTAGGTATTATGATCGCTACAAATGGCTCTACATACTCTCCCAGGCGTAGCAATGTGTTCATACCACCTTAATAAATGTAGAAGCTAGAAGAAGGGCTTAGTTGTGAGGGTGTATGACACTTCCATATCTGTTGTGTATGTGACTGACCTCAATAGGCATGTAATTAATGCATTAGTATTATGTTTGACAGACTGCTGCCAGTGCCGGTGGATGTGGTTCATCACGAGAGTGCGAGCCTCGTGCAGCCGTGAGCTGGGACCCACTCCACCTCGGAAACAAGTCAGTATATAGTGACACAACATGCAAAGTCAATATATATTGTTTGTGAAGTAACTATAGTTGTGTTGCGTGATCTCGTCCCCACTTTTGTACTATATGAAATGCTAAAATATTCGTCTCATGCACTCTGCTACTGCGTTGTCACAATTTACTCCGCCAATGTCACGTGGTATGGAAGACACACTCTCAATGATTGATCAGTGTAATCTGGGAATTGAGTGTGAAACACCAAATTTTATACAGGTTCTTTTTATTAGTATGGCGTGGCCCGTCATAGTGGATGGACTTTCCTTTTGGATCTTTTACTCGCCCGCCCTTACCTTACAATTATTTTGTACCTAGGGCGCTAAGGTCATGTACAGCTGTTATAGCGCAAGATTCTGCAGTTTCCTTACCAGAGATATCAGATATATGTTACGTTTTACAGGCAAGGTATGCCGAGGAGGACTGCTGACCCTCCCCCGACACCACACTCCCCTCACACACAACGTGAGTGACAAGTTTATGTTGGAATTGAATTAGCTATACCTGACCAGTGACTGAATATACAGCGCAACATAAAAGAGAAAAATAAATGAAGGCGCTGGCGTTGTTCATATGGCAACACTATTTTATCAACAGAATGAGCAGCGGAGCACAGTCGAGCACGAGCCGAGCGCTCGACGCGTGCATTTGTAGTGCAAGCATTCTAGCCCGGCCTTGCTTAAACTGAAAAAATTGCTTATAAAATATAAGTCTTGTGTCTTTCTACAATATCAATAGTTGTATTCAATTGTGAATAATGAAGTAAACGAGTAGTGATAGTAGAATGTTGTTGTTTCAGTCGCAGCACTGTCGTCTGTGCAGGCAGCTGAAGAATCTGATGCGATACAGAAGAGCGAACAAATACATGATGTTAAGACTGAAGATATGAACAACCAGCCATCACAGAGCGATAGTAAAATAGATATAAATAGACTCACAAGTTGTGTAGTCGTGTTACATGATATTAACAAGACACCCAAGAAGTCTGTGTCGCAAGAGAACTCGCACAAGAGCCACCACACGGGTAAAAAGCTTTATTCTTGTGATACATGTAGTTACAAAAGTGTGTATAAAAGTTATTTAAGTACGCATATGAGAACCCATACTGGAGAAAAACCTTATTCTTGTGATATATGTAATTATAAAAGTGTGTATAAAAGTAATTTAAGTACGCATATGAGAATCCATACTGGAGAAAAACCTTATTCTTGTGATATATGTAATTATAAAAGTGTGTATAAAAGTAATTTAAGTACGCATATGAGAACCCATACTGGAGAAAAACCTTATTCTTGTGATATATGTAATTTCAATAGCGCACGTAAAGCTGACATACGAAGACATATGAGAATCCATACTTGTGAAAAGCCTTATTCTTGTGATATATGTAATTACAAATATGCACATAAAAGTCACTTGGTTGATCATATGAAAATCCATACTGGTGAAAAGCCTTATTCTTGTGATATATGTAATTTCAAAAGCGCACGTAAACCTGACTTACGATATCATGTGAGAATCCATACTAGTGAAAAGCCTTATTCTTGTAATATTTGCTGGTACAAAAGCGTACGTAAACAAACCTTAATTAGGCATATGAGAATTCATACTGGTGATAAACCTTATTCTTGTGATATATGTCATTATAAATGTGTAGAAAGCCGTGCTTTAACCAGGCACAAGAAATCTCATTTCTCACAACGTTTTTCATATTGCGACGGGAAACGCAGTGGAGAGGTAAAGGAGAGGAGTACTGTATGAGGTGCAGCCAAATTTTTGCCATCGTTAAAGTTGGAGCAAGTTTCATGCATATAAAAAATAAAACAGTTTTCGTCTCGGGACGCCCGAAATAATTTAAATACGGCTAACGCTGTGGGTTAGAGAGAGACGACATTCAAAGTGTCTACTCACTTGCGACATTTTGCATAACACAATAGGAAAGTTTAATAAGTCAAACAGACAATATCATCCACTCGGCCAGACCTGAGCTAATAAGAAATAATCTCAAGCGGTCTCCGGAATCGAATACGAAACCTTCATCCTATATATCCACCTCACCTACTCTGCGCCACGGAGGTCGTCAGTAGGAATAGACAGGCAGGTACACTGCAAGTATATACTGTGGAACTGGTGAAGTAAATAAACTTACCAGTTATTACATAGTATCAAACAAAGTCGCTTTCTTCTGTCTGTCCCTGTGTATGCTTAAATCTTTAATGTGATTTTTTATCAGATAGAGAATAGATTTGATTCAAGAGGAAGGTTTATGTGTATAATACGTGCATGATATAGTAGAGGAACACTGATCATTTCAGAGGTTTCTGATGTGATGTCGTAAATTACCACATCTTTTTGCGCTTACATTGCATATGCAAATAATGTACTACAGTACTGCACACCTTAAAGAAGTCCGCGATGGTATATGTCTATCTCTTAGGGATAACCCACAATAACCATTTTTTATCTTTTACTTTCAACCAAAAGTAATGGCTTATTTACGAAGTGATTTTAAGCAATACTGTATTAATCCTTATCCAATTAAGTATCTTAAATACTTTGTGCATTCAATATAGATCACTATTGCCCTGCCAACATATGTAACATTCAAAACGCGGGGACATGGCGGGCGTTTGGGGGTCGCGCGGACGTGCGTTCTTTAGTATACTTTAGTACCAGGCTGCAATAGCCGTGCGAAGCCGGGGCGGGTCGCTGGTATATTTGTATTACTTAATCCATTTTTAATGAATTTCAATGACTTTTTAGGAGTATGCTATAGATTAGTCATAGGGTGTCTGTAAAAAAATTACCGCAAATGAATTTTATTAAATTATTCTATAATTAATTTAGTGATATTAATAAGCTACTCTCGTATAAGGAGGGAGGCCTGGCCCTGTAGTGGGCCTGTAGTGGCACTGTAGTGGGCCTGTAGTGGCACCTTAGTGGCACTGTAGTGGCACTGTAGTGGGCCTGTAGTGGCACTGTAGTGGGCCTGTAGTGGGCCTGTAGTAGGCACTGTAGTGGCACTGTAGTAGGTCCTGTAGTGGCACTGTAGTGGGCTGTTAATAGGCTGATAATGATGATGATGATGATGTTTTATTGTTGATTTAAAACTAATTTCGTGGTTGTTCGACATAATAATATATTTCACTATATGTTATCTATAAGAAATGTAGAACTTTGTTACTTGTCAAAAAGGAAGTTTTTGTGTCTATGGTGTAAGATGGCGTATCCGTGTGAGTTATAATTATGTAACTGTGTTGTGTGTAAATAAAGGAAGTTGAACAAAAGGTGGTTGTTATATTTATATAACCAACTCATGTTACATGGACCGTGGTTACGACGCGACTGAAGGTAGCCGCGAGGTGGGAAGCTGAAGACGTCACGGACAGAATCGATCTGCCCTATCCTACCCTTTGTGTGGCTGTATGCAATGGATTAGCCATTGCGTCCTGCCTCAACATTCTTTTAAAATTAATTTAATCAAAAAACCTGACATCGGAATCTCAAACTATAAAAAGGTTTGGTCTTTCATAAGATAAGGGTGATATTGGTTAATATATATATATAAACCAATTTAACAATATCTTAAAAACACACACACCCACAATCATCTTATATAGGTACCTATAATAATTATATGTATTTTTCTCTTGTTTAAACAGTTTAATGATTGAGCTCAACTCCAAGCTGTCTTGTCTACCATACCCCTAGTGCATTTGTAAAGCGTGAACCCATGATACCTATTATTATTTTTATTCACAACAAGTTAGCTCTTGATGGTATATCTTGGCTATAATCACACTTGATGGTAAGCGATGATGCAAGCTAAGATGGAAGCGGGCTAACTTGTTAGGAGTAGCATGAAATCTACATTCCTTCAGTTTCTACATGATACCGTACCGGAACGCGAAATCGCTCGCACTAGCTAGACTTGGACTAATTTGGAAAATCTATATCGGCGGTAACAAGCCAATCAAGTGACCTTTGTAGAAAAATTAAAGTCGAGTCGGTCAACCTGAAGGAATGGGCAACGGAACGATTCTTCTGGCTAAGTCACATTTAAATATGTAGTTTATCATCATACGATACGCTTTTTTGACATTATAAATATAATATAGGTAAAAAAATTAAAGTAGAGCATCATTCCGTTTAGTCATGTGACGCAGCGACACAACCTTCAATAGCCCGTGTTCGCCGAGCCGTGGTCGACTCGAGGCTGATGTTCGAACTGTACTCACCGCACCCTTTGGTTTCCCCTCGCGACAAATAGTGGGGCGAGCCACAATATACTTTGGTCAATTCACTAAGAATTGACCAAAGTATATTGTTATTTTTAACAATATGTCATTGTCACAATGTACAGTAATATGTCAATTGTCAATGTCAAATTTTTGATCTAATAAAAAAAGGGCAGGTTGTGTATTGCTTATCAAAAATAATTGTCTACTTTTTATTTGAACCCAGCTTTACAGCAGATTTTTTTTTAAATATGTATCAACATATTTACATAAAATTATTATTATAAAAACAAAAACCCAACTGCTTAGAAGTTGTGATCTGAAAAGAGAAAAACAAGGATCACTATATCTACATAAAATTCTAAACACTTTGTAACGTAGAAACATTAGTTTCTCGTACTCTTTATAATACTCCCAAATACGGAAGGTTCGTATTAACCGGCCGTGCTAATTGTTTTTTTTAACGGGCGCTTTTGATCGGACAACTAGGACGGTGACAGTTCATTCACGATGAACGACCTAGTGGCCGTCACTACTCATAATAGTTACCAATTTTTTATTTATTTAATTTAACAAAATTGAGCTGCACTTAGTGCTTAATTCATATTTAAAAATACAAATACGACGTGCTCGTGTTCCTTATTATAATTCCCACATATTGGGTAAGTGCTGAATGAGTGCATTTATATATAGGCTTTCTTTTTTTATATTTGTACCTACCTCTCGTATAATTTTTGTTAACTTTCTTTCCTATTGCTAACTAATTCTAATTATTGTGATTACGTAGTTAATTAATTG
Organism: Mycalesis mineus; assembly: GCA_034621355.1. Lineage (NCBI taxonomy): Eukaryota > Metazoa > Arthropoda > Insecta > Lepidoptera > Nymphalidae > Mycalesis > Mycalesis mineus. The sequence continues at coordinate 1,039,063 of JAXAVZ010000103.1, read as the reverse complement.
TTATCTCATTGTTTAAATACTATTTTCATATCATTCATGTATTCTTTCTCTCTCCTTTCTGATTGTCTTCACGGCCACCTCACTACCTACACTTTCGGGCTTCCCCTGTAGCTTTGCTTGTGGTGGTCACAACCAGAAAAGATGGGAAGAACGATTGTAAAACCTTTCTGGACATGAATTCCAGGTCCCAAGCTACCGTCCACGATCCCGGTACTATTAACAACTGCCGCCGTACCCGTGACGTCACCGTGGTCATTCATCACCGGCGTTGTGGCATCATTCGGCAGTCCCATCCCGTAACCGGCCATCAGCTGTCGCCGAGTCGCGCCTGGCTCCAGGGAAGTACCGGACTACGCGAGGCTTAAATTAGGCGGGCCTTACACCCACGGCCCATAATTTTTTATGAATATAATTCCTTTTGTGTTAACTAAGGCGGTTTCTTTTCTACCCAGACCCCTTACGTTACAGTGCTGCAGGTGTGAACAAAATAGTTTACTACCTGGGAAAGAAAGACCTACCAAAACTACGTTTGTCCCCGCCTGCAGCACCATAGAGTATTTAGAATTTTATATAGATATAGTGATCCTCGTTTTTCTCTTTTCAGTTCATAACTTCTAAGCAGTAGGGCTTTTTGTTTTTATAATAATAATTTTATTTGAGATTTTTTAGTTTTAATTTGTGGTATAGAAATGAGACGGTACACTTGGTAGACTTTTGACATTGCTTGTTAAAACAGTAATATAAACATGATATGATTTTTATATTTTTGAAATGGTCTTTTTACGAGATATTTTCATTTGATACCCATATTGCTAAGATAAAAGAAAAAAATGCACACTTTTTTCCCCCATTTACAGCCGCCATTTTGAAAATTCATATACCCTATGTCACTTCCATAATTTAGCCGAATTCAACGACACCTCACATGTCAAAATCCGTTCAGCCGTTTAGGCTGTAGCGCGTGCCGAAGAAATGTGCATACATACATACGCTCGAAAAACATAACCCTCCTTCTGACGCAGTCGGGTAAAAAAATTCTATTAATGTTAAATTATATAAAATAATAAAATCTAAATGTTATATGAACAAAGACAACTTGTGTGTTTGTATGTCTGTATGTTTGCCCATATCTTACAGACTATTAAAATAAAAAGTTTTTTGTAATCGAACTGATTAAAAAAATCTTTTTATTTGATTAATGGCAGGCTTCTTACATACCTAGAAGAAAACGACCTTCTACCTGACCGGCAATATGGTTTTTGCAAGAACCGGTCTACCGGTGACCTTCTAGTGTATGCCACGCATACTTGGGGTGAAGCCATTGAGAAGCATGGTGAGGCACTTGCCGTATCCCATGACATCATAAAGGCTTTTGATCGAGTTTGGCACGGCAGTCTTTTCAGTAAACTCCCTGCGTACGGGATTACCGCTGACTTCTGCTGCTGGATAGCAGATTTTCTGAGGGAACGGTCTTTTCGAGTAGTCGTTGACGGCTACTCATCTGACCTAATGGATATAAATGCCGGCGTACCTCAGGGATCTGTGCTCTCCGCTACGCTGTTTCTATTACACATTAACGATCTGCTAAATCCCGGTATTTTTGGGTATGCAGACGATAGTACAGTGTCGGAGAGGTACTTGTCCAGTTCTAGAACCAGTGGTGCTGAGATTTTTGAGCTCAGAGAGACATTGGTAGATCGCGTAAACTCAAACCTAGAGATGGTGTCTGATTGGGGTGACACGAATTTGGTTAAGTTTAACGGGACCAAGACACAGGCTTGTTTATTTACTACAAAAAGGAGCCCCTTCACCTTGGCTCCTATTTTCCAGAGTATATCTGTTCCAATTAGCGACCACATTGAGCTCTTGGGTATTACCATCTCATCCAATCTCAATTTCGGAAAGTGCATCGAGTCCAAAGCTAAAATAGCAGCCAAAAAACTAGGAATCCTTAATAAGGTTAAGCGGTACTTCACAGCTGAACAACTTCTTACCCTTTACAAGGCTCAGGTCAGAACTTGTATGGAGTCAACACATTGGACTCGATTAATCGCCGAGCTAGAAGGATAATTGGTGATGAATCGATGACACGGGCAAAATTGCAAACTTTGCAACACCGTCGCAATGTTGCTTGTTTATCGATTTTTTACCGGATATACTTTGGGGAATGTGCGAAGGAACTGCACGATCTTGTTCCTCCCTCCCCTTTCTACCACCGAACAGCTCGATGCCGTGAACACTGGCACCCCTACGTGGTTGACATCCAAGCAACTCGTACCAAACGTTTTGCATCCACGTTCCTAATACGCACGGCAAAAGTGTGGAATGCCCTTCCAGCGTCAGTGTTTCCCACCACCTACAATATGAACATCTTCAAGGCAAGAGTGAATAGGCATATTCTAGGTAAGCGCGTTCCAGCTTAGACCTCTTCACTGCTTTCCATCAGGCGCGATTGTAGTCAAGCGCATGCCTATCGACCTTAAAAAAAAAAGAACAAGTCTACTCTAACTCAGGGAATACTGCAAGTTTCATCATAATAGATAGTAGATTTATAGATTAAGTAGTCAGTACTTTCAGAGTATATTAGTATTTTGACGGCCTCCGTGGCGTATGCGCGTTGGATTTACAAGACGGAGGTCCGAGGTTCGATTCCCGGTGGGGCAGTTTGGGATTTTTTTAATTTCTCCTGGTCTCGTTGGTGGGAGACTTTCGCCGTGGCTAGTTACTTTAATGTACTGAATGAAACAACGGACTATCGCAGAGTGAATGTATTAACAAAAGCATTTTTATGATTGTGCTACCTACATTACATTGATTATTGTACTACCTACATTACGGTTACCGACAGTGACGTACCGCCAAGCGATTTAGCGTTGCGGTACGATACCGTGTAGAAACCGAAAGGGGTATGGATTTCATCTTAATCCTAACAAGTTAGCTCGCTTCCGTCTTAGATTGCATCATCACTTAACATCAGGAGTGATAGCAGTCAAGGGCCAACTTGTAGTAGTTAAAAAAAGAAAAATCAGACTACGAAAAGAATCTTCGTTATTTAATGAGAAAATAAAATATTTTTTATCGCATGTGAAACATCTTGTGAAAAAAAAAATCGGATATCTGGCAACTCTATATCTGTCACTAACACTACCTTTCCTAGGTTAAGACGTTATATGTCACTGTCAAGTGTATTAATTTGAATTTTATTTTGAGGTGAAAATAAAATATAAATCATAATCAATCCTGCTCTGTGCATTTTAAACAAAATATACAGAAAATGCAGTGCTGCGTACCTTTCTGTGAGAATATTTCCGACACTGTGTCTACATCTGATAGGAAGGGGCTAACTTTTCATGAGTAAGTACAAATAAAATAGTTTGAGTGAAATTGCTCAGCTTGCCGATCTCTATAAGTCGGGAAGACAGACGCTGATGTCAACTGATATTAACAAATTTCTATTGAAAACTGTCTAAAGAAAGTTCAAATCAAATCAAATCAAATCCACTTTATTGCGAACTTGGGTACAAGTAGGTGTTATAAAATAAATAAAATAAAACATAAACATCAGCCAAATTCCGCCTTGTGAGCATGCAACAAACAAGTATATGCTATAAGTCTATTTATGATTAAATATTAATTCATTATAAATATTCTTTATACTGGCTATAGCCCTCAAACAACACTCACTTACCTATTTTAGCAATAGATATACTCGCCGTAATAATGTGCTTGCACCGACCTTACAACTTAATACGAAATTCAGCCATAGATTCTTTGTATTTCTTGGTCCTTACCTATATAATAGACTACATAAAAAATTGTCACTACATTCTCTGAACAGATACAATTTCAAAAAAGCTCTCCAGAAGTGGCTACTTCAGCAATCTTACGTGGCTACTGAAGAGCTTTTGGAGATTATGCAATAACTCAGAACCCATACTTCTATTTCCCATAATACACTTTTTTAATTTACCTCACACTACACTCTCTCTCTCTCTCTTACACACACACACACACACACACACACACACACACACACACACAGTGTACATATACATACATGCACACACACACACACATTTATATAATATGTAATTTAAGGTACAATGTTAATTATTTAATGTCAGAGTAGTGGAACCCTGGTGACCTGTACCACGGGTTTTATACCTATAACAGGCACCAGCGAACCACAACCCAATGTATATGAATTAAAATAAAAATGTACTATTTATACTGGTTTGTGGTGAGAAATAAATATATAATTATTATTAATATTATTATTATTATTATTATTATTATAATATTATTAATATCTTGTAGTTGTAGTCCTTTATATAGATTGGTAAAATAACTATTCAGTAAGTTTTTCCTGCAAATTAGACTCCAATGTCATCCTTACGTCAAAACAATGAAACCTTCATAAATGTCAAAGATTATCCCAAGTCATTAAATATAACTTAAAACAAAGTTACAAAGGAGACATTGTTAACAAATATATGTCAAAAGGTTGCGTCACTAAGGTACTCTTGGATCAAATAGTATGATTTATTAATTAAAAATATCTTTAAAGCTTTTTTAAATGTCATTAACCTCCATATATTTTTAATATTTTTGCCCAATTTATTACTTATATATTAAGATAGAAAGACAAAATATACTTTTTCTAAATTTAGCTGTTTTTGCTGGATGTATGCAGAGCCTTGAAGGGTCTCTCAAATTTTTAAAATTTTCAAAAACAATGGTCTCATATATAAAAAGAGAGTTGAACGTTAGAATTTGTAAGTCTTTAAAATATGGCCTACAGCTTTCCATCCAGTGCAGGTTTCTTATAAGTTGACTTAGGACATACTTATATTTGATTTGCGTTTGAGTATTCCGGTGTAAGAGTTGTAAGCAAAGCATGCACGCAGGTAAGTTGACTGACTTTTCTCAAATTACGCTATCTTAGGACTGACTTGACAAATATGTCTCTGTGCTCTGTGAGCTAATATATTGCCATCTTTACAACCTCACACTGCTATAGCAAAATAACTAGAAATATTTGTGTAATTTGTACCAGAGCTGTGACGATATTATCAGTCATACTGCTCACACGCTTATATATATCTCGCTGACTCCGGCGTATAGGATGAAATAAAGTTAAAGTACCTTAGGAATTCTGATTAAAATGTACCATAGATTGCTTTTGTAAGACAGACCACCTCTGTTGGGTCAGTTAGTTTACAATACGACATACAAAATGGGCAAGAAAGGCTGGTCTTTGAACATCTGCAACCGAACACACAAGATCTTTAATGGTGGCTTGTTAATATGACAGTTTTAATACAACCTTTTATTTTAAAACAACATAAAAGTTAAGTTTGGACATCATATCAAAGTGCAGCCGTGCCGTGACAAAGCACTGTATCTTGTTGGTGTAGTGTTGATGTAATCTAAAACTTTTCATAGGAAAGAGATGAGTAGTATTGTAATAAATAAATAAATAAAAATCTTTTATTTCAACCGTATTAACGGTCATAGCGGTGTTAGTAAATACATTATTAAACTTAAAAACTAGGTGTTAGTGATACATTTATAACTACTTAAATCTATTACCGGTCCGACTTGTCAGTACATGAACCAATGAGCAGTGGTTCAAATACTGACAGTCGAGCCTGGCCGCAAAAGCACTTAGGACACTGTTGGAACTGGCCCAGACTCTTCGCAACAGAGATGTGCACCGCTTACGCATGGTTGCATAGAAGCAATCCACACGAGCCGCGGCGAACATACCTGAAGCACTGCAGAATCAGGGCAGTCCCATCAGCATCCTAAATGCATTATTGTATTGCACGCGTAGAGCGCTATATTGTTTTTGAGTGTAATCGACCCACAGGCTACTCGTGTAGAATGAAGTGCAGTAAGCTTTAAAAAGCGATACTTTAACCGACATTGTACACCGAGCAAACCTGCGGACGATCATATTTGCCCTCACCGACAAAGCCCTACGCTCGCGTTCCATGTCGGCATCGTCTTTCAGATTAGGGGTCAGTATGTGTCCCAGATATTTAAAACGTTCCACCCTTTGCAAAGGAATCCCATAAAGCTTAATAGGGGGAACCGTAGAGGGCAGCGACTTCCCCATGGCCTGAAAAACCATGCATTCACTTTTGTTTACATTATATGCTAGGCCATGACGGTGAGCATATTGCTCACAGATACCTAACAGTTTCCTTAACCACAGACAGAGGCACTCAACAGCACCATGTCATCCGCGTAACTAATGTTGTTGAGACACATGCCGTCAATATGACATCCAGTACGGGTGCTGCTAAGGACCTCTATCAGTGCGTTGACATATAAGTTGAAGAGCTTAGGGGAGGTTAAGCCTCCCTGCCTCACCCCGCACTCCAACCTATACGGACTAGAGTAGCTTTCCGACCATTTCACGACATTGACCTGATTACTGTACCAAAACTTGAAAATGTTAATGATATGCCGGGGTATACCAGTTTCTCTCATTTTCTGCCACAAGATATCATAACACACCAGGTCAAACGCCTTGGAAAGATCGAGAAAACAGGCATAAACAGGAGTCTGCCTCGCTGAGTAGTACCTGACAGTCTGTTTTAGGCATAATATCGCCGACTCAGTTGATAAACCAGGTTTGAAACCAAACTGATTATCATGCAGTGTTATGTGTCTGTCAAGCTGGGTATTTAACAAGCTGTCAAGTATTTTGGCAGTAACAGTGGCAAGGGAAATCGGCCTGTAGTTGGACCTGGTACTAACGTCCCCAGTCTTGTTTTTCACTATCGGTACCACCACAGTCTTCATCAGTGCTTGAGGTAAATATGAATGCCCTACACACAAGTTGTAGAACATTGCTAGCACTCTGGGTAGGAGGGGGCCAGCGTATTTTAAATGCTCAATGCTGAGCCCGTCGTGGCCAGGAGATTTACCTCCCGACATAGAGCTTATGGCTCTACGGATGTCATTATCGGTAAACCGGACTGCAATCTCCTGCCCACCTGCGTACCCATCACTAACTGACTGCGAAGGTCCCAACGGAGATTTTACTGTAAAGTGATCCTTAAACATATCAGCTATACAACTGTGATCACATATGCCCTCAACGCTCACAGGCAGCCCAGGCTTACCGTTTAACCTGTTAGTGGCCTTCCAGAAACTTTTAAAGTCATTTTTAGAGTGATGTGAGGCCAAAATATCCATTTTTATTTGGTCACTACGATTTTGACACCACTTAAGACGCGACTTAAAATAATTCCGGCTATCACGCATGCGTTCATAGATATAACCGCTCTTAGGCTTACTGTACAAAGACCACATCAAAAACGCAGTCCTGGCCTCCCTATGAGCATCGCGAACATACCTATTCCAACCGATAACAGGCCTCTTCCCCCTCCCTCTGCTCTCACCCTTTGATTCAGCTGCGGCCGTCATTAATATATCCGTAAAGTCATTGTATAACTTATCAATAAGAACCTTATGACTTTGCTCATTGCAACAGGTATTCATATAGCTACAACAAAAGCTTTCATAGGGAAGCTTTAAAAGACATAGTTTCTCGTGACACAATTTACTATATAGGTTAACCTGTTCCGGCTTCCTATCTCCCCACAGAATAGCGTTTGCAACGAGCTTAGACACATTGTTCACTTTTTCCTTTACACTGTCGAAACAACAATCCATTACTAAAGGGTAATGGTCAGACCATAAAACGTCATGTATTATAAAGACATTTCTAACGCACGACAGAGCAGACTTGGTGGTAACACAATGGTCTAGCCAACGCCTGGACCCGTTAGCCTCACTAACAAAAGTGTATGCTTCTGACATGGGGCCTAGCAGCTGAACATCCACACACGTCCACTCTGTCTCACAGCAAAAACTTAAAAGTTCATTATAAAATTGCGTATTCGGGTGAGCGTTAAAGTCCCCTAGTATAAATACCGTCTCGATATTTTCACTGTCTATTATAGCACTTACCGAACTGAGACAATCCGTAAACTCAGCTAAGTTCACCGTTTTGTCCGTGGGCATATACACACTGAACACTAACACGGCCTTCTGGCCCAACACTATCTTAATAGCGCATAACCGAGGGTTATTACACTGCACTACTGACACATTACGGAATGCACTGTTGTTCCACAGCAACGCAACACCTCCATAGGGTCGGCCGCACAATAGGCCAGCCGACGCGTCCACCGCCGACGTCCCGGTACCGCTAAACCGACGATCTATTTCATTAAGATACTGTATATCGTGAGGCAGCAACCAAGTCTCCTGTAACGCGATTATATCTGACGACTGGCACAGATGCCTCACACTCTCCACCGAGCGCCGCACACTCTTACAGTTAAAACTGACCAGCTGATATGTCGAACTATTATGCATTGGCAGTAGGTACAGTGTCGCTCACGGCGTTGGAAGATACTCCGTTCGAACTTTTACGTTTAAAGTTAATAAAACGCCTGAATATAATTCCCTGCGGCCACAGCTTGTCATCCAGAAAAGTAGGTAACTTATACTCGGATACAAAGAACTTATATGCATTATATGCATCATGTTTGCCGTTTCTTTTGATTAAAATTTTTTCTAACGTAACATTCTCATTAGTTTTCTTTAAAATATAATTAATAATGTCCCGTTCAGTCGTTTCTTTATTGACGTTCGTTATAAAAACCGGTATTTTCCTGTCAGCAGCTCTAAATTTCTCATCAGATTCTACTAACGCATTTCCTCTTTTTCCAATAAAACGATTTTTCGTTTTATTTGACTTTCTTTGCACAACCGTCCAGCCGTCATTCGGTTGTACATTCACAATAGCGGCATACGTTTTCGTTGTCAGCTCGGTCGGCCGATCGCTCGGCTCGCGCGACTCGCACGGTTCGCTAGCCCCACTACGCGATGAGGATGTAATGTTTAGAGTAATATATTGTTTGAGTTGGGTTTTGTAAGCGCTGGGTTTTTGAAATAATATAAACCCAATTTTTGGAATTCGAACGGTTTCATTCGAATTAAATTCACTTTGCGCAGAGGCAATATCGTAATCAATGAGGTTAATCCGAGGTGCGATTATTGCTAGTTAAAAAGTTAGGGTGTATCAATATATTAGTTAGCAGCCAAGCACTGTGTTTAATTCACATACATTGAAGTGTACAATGTAAATGTTGTATTTGCAGGTTTCCCACTGACACATGTCGCCGTGCTGCTTGGCTCAGGGCCCTCGGCATGCAAGACACTCACCAGCCAGACCCTGCTGTGGTCTGCTCACAACATTTCTTAGATGATGACTTCTACACAACACAAGGTTGTGAAAGGCAAATTCACTCTGATGCTATACCTTCAACAGTGCTGGTAAGCTATTTTTACCCGACTGCGTCAGAAGGAGGGTTATGTTTTTAGAGCGTATGTATGTATGTATGTATGTCCATTTCTTCGGCACGCGCTACAGCCTAAACGGCTGAACGGATTTTGACATGTGAGGTGTCGTTGAATTTGTCAAAATTCTGGTAGTGACATAGGCTATATAAATTTTCAAAATGGCGGCTGTAAACGGGGGAAAAAAGGGGGGATGTGTGTATTTTTTTCTCTTATCTTAGCAATATGGGTACCAATTGAAAGGTCGTAAAAAGACCATTTCAAAAATATAAATATCATATCATGTTCATATTACTTTTTTAACAAAAAATGGAAAAAGTGTACTAAGTGTACAGTCTCATTTTTATACCATAAACTAAAACTAAAAAGTCTCAAATCAAATTATTATTATAAAAACAAAAAACCGAACTGCTTAGAAGTTATGAACTGAAAAGAGAAAAACAAGGATCACTATATTTGTATAAAATTCAAAATATTTTATGGTGCTGCAGCCGAGGACAAACATAGTTTTGGTAGATCTTTCTTTCCTGGCAGATTAAAGTATTATGTCCCTGTTTGCAGCACCATAAAGTGTTTAGAATTTTATACAGATATAGTAAACCTTGTTTTTCTCTTTTCAGTTCATAACTTCTAAGCAGTCAGGTTTTTTGTTTTTATAATAATAATTTTTTATGTTTGTTTTTGTAGTGTGTAGTAACCCTGCTTCTGCGCTGTGGGTTCGATTCTTACTTCTGGAAAAATATTTGTGTGATGAGCATAATTATTTTCCAGTGTCCGGGTGTTCGTCTCTATATTATAAGTATTTAAAACTAGCGGTCCGTAACTACCCGTGACTTCTTCTGCATGAAAACCACTTGCCCTTCTATTTTTCTATGACAGACTTTCATACAAATTTTCTTACCTATTGCTCTCTCTATGTGTGCTTCTGACAACACTTGATCCACACAATGTTGCCGGCAAGGCGTTTCGTTTGACACATGATGTTTGATGTGTTGATTGGCGAGGCTCCATGCTCTGACAATTATACAGATGCTTACAGAAACAAGTAATAAATAACAAGCTTTTGACATTCTATTTTCTGTTATAATAGTAAGTTGTATAGAAAGATTGTCTGTTCTGTTCAGGAGTCTATGAGTGTGTCGTGAACAGAAAAACAGATGTGGCGGCGGTAATGTGTTGTGTCTACTTGCCCTACATGGGAAAAAGCTGCGATAGGTACCAGCTTATGTACTATATGTACAAACTATGTAATGAAAAAGTATGAAACAATTCTTTTTCACTATAAATTTTACAGATATGCATGATGTGCCTGGACACTGACAGCAAGCTTATACTAATCAGTAAGCACAAGTTGGAGGCGGCATATGAACTGTTAACTGGACTGCCTGTAAGTGTGTGATTAATCTGAATTGAAACTAAACATGTGTCAGTGTGGTGAAAATAGTTTTAGAATAATACTTTGTTCAGTTTTACAGTTGGTTATATATAATATATATAAATAATAAACAAATGTCTATAATTCTATTTTGTTTGCCACTGTTGAATGCCTGTGATGAATCAGTGCATTTGTTTCAGTTGCATCATGGAGGATATCTAAGACAAACACTCTGTGTGCTGTGTGCTCAGAGATTGATTCACTTTAGAAGATTTAGAGATTTGACCCTGAGTGCCCATACACTGATGATGGATTTGCTTAAAAAACATGCGGTAGTGAGTTATTCTAATAATAAATCTTATAACATAATATGTTGCTGCCACCACATTTTTATTGTTTGTAACTTAATAACAATTGACTAATTTCAGATTACAATAGAGCATATAAAAATGATGAGCCATACAATAAATCAACTGAAATATAATTTAGTGTCAACAACACTAGAACCTGACCACTGTGACTTGTACATATATCACTCTGGTGAAGACCAACAGCCAGAACTAGAGGAATCTGTAGTAGGAGATGTTGCTGCAGTTGTCAAAGATGAAGTTAGTCGGGACTCTATATCAATTGTTGATGAGATGGAAGTTATACATGAGGATGATAATCAAGCAGATAATTCGAATTACAGTATTGAATCTAATAAAGAAAATTTGGACAATTTGGATCCTGGAGCAGAAACACAGGCTGTCATAAAGTGTGAGAACGCTTTTTTCAAATGTGCAATTTGTTTTGAGCCATTTATGCAAGGAAAAGCATATTATGAACATATGAGCATGCACATACAGGTGAGACTATTGTATGCTGTTTATCTTTCCATCACTTGGCAGGTCACTGACACTCACATATCTTAAAAGTCTTGCATCCTTGTTTGATCATTGTCATGATCAGACGAAATAATATCCCATTTAGTGATTATGATCGCTACAAATGGCTCTACATACTCTCCCAGGCGTAGCAATGTGTTCATACCACCTTAATAAAGCAATGTAGAAGCTAGAAGAAGGGCTTAGTTGTGAGGGTGTATGACACTTCCATATCTGTTGTGTATGTGACTGACCTCAAGAGGCATGTAATTAATGCATTAGTATTATGTTTGACAGACTGCTGCCAGTGCCGTTGGATGTGGTTCATCACGAGAGTGCGAGCCTCGTGCAGCCGTGAGCTGGGACCCACTCCACCTCGGAAACAAGTCAGTATATAGTGACACAACATGCAAAGTCAATATATATTGTTTGTGAAGTAACTTTAATTGTGTTGCGTGATCTCGTCCCCACTTTTGTACTATATGGAATGCTAAAATATTCGTCTCATGCACTCTGCTACTGCGTTGTCACAATTTACTCCGCCAATGTCACGTGGTATGGAAGACACACTCTCAATGATTGATCAGTGTAATCTGGGAATTGAGTGTAATTGAGTATACTTTACTACTTTTTTTTACCAACTTAATTTTGACACTAAACAGCAAATTTTATACAGGTTCTTTTTATTAGTATGGCGTGGCCCGTCATAGTGGATGGACTTCCTTTTGGATCTTTTACTCGCCCGCCCTTACCTCCCCTATATGGGTGTCAGTTCAAACACCCACTCTAAGAGTTAGATGGTTGCTGTCAGGTTGGAGGCATAGTGATCCTCTGTGGGTGTAAATAGTGGTTATGCAACCTCCAGGAGATCCATTCGTCCAGTGCTCCATGGGCTCTGTGTCTTTATTCCAAGCCCTGTAGATAGGATCCTCAGAATCACCCAATTCGCAGAGCATAGACCTGGTGCTATAATGACCTGTGTACGCTGCTGTGGCATACCGTAGCTATTTTCTGCTCAGTTGACATTCTGTCCTTTGCCCCATTATGTCGTCATTATCAGAATATGATGACGGCATCGGCATATGATGTCAGCGTCATGTTAATCACACATGGTGCAAGTGCGACACATGGCTTCGGGCCGATGAAAGGCGACTCCGAGCCCATACAGGATAGCTCATCCGCTAGCTCATTGCCCTGTATGCCTACATGTCCAGGTACCCATTTTATATAGGTTAATCACCACCATGTAGGATACCACTAAATAATTATAATACAAAATAAACGTTAGCTATATATATATACAACTTAGTTTTATTACTGTATTGTATTGTGTATTTACCTAAACAGACATTAACAAAAACTCAACATTTATAGGGCGTGGGAATTGATGAGGAAGTACATCACAGAGGAAAGTTAAGAGAAGAAAAAGATATGAGGGTACTCGGGTTTTGTTTACATGCACAGGTGTACAAGCGAGCCCTACTCTCAAGCGAGAGATTGTGGAGGCGACCCGTCTGTCAGCATATCTGTGATAAGAAATCATGGTCGTCTGGACATGTTTGTCTGAATCTAGGCATAATACTTACCTTTGGGAATATTGGATTATCCAAAAAACTTTTTCCAAGACTCATCCAATTATTTTGTACCTAGGGCGCTAAGGTCATGTACAGCTGTTGTAGCGCAAGAGTCCGCAGTTTCCTTACCAGAGATATCAGATATATGTTACGTTTTACAGGCAAGGTATGCCGAGGTGGACTGCTGACCCTCCCCCGACACCACACTCCCCTCACACACGACGTGAGTGACAAGTTTATGTTGGTTTGTCTATCTGTAACTATTTAATTAACTGTACCTGACCAGTGACTGAATATACAACGCAACATAAAAGAGAAAAATAAATGAAGGCGCTGGCGTTGTTCATATGGCGACACTATTTTATCAACAGAATGAGCAGCGGAGCACAGTCGAGCACGAGCCGAGCGCTCGACGCGTGCATTTGTAGTGCAAGCATTCTAGCCCGGCCTTGCTTAAACTGAAAAAATTGCTTATAAAATATAAGTCTTGTGTCTTTCTACAATATCAATAGTTGTATTCAATTGTGAATAATGAAGTAAACGAGTAGTGATAGTAGAAAGTTGTTGTTTCAGTCGCAGCACTGTCGTCAGTGCAGGCAGCTGAAGAATCAGATGCGATACAGAAGAGCGAACAAATACATGATGTTAAGACTGAAGATATGAACAACCAGCCATCACAGAGCGATAGTCAAATAGATATAAATAGACTCACAAGTTGTGTAGTCGTGTTACATGATATTAACAAGAAACCCAAGAAGTCTGTGTCGCAAGAGAACTCGCACAAGAGCCACCACGCGGGTAAAAAGCTTTATTCTTGTGATATATGTAATTATAAAAGTGTGTATAAAAGTAATTTAAGTACGCATATGAGAACCCATACTGGAGAAAAACCTTATTCTTGTGATATATGTAATTTCAAAAGCGCACGTATACTTAACTTACGAAGTCATATGAGAATCCATACTGGTGAAAAGCCTTATTCTTGTGATATATGTAATTTCAAAAGCGCACGTAAACCTGACTTACGATATCATGTGAGAATCCATACTAGTGAAAAGCCTTATTCTTGTGATATATGCCATTACAAAAGCGCACATAAACATAACTTAATTAGGCATAAGAAAATTCATACTGGCGAAAAGCCTTATTCTTGTGATCTATGTAATTACAAATATGCACATAAACGTCACTTAGTTGATCATATGAAAATCCACTCTGGTGTAAAGCCTTATTCTTGTGATATATGTAATTATAAAAGTGCACATAAATGTTACTTAGTTGGTCATATGAAAATCCACTCTGGTGAAAAGCCTTATTCTTGTAATATTTGCTGGTACAAAAGCGTACGTAAACATACCTTAATTAGGCATATGAGAATTCATACTGGTGATAAACCTTATTCTTGTGATATATGTCATTATAAATGTGCAAAAAGCAGTGCTTTAACCAGGCACAAGAAATCTCATTTCTCACAACGTTTTTCATATTGCGACGGGAAACGCAGTAGAGAGGTAAAGGAGAGGAGTACTGAATAAGGTGCAGCCAAATTTTTGCCATCGTTAAAGTTGGAGCAAGTTTCATGCATATAAAAAATAAAACTGTTTTCGTCTCGGGACGCCCGAAATAATTTAAATACGGCTAACGCTGTGGGTTAGAGAGAGACGACATTCAAAGTGTCTACTCACTTACGACATTTTGCATAACACAATAGGAAAGTTTAATAAGTCAAACAGACAATATCATCCACTCGGCCAGACCTGAGCTAATTTTATTAAATTTAATGTGATTTTTTATCAGATAGAGAATAGATTTGATTCAACAGAAAGGTTTATGTGTATAATACGTGCATGATATAGTAGAGGAACACTGATCATATCAGAGGTTTCTGAAGTGATGTCGTCAATTACCACATTTTTTGCGCTTACATTGCATATGCAAATAATGTACTACAGTACTGCACACCTTAAAGAAGTCCGCGATGGTATATGTCTATCTCTTAGGGATAACCCACAATAACCATTTTTGTTGTTGTCAGTGATTTTAAGCAATACTGTATTAATCCTTATCCAATTAAGTATCTTAAATACTTTGTGCATTCAATATAGATCACTATCGCCCTGTCAACATATGTAACATTCAAAACGCGGGGACATAGCGGGCGTTTGGGGGTCGCGCGGACGTGCGTTCTTTAGCATACTTTAGTACCAGGCTGCAATAACCGTGCGAAGCCGGGGCGGGTTGCTGGTATATTTATAATACTTAATCGAATTTTAATGTTGAAAAATTTAATGTGCATATTCTATGTATTACAGAGCACTGGCTCACTAGCTCACAGTTAGCAGTTAATATTAATAATTTTTTATTGTCAAGTGTGTTCTTCAGAACGACTGCAATTCATGGTGGATCTCTAATTTTTGTACGTAACAACCTAAAATGTAAAAATCGAAAAGATATAGTTGGTCTTTCTGTTGAACGCATTGTTGAACTATCTTGTGTGGAGTTGGAACAATTTGTTGTAGTGTGCGTGTACCGCCCACCTACTGGGGACTATGATTACTTTGAGGAGACAATGGAGGAGGTGATGAAGCGATTGAGTACTTCTACTAAAAAAATACTGATATGTGGTGATTTTAATGTTGATATTTTACAAGTAAACTCAATGTCTCTAAGGTTTCTTAACTTATTTAAATGTTTTAATTTAAGACACGCTTTTAATGAACCTACTAGAATTACAGCCACTTCAGCTTCTTGTTTAGATAATATATTTTACAATACTGATATAGTTGACAAGGTGATAATTAACAAATTAAGCTCTGATCATTGCGGTCAACTTATCACTATTCTAAACAACAAACCCATGAGCAACCAATGGTTAAACTTCAGGCCAATAACTGAAGGTAAATTAGAGAGATTCAAAAGCGTAATTTGTAGCAAAATTCCAAGTCTATCTTTTGTTAATCGTGACCCTAATATTCTTTTTGGTGCACTTTTTGAGACAATAGACAATGAGTTTTCTAAAATATTCAATTTAAAACGTGTTAATTTAAGCCAAAAATTAAAGTTCAGTGACTGGGCTACTGTAGGTATTTATAAAAGTAGAGATAAATTGTATGAGTTGTATGATGAAAAACAGTATAATCACAGTCAAAAATTTTCGGAATTTCTTAAAAATTATTCAAAAACATTCAAACGCGTATGTATTAATGCAAAATCCATACACATGAAAGAGTTACTAATTAGAGCTGACAATAAGATACAAACCTCGTGGAACATAATAAATAACGCAACTGGCAAAGTTAAACCTCGCCATATGAATTATGAATTAATTGTTGATAATAAAAAAATAAACAATAAAAACGAGGTTGTTAATGCTTTTGAAGACTTCTTCCAAAATGTACCTATCTTATTAACAGATTCGCTAAATTCGTCTCCTACGTCAGCCCAGAGGTTACTAAGAGACAATGTGAAAGAGTGCAACATTCTATTTAAATTTAATCATGTAACTGCTTTTGATATTATAAAAACATTTAAACTACTTAAATCAAAGAGGACTGGCGATCTGTGGGGGATGTCAGTAAAAGTAATATCTAATATTATAAATATCATTGCTCCACACTTAGCTGTTATTTTTAATGAATGTGTGGACTCAGGTACTTTTCCAAACCTAATGAAACATGGAAAACTTATTCCACTTTTTAAATCAGGCGACCAAGCAGATCTCAATAATTACAGACCGGTTTCAATATTGCCAACACTAAGTAAGGTCTTTGAAAAAATAGTTTTAAATCAACTGCTTAGTCATTTTAACTTAAATAACTTACTTCATCCTGACCAATATGGTTTCACTAAAGGTCGCAATACTACTGATGCAGGTGCTAAACTATTAAAACACATCTTTGATGCCTGGGAAAGGTCTAAGAATGCTATTGGCGTATTCTGTGACTTGTCCAAGGCTTTCGATTGTGTTGACCATAAAACTCTTTTGCTTAAGTTAAGCCACTATGGCATTAAAAATGTTGCACTTAATCTCATTGCCTCTTATCTTAGTGATAGAACTCAAACGGTATGCATTAATGATATAAAGTCACGTGGCTCATCTCCTAAAATGGGCGTTCCACAGGGTTCAATTTTGGGTCCTTTTCTATTTTTAGTGTATATCAATGATTTACCATACCATGTTAGCGACATTTGTGAAATTGTACTGTTTGCTGATGACACATCTTTAATTTTTAAAACTGATAGAAATAAAAGTGACTTTGACGATGTAAACCGTGCTGTATCGCATGTGTCGCATTGGTTTACTGCTAATAATTTACTATTAAATGCAAAGAAAACTAAATGTGTTGAGTTTTCTTTACCGAATGTAAAAAAATAAATAAGTCTTTAATGATAAATGGTGAAACGCTAAGAATGGAGAGTTCTACAGTCTTTCTAGGAGTGACCTTGGACTGTAAACTTCAGTGGAGCGCTCATATAGAGTCACTGACAGCTAAACTTAGCTCAGCAGCATTTGCAGTGAGAAAAATAAGACAGTTTACCGATGTAGAAACAGCTAGACTGGTTTATTTTGCTTACTTCCACAGTGTGATGTCTTATGGCATCTTGTTGTGGGGAAAGGCTGCTGACATAAATTCTGTCTTTATACTTCAGAAACGAGCAATTCGGTCGATTTATAAACTTAAACCACGCGAGTCCCTTCGAGTCAAATTTAAAGAAATAGGAATTCTTACAGTAGCCTGTCATTACATATTCAATAACCTAGTTTATGTTAAACAAAATATAAATATGTATAAACAGAAAAAGGATTTAAACGACCGTCTTCCTAGAAACGGACATAAGTTAGTCATATCAGCTTATCGCCTCCGAAAAGTACAAAAATCTTTCGTAGGATTGGGTGTACTCTTCTACAACAAGATGCCCAATTCAGTTTTAGATCTGCCATTGCATAAGTTTAAACATTGTATTAAAACTCACTTACTGAGTCAGGGTTATTATACTATCGATGAATTTTTAAATGACAAAGATGTTCAAATCCAATTGGATAGGCTTTCAACTTCACACAGGAAATAAAATAAATAACTTTATGTAACAACACACTTAATATTGTAAAATTGATAATATTATAAAAAGAGCAACTGTTGAGTTTCTTGCCGGCTCTTCTCAACAGGGCCTGCCTTCCGAGCCGGTGGTAGAGTCACTACAAATAGTCCAATTTGACGTTTCAAAAGTGCTTGTAATAAGCCTACTTGAAATAAATGATTTTGAATTTGAATGAATTTCAATGACTTTTTAGGAGTATGCTAAATATTAGTCATAGGGTGTGTATAAAAAAATTACCGCAAATGAATTTTATTAAATTATTCTATAAATAATTTAGTGATATTAATAAGCCACTCTCGTATAAGGAGCGAGGCCTGGCCCTGTAGTGGCCCTGTAGTGGGCCGTTAATAGGCTGATAATGATGATGATGATGTCTTATTGATGATTTAAAACTAATTTCGTGGTTGTTCGACATAATAATATATTTCACTATATGTTATCTGTAAGAAATGTAGAACTTTGTTACTTGTCAAAAAGGAAGTTTTGACAAGTAACAGGATGGTGTAAGATGGCGTATCCGTGTGAATTATAATTAGTAGTAAGTAATAATTATGTAACTGTGTTGTGTGTAAATAAAGGAAGTTGAACAAAAGGTGGTTGTTATATTTATATAACCAACTCATGTTACATGGATCGTGGTTGCGACGCGACTGAAGGTAGCCGCGGGGTGCGAAGCTGAAGACGTCACGGACAGAATCGATCTGCCCTATCCTACCCTAGAGGGTAGTTTTATAAATTGTTGTGGCTGTATGCAATGGATTAGCCATTGCGTCCTGCCTCAACATTCTTTTAATATTAATTTAATCAAAAAACCTGACATCGGAATCTCAAACTATAAAAAAGTTTGGTTTTTCATAACATATGGGTGATATAGGTTAATATACATATTAACCAATTTAACAATATCTTAAAACACACACACCCACAATCATCTCAGATAGGTAGCTATTATAATTATATCTATTTTTCTTTTGTTTAAACAGTATAATGATTGAGCTGAACTCCACGCTATCTTGTCTACCATAACCTTAGTGCATTTGTAAAGCGTGAACCCATGATACCTATTATTATTTATATTCACAACAAGTTAGCTCTTGATGGTATATCTTAGCTATAATCACACTTGATGGTAAGCGATGATGCAAGCTAAGATGGAAGCAGGCTAACTTGTTAGGAGTAGCATAAAATCTACATTCCTTCAGTTTCTACACGATACCATACTGGAACGCTAAATTGCTTGACGGTACGTCTTTGTCAGTAGGATGATAAGTACCAATGACCAAAGAATTACACTAGCTAGACTTGGACTAATTTGGAAATCTATATCGGCTGTAACAAGCCAATCAAGTAACCTTTGTAGAAAAATTAAAGTCGAGTCGGTCAACCTGAAGGAATGGGCAACGGAACGATTCTTCTGGCTAAGTCACATTTAAATATGTAGTTTATCATCATACGATACGCTTTTTTGACATTATAAATATAATATAGGTAACAAAATTGTAAGTAGAGCATCATTCCGTTTAGTCATGTGACGCAGCGACACAACCTTCAATAGCCCGTGTTCGCCGAGCCGTGGTCGACTCGAGGCTGATGTTCGAACTGTACTCACAGCACCCTTCGGTTTCCCCTCGCGACAAATAGTGGGGCGAGCCACAATATACTTTGGTCAATTCACTTCAATTCAATTTCAATTCAAGAATTGACCAAAGTATATTGTTATTTTTAACAATATGTATTATGTCATTGTCGCAGTGTACAGTAATATGTCAATTGTCAATGTCAAATCTAATAAAAAAAGGGCAGGTTGTATATTGATTATCAAAAATAATTGTCTATGATGTATCTATGATATAATCTTCGTCAGAAGTGTAATTGGAGAACCCCCTCTTTTCTTTCGGACATCGTGGACGAATAAACATGGCTGTAACGATGAAATGGCTTTTTATTTGAACCCACAGCTTTACAGCAGAATTTTTTTTAAATATGTATCAACATATTTACATAAAATTATTATTATAAAAACAAAAACCCAACTGCTTAGAAGTTGTGAACTGAAAAGAGAAAAACAAGGATCACTATATCTACATAAAATTCTAAACACTTTATGGTGCTGCAGGTGTGGACAAAATAGTTTACTACCTGGGAAAGAAAGACCTACCAAAACTACGTTTGTCCCCGCCTGCAGCACCATAAAGTATTTAGAATTTTATATAGATATAGTACCTAATCCTTGTTTTTCTCTTTTCAGTTCATAATTTCTAAGCAGTTGGGTTTTTTGTTTTTATAATAATAATTTTATTTGAAACTTTAGTTTTAATTTGTGGTATAGAAATGAGAAGGTACACTTGGTATACTTTTTGACATTTTTTGTTAAAACCGGATTATAAACATGATATGATATTTATATTTTTGAAATGGTCTTTTTACGAGCTTTCATTTGATACCTATATTGCTAAGATAAAAGAAAAGATGTACATGTCCCCCCTTTTTTCCCCATTTACAGCCGTCATTTTGAAAATTCATATAGCCTATGTCACTTCCACAATTTAGCCGAATTCAACGACACCTCACAAGTCAAAATCCGTTCAGCCGTTTAGGCTGTAGCGCGTGCCGAAGAAATGTGCATACATATATACATACGCTCGAAAAACATAACCCTCCTTCTGACGCAGTCGGGTAAAAAAATCCTACTAATGTTAAAATATATAAAATAATAAAATCTAAATGTTATATGAACAAAGACAATTTGTGTGTTTGTATGTCTGTACGTTTGCCCATATCTTACAGACTATTAAAATAAAAAGGTTTTTTGTAATCCATCGGATTAAAAAAAATCTTTTAATTTGAACAAGTTTACTCTAACTCAGGGAATACTGCAAGTTTCATCATAATAGCTAGTAGATTTCTAGATTAAGTAGTCAGTACTTTCAGAGTATATTAGTATTTTGACTGGCTCCGTGGCGTATGCGCGTTGGATTTACAAGACGGAGGTCCTAGGTTCGATTCCCGGCGGGGCAGTTTGAGATTATTTTAATTTGTCTTGGTCTGGTTGGTGGAAGACTTTCGCCGTGGCTAGTTACTGTAATGTACTGAATGACACAAAAGGGGTATGGATTTCATCTTCATCCTAACAAGTTAGCCCGCTTCCGTCTTAGATTGCATCATCACTTAAAATCAGGAGTGATAGCAATCAAGGGCCAACTTGTAGTAGATAAAAAATGAAATATCAGACTACGAAAAAAATCTTCGTCATTTAATGAGAAAATAAAATATTTTTTATCGCATGTGACACATCTTATGAAAAAAAAATCGGATATCTGGCAACCCTATATCCTTTCCTTGGTTAACCTTTCCTTGGTTAAGACGTTATATGTCACTGTCAAGTGTATTAATTTGAATTTGAATTTGATTTTGAGGTTAAAATATAATATAACTCATAAATCATAATCAATCCTGCTCTGTGCATTTTAAACAAAATATACAGAAAATGCAGTGCTGCGTACCTTTCTGTGAGAATATTTCCGACACTGTGTCTACATCTGATAGGAAGGGACTAACTTTTCATGAGTAAGTACAAATAAAATAATCTGAGTGGGATAAATTTGCTTGCCGATATACCTATCTATAAGTCGGGAAGATAGACGCTGATGTCAACTGATATTAACAAATTTCTATTGAAAACTGTCTAAAGTAGGTGTTATAAAATAAATAAAATGAAAAATAAACATCAGCCAAATTCCGCCTTGTGTGCATGCAACAAACAAGTATATGCTATAATTCTAATTATGATCAAATATTAATTCATCACAAATATATAGATGTCGTTGTAGTTGTAGTCCTTTATATAGATTGGTAAAATAACTATTCAGTAAGTTGTTCCTTCAAATTAGACTCCAATGTCATCCTTACGTCAAAACAACGCAACTTTTATAAATGTAAAATAATAATGATCTTACTACTATTATAAAGGCGAAAGTTTGTGTGGATGTATGGATGTATGGATGTTTGTTACTCTTTCACGTAAAAACTACTGAATGGATTTGAATGAAACTTTACCACAATATAGCTTATACATCAGAATAACACATAGGCTACATTTAATACCGAAATTCCCACGGGAACGAGAACTACGCGGGTGAATCCGCGGGCGTCCTCTATATTATATACTTATACTAATATTATAAAGAGGAAAACTTTGTTTGTTTGTAATGAATAGGCTCAAAAACTACTAGACCGTTTTTAAAAATTCTTTCACCATTCGAAAGCTACGTTATCCAAGAGTAACATAGGCTAAATTTTATTTTGGAAAAAAATAGGGTTCCGTAAAATATTTGGGTTTTTCGGACACAAGGTGTAAAAAATCAACCAGAAAAGTTACTTATTTTGCGTAAGCTGCCTAAAGTATAAAAGATAGAACCATAAAATGTTCTAATTAATTGGAGAATTATCTACATAAACTGTACTTAGTGATGAAATAATTTATTTTGATAAGGATTAATAGCATGAGTAAAATAAATGCGTTTAAATGTAGTCCAAAAAAAATTTAAGATTTTTAAATAAAAAAATGGTTGTTGTGCCTCACTCGACATAGATAGGTATAGTGTGTCGCGGACTTTTTGTAGATATTTGTAAGATCTCCAATTAATTAGAACATTTTATGGTTCTATCTTTTATACTTTAGGCAGCTTACGCAAAATAAGTAACTTTTCTAGTTGATTTTTTACACCTTGTGTCCGAAAAACCCAAATATTTTACGGAACCCTATTTTTTTCCAAAATAAAATTTAGCCTATGTTACTCTTGGATAACGTAGCTTTCGAATGGTGAAAGAATTTTTAAAAACGGTCTAGTAGTTTTTGAGCCTATTCATTACAAACAAACAAAGTTTTCCTCTTTATTATATTAGTATAAGTATATAATATAGAGGACGCCCGCGGATTCACCCGCGTAGTTCTCGTTCCCGTGGGAATTTCGGTATTAAATGTAGCCTATGTGTTATTCTGATGTATAAGCTATATTGTGGTAAAGTTTCATTCAAATCCATTCAGTAGTTTTTACGTGAAAGAGTAACAAACATCCATACATCCATACAAACTTTCGCCTTTATAATAGTAGTAAGATATTGTTTGGGTTGGGTTTTGTAAGTTGTGTTTTTGAAATAATATAAACTGAATTTTTGGAATTCGAACGGTTTCATTTGAAATAAATTTACTTTGCGCAGAGGCAATATCGTAACCAATGAGGTTAATCTGAGGTGCGATTATTGCTAGTTGAAAAGTTAGGGTGTATCAATATATCAGTTAGCATCCAAGCACTGTGTTTAATTCAATACATTGAAGTGTACAAAGTAAATGTTGTAATTGCAGGTTTCCCACTGACACATATCTCCGTGCTGCTTGGCTCAGAGCCCTTGGCATGCAAGACACTCACCAGCCAGACCCTGCTGTGGTCTGCTCACAACATTTCTTAGATGATGACTTCTATACAACAGAAGGTTGTGTAAAGAAGATTCGCTCTGATGCTATTCCTTCAACAGTGCTGGTAAGCTATTTTCATGTTTGTTTTTGTAGTGTGTAGTGACCCTGCTTCTGCGCCCTAGGCTGTGGGTTCGATTCCTACTTCTGGAAAAATATTTGTGTGATGAGCATAATTATTTTCCAGTGTCTGGGTGTGACGATGATTGGCGAGGCCTTAATGTGATGTGTCTACTTGCCCTACATGGGAAAAAGCTGTGATAGGTACCAGCCTATGTAGGTAGTACAAACTATGTTATCAAAAAGGATGAAACAATTCTTTTTCACTATTAATTTTACAGATATGCATGATGTGCATGGACACTGACAGCAAGCTGATTCTAATGAGTAAGCACAAGTTGGAGGCGGCATATGAACTGTTAACTGGACTGCCTGTAAGTGTGTGATTAATCTGAATTGAAACTAAACATGTGTCAGTGTGGTGAAAATAGTTTTAGAATAATAATTTGTTTAGTTGTATAGTTGGTTAAGCTTATTATTTCTATTGTGATACAGCATCTATATAATAAACAATAATTCTATTTTGTTTGACACTGTCGAGTGCCTGTTATGAATCTGTGCATTTGTTTCAGTTGTATCATGGAGGATATCTAAGACAAACACTCTGTGTGCTGTGTGCTCAGAGATTGATTCACTTTAGAAGATTTAGAACTTTGTCCCTGGGTGTCCGTACACTGATGATGGATTTGCTTAAAAAATATCCTTTAGTGAGTTATTCTAATAATAACACTTTAAAATAAATCTTATATTATGTTGCTGCCATCACATTTTTATTGTTTTTTAATTTAATAACAATGGACTTATTTCAGATTACAATACAGAATATAAAAATGATGAGCCATACAATAAGTCAACTAAAATATAATTTTGTGTCAACAACATTTGTACCTGACCACTGTGACTTGTACATATATCACTCTGGTGAAGACCAACAGCCAGAACTAGAGGAATCTGTAGTAGGAGATGTTGCTGCAGTTGTCAAAGTTGAAGTTAGTCGAGATTCTATATCAATTGTTGATGAGATGGAAGTGATACACGAGGATGATAATCAAGCAGATAATTCAAATGACATCATTGAATCCAATAAAGAACACTTGGACTACTTGGAACGTGAAACAGAAATACAGAGTGTCATAAAGTGTGAGATCGCTTTTTTCAAATGTGCACTTTGTTTTGAGACATTTATGCAAGGAAAAAAATATTATGAACATATGAGCATGCATATGCAGGTGAGACAATTGTATGCTGTTAATTTTACCATCAGCTTGCTAGTTACAGACACTTACATATCTTAGCTCTCTTGCGTTCTTGGTTGATCAGTCTAATTAACTTTCCAGTTAGTGATTATGATCGCTACAAATGACTCTACATACTCTTCGAGGCGTAGCAATGTGTTAATATCACCCTAATAAATGCAGAAGCTAGAATGAGCACTTAGTTGTGAGAGTGTATGACACTTCCATATCTGTTGTGTATGTGACTGACCTCAAAGGACATGTATGTAATGCATTAGTATTGTGTTTGACAGACTGCTGCCAGTGCCGGTGGATGTGGTACATCACGAGAGTGCGAGCCTCGTGCAGCCGTGAGCTGGGACCCACTCCACCTCGGAAACAAGTTAGTATATAGTGACACAACATTGGTACTATGTGGTATGCAGTCTAAGCTCTGCTCTGATATAATCTTCCAATATAAGAAAAAAATTAAACTTATTTTACAGTATGCCTATTAAATTTCCGATTAACTACAATTTACTCGGCCAATGTCTCGTTGTATAGAGGACACACTCTCAAAGATTGATCAGTATAATCCGGGTATCAAGA
Organism: Mycalesis mineus; assembly: GCA_034621355.1. Classification (NCBI taxonomy): domain Eukaryota; kingdom Metazoa; phylum Arthropoda; class Insecta; order Lepidoptera; family Nymphalidae; genus Mycalesis; species Mycalesis mineus. The sequence goes on along the minus strand of JAXAVZ010000103.1, from coordinate 1,013,408 downwards.
GTAATTGAGTGTATATACAACTTAATTTTGACTCTGTCAACAGCAGTTTTTTTTACATAGGTTAATCACCTCCATCTAGTGCGACACAAAATAATTATAATACTTAAATAATGAATAATTATGTTAGTAGTACTTAGTACTTTAACCAGGAGAAAAAGAAAAGGGAAATGTTACCTCCGACCAAGCCACAGTTGCACAAAGAGTGATCTCTTACTCGGGTTTTGTTCAGATGCACAGGTGTACAGGCGCGCCCAATTTTCAAGCGAAAGATGGTGAAGGCGAACCGTCTGTGATAAGAAAACCACCATCCCGTGGGTCGTCTGGGTACTGTAGGAGCCCTGTACACACATTTATAGAATGGCTGACGTTGTATTTCTGATTGTTACCGCGCGCGTCCCACCTCGCCGTCAGAGTTTCTCTCACAGGACAGTAGGGCGCACGCGTTAGTAATTATACGGTAAATTTAGTGATAGTGATTTAGTTAATAAAACAATATAATTTCACAAGTGTCTTTATATATTTTCAATAAAGCCTTCTGATACTAAATAGAGGGAACACACACAACAAAACCTCTAAAGTACGTCTGTCTGAATCAAGGCATAACACTTGAGAGTATTGGACAATCCCAAAACTTATCCAAGACTCATCCTAGTATTTTGCACCTAGGGCGCTAAGGTCATGTGAGGTGTTTGAAATTGATCTAATGATCCAAGCTGTACAGCGCTAGAGTCCGCAGTTTTATTACCAGAGATATGTTGATGTTTTACAGGCAAGGTATGCCGAGGCGGACTGCTGACCCTCCCCCGACACCACACTCCCCTCACACACAACGTGAGTGACAAGTTTATGTCGATTTGACTAATTGTAACTATGATATTTAGTTAGCTATAACTGACCAGTGACCATGAATATACAGTACGAAATAAAAGTCACTAGTAAGTAATAGTAGTTCTTTAGGTATTTTATTATTATATATTAGTATTAACATACGTTAAGAAAAGATTTTTACTAACAAATAATATTTAAAAAATGTCTCTCTAGAATATCATAGGAAGTATGCCGCCGTAAATTCAATTTCTTTTTTTTATTATTCAATCAGCCACGACAGCTATATTTATTTGTTTCTTAGTTTAGCTTGATGTGTAATTTTTTTTAAAGATATTATAAAGGCGCGTTTTAGCCTTCTCAGGTCTATTGTGACACTGAGGGATGTAGCCAGTTTATTGTGATGGGTGGCAAAGCGATTTTTATAGCTCATTATTCTGAGTTAAACTTCTTTTATAGTTTCATGTCCAGTTAGTGATGCATTTCATACATGTTAGTGAAACATGGAGCTTTTGTGATAAATTATATATTGGTTTTAGTTGTGCCAAAGGTCCTCTCAGGTTTTATTAGTTTTGTAATAAGCAATTTGTTGCTCAGCGACCCATGCGAACATCTTCCCATGAGTCAGTTGAGTTTCCTGAATCTTTCTTTAAGTTCTTCGCTCATTACCCGACCTTTTTTTAAATTATTTCAAATGTTTTTTTTGCAAAATTTTTGAAGTTATATTTGCGTCTTCGTTGTTGCACAGTACAGCAGTATCAACAGCGAATGTAGCGGTGGGTACACTGATTGATACTGAGATAACGTCAGTGTATAAAAGATTGAGGGTTGGGCCTAAAACGAATCCCTGAGGAACACCTGCTTTAATATCATGAAAGTTCCTGAATGCGTTTAATTACAAGAAGAATACTGTGTGGAAGACAATTCTTAGCTTTAAAGAGCAATCCGCTGTACCAGACCTTGTCGAAAGCATGTTGTACGTCCATAAATATCTGCAAAACAATATTCCTTATTTTCTAAAGCTTCTCGAATATGTTTGACTACTCTGTCCACTTATTCCACGGTAGAGTGTCAGTTTCTAATTCTGAATTGGTTCTGAGAAATAATTTCTCCCATGAAAAATAGTTGATAAAGCTATCTTTTCGAATACCTTCCACAGTGTTGGCAATAGGTTTATTGAATTCAATTGTGAATAATGAAGTAAACGAGTAGTAATAGTAGAATGTTGTTGTTTCAGTCGCAGCACTGTCGTCTGTCACTGAAGAATCAGATGCGATACAGAAGAGCGAACAAATACATGATGTTAAGACTGAAGATATGAACAACCAGCCATCACAGAGCGATAGTAAAATAGATATAAATAGACTCACAAGTTGTGTAGTCGTGTTACATGATATTAACAAGAAACCCAAGAAGTCTGTGTCGCAAGAGAACTCGCACAAGAGCCACCACACGGGTAAAAAGCTTTATTCTTGTGATATATGTAATTATAAAAGTGTGTATAAAAGTAATTTAAGTAAACATATGAGAATCCATACTGGAGAAAAACCTTATTCTTGTGATATGTGTAATTACAAAGGTAAAAATAAAAAATACTTAGTGAATCATATGAGAATCCATACAGATGAAAAGCCTTATTCTTGTGATATGTGTAATTACAAAGGTAAAAATAAAAAATACTTAGTGAATCATATGAGAATCCATACTGATGAAAAGCCTTATTTTTGTGATACGTGTAATTACAAAGGTAAAAATAAAAAATACTTAGTGAATCATATGAGAATCCATACTGATGAAAAGCCTTATTCTTGTGATATGTGTAATTACAAAAGTACAAAGAAAAAACACTTAGTGCAGCATATGAGTATCCATACTGATAAAAAGCCTTACTCTTGTGATATATGTAATCACAAAAGTGCATATAAACGTCACTTACTTGATCATATGAGAGTCCACACGGGTGAAAAGCCTTATTCTTGTGAAATATGTAATTATAAAAGTGCATATAAAAGTAATTTAAATACACATATGAGAATCCATTCTAGTGAAAAACCTTATTCGTGTGATATATGTAATTTTAAAAGTAAACGAAAAATTGACCTAATCAGGCATAAGAGTATTCATGCGGATGAAAAGCCTTACGCTTGTTATATATGTAATCATAAAACTGCACATAAACGTCACTTACTTGATCATTTGAGAATCCACACTGGTGAAAGGCCTTATTCTTGTGATATTTGCGGGTACAGAAGCGCACGTAGAAGTCACTTAATTACGCATAAGAGAATTCATACTGGAGAAATGCCGTATTCGTGTGATATATGTAATTATAAATGTGTACAAAGCAGTGCTTTAGCCAGGCACAAGAAAACTCATAACAGTAAACAATCAAAAACTTTTTCGTGAAACGTGTTTCATATCGCGACGGGAAACGCAGTGGAGAGGTAAAGGAGAGGAGTACTGTATAAGGTGCAGGCGAATTTTTACCATCCTTAAAGTTGGAGCAAGTTTGATGCATATGTTACCGGAAATGTATGAAAACCAGCAATTGTGCACAAATCCTAGGAAATTTATACAATTCCGAAGCTATTTAGGAAATGTATAAAATGTTGTTTCAAATACATAAATGTCCTAGGAGATGTGTACAATTCCAAGGAATTGTATATAATTCCAATATCGTATTAGGAAATGTATAAATAAAATGCTGTCTGTAATAAAACATGTTGTTAAAATGAGAATAAACCATTAAAGTCAAAAGGTAAGAATAAATAAATGTATACTTACTATACCAAACATTACTTGTTGCTATTTATTAAATAATATTATTAATGATCAAATCGATTAACTGAAAAAGGTAAAAATAATATTAACACCCCGATTCGAATAAGTTAGGTTAGAAGGCTAATTAAAAAAAAAAATTATGGCATTTATAAATTGTGTCTAGACCTAGATTTACATTTTTGTTAAACATTGTACGATATTACAGTACATTAATATTAAAAATTATTATTATAAAAATAAAAAACCCGACTGCATAGAAGTTATGAACTGAAAAGAGAAAAACAATGATCACTATATCTATATATACTATATCTAAATACTTTATATTATGGAGTATGGAGGTACAAGCGCGGACAAAATACTTTATTTTTTGCGGGGAAAGAAAGATCTACCAAAACTATGTTTGTCCCCGCCTGCAGCACCATAAAGTATTTAGAATTTTATATAGATATAGTGATCATTGTTTGTCTCTTTTCACTTCATAACTTCTATGCAGTCAGGTTTTTTGTTTTTTATAATAATAATTTTATTGGAGACTTTTTTGTTTTAGTTTATGGTATAGAAATGACACGGTACACTTTATGCCATTTTTTGTTAAAACGGCAATATAAACATGATATGATATTTATATTTTTAAAATGGTCTTTTTACAACCTTTCATTTGATACCCATATTGCTAAGACAGAAGAAAGAAATACACACATCCCCCCTTTTTTCAACCATTTACAGTCGCCATTTTGAAAATTTATATAGTCTATGTCACTACCACAATTTTCACAAATTCAACGACACCTCACGTGCCAAATCCGTTCAGCCGTTTAGGCTGTAGCGCGTGCCGAAGAAATGGGCATACATACATACATACATACATACGCTCGAAAAACATAACCCTCCTTCTGACGCAGTCGGGTAACAATATAATATATTTATGGCAAGCTGATGGGTATAAATTGATATTAAATAGTATATTTCACTCTTGAGTCTAGCCTTCAGAATAAACAAAAATAATTTAACAATCCGACACGCAGATAGAGATTAGCCCGTTTAAACAAACGAACAAACTCTTCCGTATACTACATGGATATTTAATTAAGTAATTAATTCTAAATCCACTACCGTATTAACGTTTCTATCATTAAAGCATATCAGTTTCAAAATTCTGACCTCTATTCAGTACGTATATAAACTGGACGAAGTATGACGAACATTGTTGGTAAAGTCGGGAGAAATTGAAGCCGCTTTATGTATATGTCACCGGAAAATAGCGAGAACCGCAAATTTATAAATTTCCTAGGAAATGTATAAATTTTCGTAGGATTGTGAACGACATATAAATTGTATTATTTTACGCGCACATTTAAGTAATTTGATAAACTTACCGAACTCACGCGTTAAATAACAAGTAAGCAATAACTAAACGTCACGTGCGCTCTGATTGGTTGAATAAGTCACGTGATCCTTCTTCTTCCTCTCCACCGCCATTGTTCGCAACGAAACATTAACAAACCGGTTGTTTTGTTTGTGTGTTTTTTGTAATATTTTAATTTTGTAACTGTTTGGAACAGAAAATAGTTTTATTTTGTTAAGGTTACTAAAATAGATCGCTCGCGCGCTGTTTTCTGTATCGGTCTGATACGTTACTTTACAAAAAAATAAATAAATAATCTTCTTTTAAGCCATATTTTGCCATTCTGTAAAATGTTATGACTTGATTGATATATTTCCTAACTTTTTTCTATCAAAAGTTGATATAATCAAAACTTTATATATTTGTTTTACGGGTTCAACATTTTGGAACTATGTTGTGTTAGATTAATAAAAATAAATGAAAATACAAACAAAGTCTAAAGAACAAGTGTCTATGCTATCTATTTATTGTAAACAACATAACAAAAACAATTGGTATGTTTACCATAAAAACACTTGAAACACGATCCACCCGACACTTCGAAATATAAAGACAGCTAGGGATGTGTTCTTTTACTTTTGGTAATTTTATCGACCTTTTTGTAAAGTATTATTATATAATGTAAATAAAAATAAAATGTTTCTCATTTTTATTAATTTTTACTTTTAAGTACCTAAAGTATTTCGAAATGTTAGTGTAGAACTCATTTCTGTTGTTATTTAATTTTACATTTTTTCATGCGAGGAGGAGCAGGTCTTCGTCGGCGCTAATCTCAGCCTCATCGCTATAGTCATAAATGAGGATGAGGATATCGGCCGGCGGGTTTTTGTCCTCTCGCCAGTTTTCTGCCATACTGTATAATTAATAAATAAAAAGTTATTGTCATCATGTGTACGTTATTGTCACTCCTGTGAGCACCCGGATCTTTTGATTTTTTTTTTTGTTAAAAAAATTCTAAACATGAATTTTCAAGTAGCTTGTATTTGCTTTTTATAATTAATTTATACAAAATACAAATATAAATTGAACCAAATTTATCGACATATTTTACACACGGCGATGTATCGATACATCATTATGTCCTACTTTACAAACAAAGGGATTCTTATGGGTAGACTGTCCTTAGCGCTTCACAAATAAAGACCAAAATAGCTCGTTTTACCAAAACCAAGCGAAAGTGTTTTGTTTGGTATTGACAGACAAAACGGTTATTTGGAACTCAAGGAACGTCAAATTTTAGTTGCACAATAATAAATAATTTTCTAATATTTTACAATAATATGTTATTAAATACTTATGTACACTACTTCCAAGTAAATTTTATACTTTTTTAGAAATATTCACTATCATTCACATGCATAAATCGATCGTAATTCGAGAAGATACGTATCGGATGTTGTCACGATTTATTCAAAATTTTCGATGTATTTCTTAAAACAAATTACGTTAAAGCAATCACTGTATGCAAAATAATTAGTTTTGTAATAAAAATTGTACTTACATTCAATAAATTTGCACAAATCACGAAAAATCACTTATCATTTCGCATTCGAGCAACTGTCCAATAAGATTAAAAATAAACACAGAATAATACAAATTTCAATATCAATGTCTTGGAAATTTATCACAGAACATGAAACAATATGTTTTTAAAAACTAAAACTTAGTTTTTAGCGTCTAAAAAATCAAACCTTCGTTGAGGCCCGCACGGTTACCCGGGTAGAGACGGAGTCATATGACACCTGTCATTATTTGCCTGACAGTACGAAGGGACCCCTCCGGGCTCTGAAACTTAAAGTGATGATGCACTCTAAGATGGAAGCGGGCTTGTTAGGAGTGGGACGAAAATCCACACCCCTTTCGGTTTCTACACGACATCGTACCGGAACGCTAAATCGCTTGGCGGTACGTCTTTGTCGGTAGGGTGGTAACTAGCCACGGCGAAAGCCTCCGACCTGCCAGACCAAGACAAATTAAGAAAAATCTCAATCTGCCCCGCCGGGAATCGAACCCAGGACCTCCATCTTATAAATACACCGCGCATACCACTGCGCCACGGAGGTCGTCAAAAAAAGGTTTTCTCAAAAAAGGGTTAAATACATTTTTTATTTTTGGTGTTTTTGGAAGGTAGCGACACATTATTTACCGAGGGGGCGAAGTCGCATGCAGTTGCTTGTTTAGAAATAATGAACTAGTATATAATACTATCTAGTTACATGTAATGAGAATGTTGAGGTTAACTAAACACACTGCATGTGCTTGTGTGTGTGTGTGTGTGTTATGCACAGGTTTTCACATTCCTTATAATTAAATGAAACTTGTCTGTCAGAGCCATAGATTAAAGACTACTTAGTCTATGGTCAGAGCTTTCGGACAATCAAATCGGACATCTGGTAACCTTGTAAGTATCTGTCGCTAGCTGTCTGCCAGTGCCAAGTGTCAATTATAATATGTTCCTTGGTCGTGGTCGGGGCATTGTGTCACTGTCAAGTGTATTTAATTTGGGGTTATAATAAAATATAAATCAGTCCTATTGATCTGTACAATTAAAAAAATATACAGAAAATGCAGTGCTGCGTGCCTTTCTGTGAGAATACTTCCGACACTGAGTCTACGTCTCATAAGAAGAGACTAACTTTTCATGAGTAAGTACAAATAAAGTGAAATTGCGTTGCTCGCCGATCTTTCTACGGTCGGGAAGACTGACGCCAACTTAAGCTTAAACATAAATCAAATTTAAATATAATGTCTCATGACAACTTATTTTAACAGATTTCTGTTGTAAACTTTCTAATCAAAGTTGACATAGGACATACTTATATTTGATTTGCGTTTGTGTATTCCGGCGTGAGAGTTGTAAACAAAGCACAGATACGGGTAAATTGACCGACTTCGTACGACGGGACGTGTCGGGTTAAACTATCTAAGAACTGATTTGACCATTATGTCTCTGTGAGAGGGGCAATATATTGCCATTTTTACAATGTCACGCTGATATAGAAATATATTTGTAAATAAGAATAGCATGGAATAAAGTTAAAGTCTTTAAAATTTTGTAATAAAATGTACCATAGAATTCTTTTTAATGCAGATAATGTCTGTTGGGCCAGTTAGTTTCACTATACAACAAACTGGGCAAGAAAGTCTGGTCTTTAAACATCTGCAATAGATACACATTACTGGTGGCTGGTTAAATAGAACCAAAATTAAGTTTGGAGGTCATATCAAAGTGCAGCTGTGCCATGAAAAAACACTATATCTTGTTGCTGTGGTGTTGATGTAATCTAAAACTTTTCATAGGAAAGAGATGAGTAGTGTTGTAAATTGTAATGTTTAGAGTTATTACTCTAAACATTACAATTACAACCCATACAATAGAGAGACGAATAACTTAGCATTCCATGGATTCACCGTGCGGGTGCCGGGTCCATCGCGTGGCTGAGAGGACGAACAGAGCCCGAGACTTGTGACACGGGTGTAGGTTTAAGGGTACCCTTAGTGACGCGCGTCAACACTCACCTCCTCTGTTCAAGTTATTCTCCCTGCCTAGCCAAATTCGGAAGGACCCTACTAGAGCAGCTTTGGACACTTGCTCCAATATGGAGCTTACTGCACATCGAGTAAGGCCAAGGTCTTTTAGCAGGTTGTAGAGAGACTTCGCTGGTATACCCCTCGCACCCACTTCTACCGTGTATAAACTAACCACATAGCCATTTTTGGTTAGTTCATTAGTAAGGTCATAATATTTATTCACTTTGAATACATGGTCTTTAGGGATGTTTGTTTCCCACGGCACTGTAAGCTCAAAAAGTACTATACGTTTGATTTGTTTGGAAAAAAGAAATATGTCCGGTCTAGATGTTGTAATAGCTAAGTCTTCCTGGATTTTATAGTGCTTTTCATACGTGTCCATTAATATAGTCCAATCAGGAGCAGAGCCCAGAATTGAATAAGGCTTGTTGCTGGAATTTATACCTGAGCCTGCTTTAACGAAGTTAGTTTGTCTTTTATTCGTCGTCAACCCTTTTTGGGCTCTAGCTACTGAAAGGCTTATAGCTTCACGTATGATTTCTAGTACTCTGTCGTGGTGGCGTGAGTAGAGACCCCTGTCCAGGAGCACCTTGCAACCTACCAATAAGTGCCTTGCAGTGCCCACTGCCTCACCACAGGTATAGCAATATTTTTCCAAGGCTTTTCCCCATCTTACTAGGTTACTCTGATCTGGGAGAGTCAGTTGAAAGGCATTAAGATAAAATTTCAATAAGGCAGGAGACCAATTTGAAATTATTGTTTGGGTCAGACTGACGTAGGATGTCAATATATCCGTTAGCATCCAAGCACTGTGTTTAATTCACATACATTGAAGTGTACAATGTGAATGTTGTATTTGCAGGTTTCCCACTGACACTTATCTCCATGCTGCTTGGCTCAGAGCCCTCGGCATGCAAGACACTCACCAGCCAGACCCTGCTGTGGTCTGCTCACAACATTTCTTAGACGATGACTTCTACACAACACAAGGTTGTGAAAGGCAAATTCGCTCTGATGCTATTCCTTCAACGGTGCTGGTAAGTTATTTTTATGTTTGTTTTTGTAGTGTGTAGTAACCCTGCTTCTGCGTCGTAGGCTGTGGGTTCAACTCCCATGTCTGGAAAAATATTTGTGTGATGAGCATAGATATTTTGGGTGTTTATCTCTATATTATAAGTATTTACATATATAATAAAATTTTTTAAATAAAAATAGAAGCGACTCAAAACGCACTAAAAAGTAAAAAATAACTGTGTCATTTAGTTGCTTTAAATTACTTAAGCATATCTATGAAGTCGGTGCCAGCCAAGTTTAAGGAACCTTTATTTTACGTAGTAAAGCATTTTGTGGGTTCTAGGTAACGTCCTTAAAGTAGAAACCTTGGCTGGCACCGACTCCTAGATATGCTTAAGTAATTTAAAGCAACTAAATGACACAGTTATTTTTTACTTTTTAGTGCGTTTTGAATCGGTTCTATTTTTATTTAAAAATTTTTATTTCTTACTTTTTAGTGATTTATCGCCACATATCATACTCGTACTATACTGTCATAGTATATTATATGCCACTAGTAGCCAAAAAGCTACCAATACCGAGACAAAAACCGAAATCGCTGTAAGCGTGCCTCCAAAATTTGAAGAATTCCTTTAATTTTACCAAGATATCCTCATCAGATCCTAACATGATGACAATGGGACCACCTTGGAAGTATGCTCTTTCTAATAAAAAAAGAATTATCAAAATCGGACAACTCTGTAAAAAGTTATGCGTGGTCATACATAAAAAAAAAAAAAAAAAAATATACGTGTCGAATTGAGAACCTCCTCCGTTTTTTTTCGTCGGTTAAAAACTAGCAGTCGCCCATGACTTCTTCTGCGTGAAAACCACTTGCCCTTCTTCTATGACAGACTTTCATACAAATTTTCTAACAACACTGGATTCAGTGTTTCCGGCAAGGCATTTTGTTTGACACATGGTGTTTGATGTGTTGCATATCTTAGATGGCGACTGCAGTTTGTTTGGATGGCAACTACGGTTTATTTGTCAGTATCATTAGAATTTAACGAAATTCTCCTTAATCCGAATTTTAATCCATAGGTATCAGGAAAAACTGTCAATACATGTAAATGAGCTTGCCCAATCTCTAACTCTTCAGAGATACAGCATTTCTGATCTCAAACATAGATTTTCGTAACCAGCCGTAAGAGGGAGCCTGCCACTAGGGAATCTATGGCAAATATGAGCTCCTGGAGATGACTTGTAACTGAAATATTCAGTCAGAAGAGTGGCCTATTGTACCCATACAGATTGCCATGTTACAGCCTAACAAATGAAAAAAAATCCGAAATTTATGGATATATGTTGTCGACTTGAAATCAATATTTTTTTGTTTTGTTATTCATCTAAGGTTTCGATCGAGTCTACTTGTACCCCTTGATGAAATTATTAATATAGATATTGATCAGTTATCATTAGTACCCATAACACAAGCTACCTAACTTTAGTTTTGGCTATATAGCGATGTGTGTAATTATCCTATAATATTTATATTTATTTATTTATGCTCCATTCTCTGACTTATCTCTAACAATTATGCAGATGCTTACAGAAACAAGTAATAAATAACAAGCTTTCGACATTCTATTTTCTGTTGTAATAGTAAGTTGTACAGAAAGGCGTTATATTTGTGTGATAAATTGAAACAGAATAAACAAATCTGAAACATGTTTATAAATTATCATTTACCTGAATGTTGTTACAGCAACAGTTTGTGGTAAGATTTCTATTCTCACTGCCTCCTGCAATAACTGCATAAATATTTGTTCAGGAGTCTATGAGTGAACAGACGAAAAGATGTGGCGGCAGTAATGTGATGTGACTGCTTGCCCTACATGGGAAAAAGCTGCAAGAGATACCAGCTTATGTACTACCTGTTCAAACTATCTAATGAAAAAGGATGAAACAATTCTTTTGAGTTTGATGTTATCAGTCCACCTGGTGGGGGGTCGACCAACACTGCGCTTTCCGGGGCGGGGTCGCCATTCTAGCACCTTCGGCCCCCAACGTCCATCAGCTGTTCGAACTACGTGCCCCGCCGATTGCCACTTCAGTTCTGCGACTCGCTGAGCTATGTCGGTTATTTTGGTTCTTCTGCGGATCTCCTCATTTCTGATTCGATCACAGAGAGATACTCCGAGCATTGCTCTTTCCATCGCCCGCTGAGTGAGCCTTCTTATGAAGCCCGCAATCTTTTTATGGGAAAAATCGAAAGCAACAGCCCCTAGTTTCACTCATTATTTTATATAAATTTTACAGGTATGCATGATGTGCCTGGACACTGACAGCAAGCTGATTCTAATGAGTAAGCACAAGTTGGAGGCGGCATATGAACTGTTAACTGGACTGCCTGTAAGTGTGTGATTAATTTGAATTGAAACTAAATATGTGTCAGTGTGGTAAAAATAGTTTTAGAATAATAATTTGCTCATTTTTATAGTTGGTTAAGCTTATTATTATTTCTATGGTGACATAGCATTTATATAATAAACAAATGTCTATAATTCTATTTTATTTGACACTGTTGAATGCCTGTGATGAATCTGTGCATTTGTTTCAGTTGTATCATGGAGGATATCTAAGACAAACACTCTGTGTGCTGTGTGCTCAGAGATTGATTAACTTTAGAAGATTTAGAGATTCGACCTTCAGTGCCCATACACTGATGATGGATTTGCTTAAAAAACATGCATTAGTGAGTAATTCTAATAATAACACTTTAAAATAAATCTTAAATTATGATTATCTTATAATCACGTTTTTATTGTTTTTTTAATTTAATAACAATGGACTTATTTTAGATTTCAATACAGAATATAAAAATGATGTGTCATACAATAAATCAACCAAAATATAATTTTGTGTCAACAACATTAGAACCTGACCACTGTGACTTGTACATATATTACTCTGGTGAAGACCAACAGCCAGAACTAGAGGAATCTGTAGTAGGAGAAGTTGCTGCAGTTGTCAAAGATGAAGTTAGTCGAGATTCTATATCAACTGTTGATGAGATGGAAGTGATACATGAGGATGATAATCAAGCAGATAATTCGAATTACAGTATTGAATCTAATAAAGAACATTTGGACAACTTGGACCCTGGAACAGAAACACAGGCCATAAAGTGTGAGAACGCTTTTTTCAAATGTGTACTTTGTTTTGAGCAATTCATGCAAGGAAAAGCATATTATGAACATATGAGCATGCATATCCAGGTGAGGCTATTGTATGCTGTTTATCTTTTCATCACTTTGCAGGTCACAGACACTCACAAATCTTAGCTCTCTTGCACCCTTGATAGATCATTATTATGATCAAACAAATTAATGTCCTAGTTAGTGATTATAATAACGACAGATGGTTTGATTTGATTATACTCCCCGATGCATGACAACACCATCATAATAAATATAGAAACTGGAAGAGTTTAGTTGTGAGCGTGTATGACACTTACATATCTGTTGTGTATGTGATTGACCTCAAGAGGCATGTATGTAATGCATTAGTATTGTTTGACAGACTGCTGCCAGTGCCAGTGGATGTGATTCATCACGACAGTGCGAGCCTCGTGTAGCCGTGAGCTGGGACCCACTCCACCTCGGAAACAAGTCAGTATATAGTGACACAACAGTGCAAAGTCAGTATATATTATTAAATAATACTCCCCTCACACACAACGTATCCTGCAGTAAACAGCTAAGCATGCAATGTAACAAGTTGATGCTTTACAGGCAAGGTATGCCGAGGCGGACTGCTGACCCTCCCCCGACACCACACTCCCCTCACACACAACGTGAGTGACAAGTTTATGTCTATTTGTCTAGCTGTAACTAGTTAACTAACTGTACCTGATGTATATGAATATACAGCGCAACATAAAAATCACATTAAGATTATATAAGTATTAGGGGTTAAAGTATGAAATTGCCGATTTGTACTGAAAAATAAAAATTCGTTTTTTTTTAAATTTAACATATTTATTTAATCAAAATAATTACCATTATTATCTATACATTGCTGCCATCTAATAGGAAGCTCATTTATGCCCTTGCCATAGAACTCTAGTGATCTAGATTCGACAAACTGTGTGAAAGCGCAAAATGCACTGCCTTCTGAGAAGAAAACTTTTTATCACGTAGAAAATTGTCCAAATCTCGAAAAAAATGTTAGTCCGTTGGAGCAAAGTCTGACGAATGGTTTGTAATTGTAGTTCCAGTAGAGTTAAAACGGTTTCTCGTGCTGTATGAGGTCTCGCGTTATCATGGAGCAATAATGGTGAACATCGATTCATAAGTCGCGGCTGTTTCACTGCTAGTTTCGCTATCATTGTTCGGAGTTCGGCGCAGTAGACATTTGCTGTTATTGCTTGACCAGATCGGAGAAAGCTATAGTGAATAACACTACGCTGAGGCCACCAAACAGTTACCACTACCTTTTTATTGGTAAGCTTTCCTTTAGGACACTGTTGCGGCGTTTGACCTGGGGTCAGCCATTGCATTTTCCGCTTACGATTATCGTAAAGAATCCATTTTTCATCACATGTCACAATTCGATCCAATATTCCTTCATTTCTGTATCGATTCAATTACAATTCAAATTTCTGTATCGGAACTCGTATTCAAAAATCACACGAATTTTCGAAGTATCCATCTGTATTGTCTAAGCTGAATAAAAAAAAACAACTGAAAGTTGATAATCGAAAGTTGAAGACGGCAATTTCATTCTTTAACACCCTATATTAACATAGGTTAAGGAAATATTGTAACTAACAAATGTTATGGGTGTATGCCTGTAGTAAAGATTTATTTACTTGTTTAAAAGAGAAAATAAAATGAGGGTATTAGCGTCGTTCACATGGCAATATTATTTTTTCAACAGAATGAATAATGTCCAATACCGCGGTGTTGCCACACAGTTTAGCACAGCGGAGCACAGTCGAGCTTAACTTAAATTCAATTTGTTTTCTTTTTTTATCACGCGACATGTTAGAGAACCATGGACTATTTGTTTTTTTGAGCTTTCAAAACTTTATTATGAAATCTCTTCGATATTTTCAGATTTGAGTTGTTAGCGGTGCCTCACAATTTAATGCCATAGGCCCTCTCAAGTTTTATCAGTTTTGTAATAAGCAATTTGTTGCTAAGCGACACATGCGAATTTCTAACCATAAGCCAGTTGAGTTTCCTAAAACTTTCGTTAAGTTCATTGCTATTTTTTGTTATGAGGGTAGTTTTTATTTTGTCTAAATGAATGATATTTGTCAGTATCAGTGGGATATCAGCAGTGTATAAAAGATAGAGGGTTGGGCCTAAAACGGTTCCCTGAGGAACGCCTGCTTTAACATCATGAATGTTCCAGTATGCGTCGTTAGATTTCACACAAAATGTTCTCTGACAGACATATGACTTAAATAACAGGAAGAATACTGCGTGGAAGACAATTCTTAGCTTTATAGAGCAATCCGCTGTGCCAGACCTTGTCGAAAGCCTGTCTTACGTTCATAAATACAGCAATATTCTTTATTTTCTAAAATATGTTGACTACTCTGTCCACTTATTCCACGGTAGAGTGTCAGTTTCTAAATCCGAATTGGTTCTGAGAAATAATTTCTCTCTCATGAAAAATACTTGATAAAGCTATCTTTTCGAATACCTTCCACAGTGTTGGCAATAGGTTTATTGAATTTAATGAAGTAAACGAGTAGTGATAGTAGAATGTTGTTGTTTCAGTCGCAGCACTGTCGTCAGTGCAGGCAGCTGAAGAATCAGATGCGATACAGAAGAGCGAACAAATACATGATGTTGAGACTGAAGATATGAACAACCAGCCATCACAGAGCGATAGTAAAATAGATATAAATAGACCCACAAACTGTGTAGTCAAGTTATGTGATATTAACAAGAAACCCAAGAAGTCTGTGTCGCAAGAGAACTCGCACAAGAGCCACCACACGGGTAAAAAGCTTTATTCTTGTGATACATGTAATTACAAAAGTGTGTATAAAAGTAGTTTAAATACGCATTTGAGAATCCATACTGGAGAAAAACCTTATTCTTGTGATATATGTAATTTCAAAAGCGCACGTAAACCTAACTTATTTGCGCACATGAGAATACATACTGGTGAAAAGCCTTATTCTTGTGATATGTGCAGTTACAAAAGCGTACATAAAAATCAATTAATTAGGCATAAGAGAATTCATACCGGTGAAAAGCCTTATTCTTGTGATATATGTAATTACAAAAGTGCGTATAAACAGAAGTTACTTTGTCATATGAGAATTCATACTGGTGAAAAACCTTATTCTTGTGATATATGTAATTTTAAAAGTATACATAAACATGACTTAATTAGGCATAAGAGAATCCATACTGGGGAAAAGCCTTATGTTTGTGATATATGTAATTTTAAATGTGCACAAAGCAGTACTTTAGGCAGGCACATAAAATCTCATAGTAGTAAATAATAAAAGACTTTTTCGTGAAACGTGTTTTATTTCGTGACGGGAAGCGCAGTGGAGAGGTAAAAGAGAGGAGTACTGTATAAGGTGTAGGCGAAAAGCCTTTTGTCAAAATTTTAGTGTCTGAAAGTTACACTTACGCAGAAAAATACACTACTTTTTACTTATAATAATATAAATACATTATTTTTGACTGTTTAAAATTATGAATTTGAGAATGAAAAAGATTACTGATCAGTTGAAAATGATGGCAGTGGTGACCCCCACTATCCGATACATTCACAAATCAACCTCGGAATCATCATCGGTAGGTCGGCGCTTAAAAAAACTTCTCGCGAGTTTTAAATAATCGAGTGGCTGTCAAATATAACATAATATGAAAGTTTAATAAGCCAGACGGACAATACCTCCCACTGGGCCAGACCTGAACTAATAAGCAATAATCTCAATCGGCCTGCAGCTTCCGGGAATCGAATACGGAACCTCCATCCTATACCTTTTTGACGGCCTCCGTGGCGCAGTGGTATGCGCGGTGGATTTATAAGACGGTGATCCCGGGTTCGATTCCCGGCGGGGTAGATTGAGATTTTTCTTAATTTGTCTTGGTCTCGCTGGGGGAGTAGTTACCACCCTACCGACAAAGACGTACCGCCAAGCGATTTAGCGTTCCGGTACGATGTCGTGTAGAAACCGCAAGGGGTGTGGATTTCCATTCTACTCCTAACAAGTTAGTCCGCTTTCATCTTAGATTGCAAAATCACTTAACATCAGGTGTGATAGCAGTCAAGGGCCAACTTGTAATCAATATATAAGAAAAAAAATATATATCCACCGCACCTACCACTGCGCCACGGAGGTCGTCAGTCGCAGCAGATAGGCAGTTAGCTATCTGTACAGTAAGCATGTTCTGTGGAACTGGTAAAAAGTAAATAAATTAAACAAACTTACCAGTTAGAAATAAGACAGCTGATTCCTGTAGCTGTATTTTCCAAAACAACTGTAGCTGTTTTTTCCACAATTGTAATATATTTTTATAAAACTTGCTCCAATTTTAATGAATCTTAATGGAGTATGCTATGGATTAGTCATAGGTTGCCTATAAAAAATTTGAGCAAATGAATTTTATTAAATTATTGTATGATTAATTTGTGATATTAAAGGGCAATATCTTTTTAATCATCTTGACGTCATTTTAAATGAAATTATGTAAATAAATGAAAACAAGAATAAATAATAAAACAAACGGGGTGAGCTAAATAAAACCGTTTAAAAAGACAATGGTGTAAGAAATTAACAGGCAACTTTAACCATTTTTTTCAATTCTTTACATTATTTTCTTTAAATTGATACGTTATTGTTCTAAAAAAACATGTACTTTCAATTAATTTTAAAAAATTCGTTTACTGATCAAACTAATTTTTTTAAATTGAATGGTGATTTCGGCGAATTGTTGATAATCAACATAACCATCTAATGCATTGCATACTGCCTCAACATTTTTTTTTAAATTAATTTAATAAAAAAATCCTGACATCTGCAGAATCGAGCAGCGGGATCTCAGACCATAACACGGTTTGGTTTTTCATAACATTGATTGGGATCTGCCCAGTGAGTGTATATGGTCATAGGAATATATTATCATGACCAGCTCCTTCCCGCCTCAAACTTTGTATATTGATAGTTAATTGTGTCACAGAGTTCATTTGAACTGCCATATCATAACATCCTTACATATTATAATACAAAGTCGCGTCTGTCTGTGTCTGCGATAAACTCAAACACTACTGAACGGACTGTGATGCGGTTTTCACCAATAGATAGAGTGGTTTCTGAAGAAAGTTTTAGTATATAATTTGTCAAGGTTTTCTAAAGAACTTTTTGGCGACTTTTTCAAAAAGTGGGAGAAATTTAAGCCGCTTCATCTATGTGAGATTAACGAACAATGTATGGAATAATTGTTGTCTTTGTTAGAACTACATACAGTCGGAGATGGAATATATATTGTTGTAGACGATTTAAGGTTTTGGATTTGTGATATAAAAATAAAATGCAGTGCGTTGTTCGAATTCAAATGTTATAATGCTTGTATTTTTTCCCAATACAATGAGAAAGAATTTGAGTTAGATTTTTTAAAAGTGACATGAAATTTTCTTTTTTAAGTTTTTTCATAATCTATACTAATACTAAAGAGGTAAAGTTTGTAAATGAGATGGTCCAAAATTGTATGGAGCACAGACTCACTTTCTGTACATAAGTTGAAAAAAACTAAATGTATTAATAATCTAGTTTTGATTAGCCAAATCTCTGAATTCACTTTTATTTAGGCGAAATATTATTTTTTCTCTCCAAAACAATGCAACACTTTACGTATAATCATGGCGGATCTTAGATAAGTTATATTATCTATGGTAGACAATAGACATTCTCCAGGTGGCGGATTAATAGTGTTTTCACTTTTGCTGTCAGTGTTTATTGACGTATGGTCCATTTGATTTGATGGTTACTGGTTAGGTATAGGTACCTAACGGATTACTGAATAATCAGATTAAAATATTGAGTTTTATTCTTATTATAGGTAAGATGTCTATGTCTAAAATGTATCATAGCTAAAAACAAAGCCCGGAACACGGAAGAAAAGACTTGTCAAAAATGACGTATTTTGAGTTTGACAAATCAATGTCACCGCATCTTGATCACCTACAGACTATTAATAGAAAGACGCCATCTTTTTATACGTCAAAAACTAGGAATTTCATTTTCAACCAACGTTTTATTTAGTTCGTTTCGTTCACTTGTTTTATTTTTGATAAAATCCTTGTATTTTTTCCATTTTAATGGTATGTGGTACAAGAGTGAAGCGGAAATGGACCATCTCCTTTGTAAATAAAACTCTGTCGGGGCTAATCTTCGGAACTACTGATTTGATTTTAAAAATTCTTTCACCAGTAGAATGCTACGTTATCGGTGAGTGTTATAGGCTATATTTTATATTTGTATTGTATATATTACCCGAGTTATCACAGATTTTGTCGCGCGAGTCGGACCGTGAAATTTATTAAGTTTAGCTTATTGCCCGTTCGCTGCCTTAGATATTGGATATAATTAAAAGCATTGTATGAAAACTTTATGCATCTTAAAAAGTTCTACAAAAAAGTCCGCGATAGCATATCTATCTTTTATATTTTAAAAAAATCATTTAATTCATATACTTAAGTTTACGTCATTATTTATCACAGTATGTTAATTAATTATATAGTTTCGGAGATATTACAAAATTTCTACCAAACATGACAATACCGCTATATCGTCCAAATTAAGTTGACCTCCGTGTTATGTTATACGTACTGAATAGGGGTCAACATTTTGGTACTGATATTTTTTGAGAATTCGATCTTTGATCTTTTCTTTCAAATTATTTGGCATTTCAGACCAAATTTATATAATATACGAAAAAGTTTGATCGTTTGTTAAAACGGGCTTATCACTAGATCTGCATATCGGGTTGTAAATTATTTTGTTTATTATGAAAGCTAGACTCAAAAGTGAAATAGACTATTTAATACAAGCTATACACATCAGCTTGCCATAAATATATATTGTTAATATTAATGTACTGTAATATAGTAAAATGTTTTACAAAAATGTAGATCTTTAGTACACGGGACGGGACGGAGGATATTGTTTTACGGGAAACTGTACAAAAATTAAATTGAGAGGGGTAGCGGGAAAAGAGCACACTTTATATGTGGACGGACGAAGTCGCGGGCGACTGCTAGTTACATATAAACTCCAAGTAGTTTTTATACTTAGACGTTGTAGGCACGTGGACCAATCGCAAGCCACGTGCGTTCCGTTACTCGAACATCTATCTTTTAAGGATAACTTGCTATCTTTGTTTTTTCTTAAAAATGGGTAAAGTACATTTTTGGTGTTTTCGAAAGGTTGACACACTATTTACCAAGCGGGCGAAGTCGCATGCGTATGCTTGTTTAGAAATAATGAACTAGTATATAATACATGTAATGAAAATGTTGACGTTAACTAAACACGCTGTATGTGTGTGTTATGCACTGGGTTCATACTTTCCTTATAAATATAAAACATGTCTGTCAGAATTTTTAGCAATTATATCCTGATACAGAATAAATATTTAAATTTGTTGTTTTGTTTTGTTTTGTTTAGTGCACAAGTGTGTGCTCACACACATGTGCGCTGTGCACTCTCTAACACCATACATACACAACACATTTGGACTTGTTTTTTAAACGGTTTCATTTAGCTCACCCCGTTTGTTTTATTCTTGGTTCAAATTTAGTAATTCAAATTTCACCCTCTTCCTGTCAACCGATTAATCTGAAATTTTGTATACACTTTGGATTTTGGTGACAATACAATTATGTTTATTCATTATCATTATAAATTCAAGATGGCCGCCGCTACAAAATGGCGGATAATTTATGTTTTATTAATCCCATAAACATGGGTATCAAATGAAAGGTCTCAACAAATAGAATACAATATACTATAAAAAATTAAAATCCAAGATGGCGGCCTCTACGAAATGGCGGATAACTTAGGTTTTATCAATCCCATAAACATGGGTATCAAATGAAAGGTCTCAACAAGTAGAATACAATTTACTATGCAAAATTGAAATCTAAGATGGCCGCCGCTACCAAATGGCTGATAATAATAAGATTTAAATTTAGAAATGAATCTGTAATTTAGGTAACTGAATGAATTAAACAGAATGCGAAATAAAAACTAAAAACTAGAAAATAAAAATAGCTAAAAAAACTTTTTAAGTTAAACGGTTTTATGTTAAACATACATTGCAATGTTTAAGATAAATGTACTAAAAAACAAAAAATAATAAAATAGATACAGTCGTGGGAATTATAAACATATGCATAGACTAGACTAAAATAAAACCGTGGGGCACGTCAATTGTCTACAATCGTTGATTAAAATGTTTGTTTATTCTAATGGTATACGTACATAGGCGTGATCTGAAATGGACTATCTACCTTTACATTACCCTATTGTTATAAGCCCGTAGAAAATTGCAATAGGTATATATATTCTAGTCTATTGAAATCTTTCATTTGGAGTTGTATTTGTGAGAGGACGCAATTTTATTTTTTATTTATGAATATAAGTCTCATTAAAAAATTAATTAACATTTTAGTCATTAGTTTTTTTAGAAACAATTAAGCGAATAAGCATGAAGATTTTAGAAAATCAATCAAAGTAAGTTTTGTCATTCTGCAGATTAATTGTTTAGTGACATCTAGTGTACATTCAATAAACTACTAATGTTTGTACCCTGAACACACGCTGATCACTATTCTAAACAGTTATAAGGGGCCCGTCAATGTCAAGTAGTGAGATCAGTCCCCGCTAGATGTCGCTGCACGGCGCGGCTGTATTTCTATGTCGCGCTGGGGAGATTCCGCCACGCGGACGTATATATCCGGGCGGCCGGTGCAGCATCATACTTACCACGGTGTTATCACTTAGAACGTTTCTGAAGAAGCATATACTTGGTATAGTTCCGCCACTGTTTACTAGATGGCGGTAGTATCTTATGTGGCAGATATTTTTCATTTAGTTTCACGCAGCATTGGAATTAATATAGATTTATGTATTGATTATTATTAAACAAACTTGCCTATAAAAAACAAAAATTAATTTATTTTGGATTATTATTGTAATTCATGTAAGTACATGGATACGTATTTTACATAAATACTTCTATCTTTTAAATATACGTTTACATTAATTATAAATTTACGTTCCATTTTACAACATTTCAAATTGTATCTGACAAATGTCATTTCAAAGTTTGTGAAACAAACGCCATTTGTGTCATTGAATATTCGTTGTTATGTCAATGGTTTTTTCTTATTTTCATTTTGCACATAATTTGACACAAGTTTTAAGCTCTTTCACTTAGCTGACATTATTTTATTATACTTACTAAAAAATAAATATCATGATAGGGTTATAAAACTTGTGTCAAATTATTATCCTGTAAATATCTAAAATGAAAAAATAAGAAGAGCTATATATGTAGGTACCCACTTACTATACGTCCTATAGTTATAGTTATATATATCAGAAAAGTAGTTCCGCCACCGTTCACCAGAGGCGCTGCTTTCCTTATTCCAGTTTTATATAGAGAGTGACGACTCTATACCCTATATACATCCTACTCTATGATACTTACCTGGCGTAGGGGATACCGTGATCAAGAAGGCGGTTCCCCCAGAGCGAGGCCCTTCCATTGCACTGCGGCTGGGTTGACCTCTGCGATTATCCCTAATGTGGATAACTCGGACGCGTAATTTTTGGTAGTGGGGACTGCGTACGCGCTGTCCCCCTCGTAAACCCGTATCCCATCCTCTCGATAGAAGCAAGACTACTTCGTCATGTTTGCTATCAAATAAATGAAAGAGTCCCATAATATAATCGACTAGAACGATATCTAATCTATAAGTGCTTATGAATTGATAAAACTGTAACATGTACAGAACATTGAAGGTATTGTTATAATCACAAGTAGTCCAGGAGGAATCGGCGCATGTGTACCGAAAACTATTCGACCTCAATTTTTTTATGCGATCCTCTTCAAATTGCCCTCCTAATGATATAAATGTTGCCATGGCGCAACCCGGTGCCATTTATCATTTAACGATAAAGTTAATATTTTTAAAGATATGAATTTTTAAAGGTTCGAAAAATCTCAAATTTGGGTACTTTCGACCCATGAAAAATATATTAAAAAAAACATAATGTCTAAGTAATATATTTTTTTTAATTCTCTATACAATTGTTAATAATATTGTTAAAAGAGATTTTAAAAAATTTCATTGTTTATATCTTTTTTTTAATTGTTAATTCCGCGCGCTCGCAAGTATGCGTCGCTTGCCTCTAAGAATCGCTGTCTCTCTCTGACTCACGCGTTGCGTCGGCCTCTCTGTGTCTCGAATCATTATTTATCATTTATCTTAAAAACTATCAACTTTATCAAGATTGTTAAAGAGAGCAATGTTATTAATAATTAAACCTACATAAAATAATACATATTTATAATTGAAATAAGAAGTAATCCTTTAAACGATTTTTGAAGACATTCATAAATAAATAAATAAATATTATAGGACTATAGAAATGCCATAGCTTTTACTGTAAAGGAACTACTGTACGCCGTAATACGCCTGACAGAAAAGCGCAACTTATTATCATTTTTGGCCCGCAAAACAAAGAACATTGAATCGCTTTTTCAAGTATTTCGGCGTTGGAGGATAATATAAAACAGAATATAGAAGCAAAAGAGCGTGTAAATTTCTACGAGATCGGACTGGTAGCCACTTGAATTGAGCTCGATACAGAGATACATGATCGAACTTACGAAGACCAAAAAAATAGGTAAAAAAACTTTTTAAGTTAAACGGTTTTATGTTAAACATACATTGCAATGTTTAAGATAAATGTACTAAAAACCAAAAAATAATAAAATAGATACAGTCGTGGGAATGATAAACATATGCATAGACTAGACTATAATAAAACCGTGGGGCACGTCAATTGCCGGAGGCAGCTTTTGTTAGCTAGTTCTGCGGTAAAACGGAATTCTTAATGCAAACTTTATCTATGCTGAAGGAGGGGGGAAGGGGGGTCCGGAGGTCCTTAATCGGTACTACATGCTTTAGTAACTAGGCAGTTCCCTAGTACTTATTATTCGTAATTTCTTAAAACTAACTCAGGATTCAAATTCGGGATCTCAGTATCCAAATCCGCCTAAAAGCTCTTATTGATTATAACGTTTTCGAAGATATAGGGCCGTATATATTTTAAATGCATGTACTTATTTGCATAGGGATTAATGCTACACGTTGACTGCTGCCGTATGATGAATGAAATGCATCGAAACTGCGGAGCGCCACACAATAGTTGTGTTGTCAGCAGCCGTGGAACGGAATAAATTTAGAGCAACGCGCATGCGGGCCTACGCGCGTGGCGCGATATTTCAGACGCTTTAGCTGTGCGGATAAAACACACAAGGCGCGATGCTACTTGGAATATAAATAAAAAAATTGCATCATTCAGTTGCTTTCATTTACTTGAGCATATCTATGAAGTTGTTTGAAGTCGGTAATTTTTTTAGTAAAAACATTTTTTTCTCACTTCCCATTACAGACAAAAGATTTTAGTGTCGAAAAAATATTTTTATCTCGTATTATCTAAACAATGGGCGTTTCTTTATTAGTGGTACCGCATCCAGGTGGTTTATTGCCCTAAGCTCCGCCAGCAACGACGTAAAGTAATGAAAAGAAATAAATCAATTACTTAAGTCGTTTATTGTTTCACCTATTTTGTTCTTTTTATTATTTTCTAAGCCATACATATCGAAGGTCCCAGGAAATCATGCAGCTGCTATTTTAACCGACTTCAAAAATAAGAACTTATCAATTAGACGCGATTTTTTTTTTAAATTTGAGTTTATTTATTTTTATTATTTTGAGTTATAATTCATAACTCCAGCAGTCATAACTAGCAGCTGTAATTATGCAGCTGCTATTTTAACCGACTTTAAAAATTAAAACTTTATCAATTCTACGCGTATTTTTTTTTATTTGAATTAATTTATTTTTATTATGTTGAGTTATAATTCATAACTCCATCGTATCTTAACCGATTTTTAAAAATAGTTTTCTATTTGAAAGGCATTTCCAGATAGGTCGATAAAAATTATCGACATCGACGATACGTCGTTGGTAGGTATGTGTCCCCGCCTTAGCCGTAGCGCAAGAAAAAACACACCGTCTGTGTTACGTCGAGTCTACGTAGTATCTTTTTTCGAAACACAACTGTTGTGAGGAAGCCGCCACTGGGACCCAAAAACCTTTCACATGCGTGTCGTGCTCTCAGCAGTCAACGTGATACAAACTGTAGCGAAGTTTTAAAGATCTAAGCATATATTACATAGGAACAAACAGCATTCGTTCTACGTAGTCTTAAACGTCAATAGCTTGAAATATTGAGAAATAAAAAATTTCATATATATCGACTACACAGTAATTTATTAGGTACATATATACGAAAAAATCTCAAAACGATAATATAAATAACAATTGTTTAAAATAAAAATATCTAAATGTTATATGAGCAGACAACTTTCCTCATTAGTTTAATGCAGCGTCTTTTGACTAAAAATGGGACAATACAACTCTGTTGGTTATTTCAATACTATCATTTTAAACGACTATCAATTCAAACCGTACATAATTAAAAAATATATGTCGAATGGGGAGCGACATTGACGAAGGTACAAAGATCGGAATCATATTCAAATTGAGAGAGACGAATATCTTAGCATTCTATGGATTCACCGTGCGGGTGGGGGTCCATCGCGTGGCTGAGAGAAACAATCCAAACAGAGCCCGAGACTTGTGTCACGGGTGTAGGTTTAAAAGAGATCTCTTAGTGACGGCCGTCAACACTCACCTCCTCTGTTCAAGTTATTCTCCCTGCCCAGCACAATTCGGAAGGACCCTACTAGAGCAGCTTTGGACACAAGTTCCAATATGGAGCTCACTGCACTTCAAGTAAGGACAACACTCAATAATAATAATAATAACCAAATCAATGAAATATTAACTAATTGAGCTATCAAATATAATGATTAATTAATCTGGCGTAATCCGAGTCACGACGGAGAGATGTGGTCGCAGTGAACGCCACGAAGAGAATCAGCCTCGACTCTTTTTTTTTCTGATTGAGGAATTGCCGTAGGCTCCATACGGGACCACAGCGGCGTCATCGGGGGGGTTGAGCAAGCGCAGAAGCATCGCCGGAGAGTGCCCGAAGGCGAAGAAAAATAGGAGGGCGTAACGACTCTCTAAGGGCGTCTCCTGTGAGACTCGGGCCTCGGCTTAGAGTGACGTTTGGAATGGGTGTGTGGTTTCGCGTGATTATTAAATCAGACCAAAGCGTCCCCTTAATGGACGTGGGTGGGTTTCACGTCCGGGTGACGTTAAGAAACGGGGACCTCGTCTTCGCCGGCGAAGACGCTGTGTTTGTGTGTGTGTGTTGGGAGGCGTTGTCCGTAGTCGTGTCGTCGTCTGGGTCGTAAAGGACGTTTTTAGGGCGTCTGCGTGTGCAGTTGGCGTCTATTTCGGGGGTGTAAGAGCACGAGCCTCGACTCTCCAGACCGCTGCTTTATATCGGCATCGATCGGTCCTACCTGCGACTACCGACCTCCGCCGAGTGGCTTTTTTATATCTTCATGTGCCAAACAAATGAATGTACGACTGTATGTTTGCCCATATCTTAAAGAATATAAAAATAAAACGAATGTAATCAGTTGGATTATAAAAAATTCTTTTTATTTGAACAAAGTAAAGTTTTACTCTAACTCAGAGAATACTGCAAGTTTCATCATAATCAGCTTAGTGAATTTTTAGATTCAGTAGTCAGTACTTTCAGAGTATATCAGACTACGAAAAGTATTTTTAACCTACGCACTATGAAGTCGGTCACTTTTTTAAAAAAATTAGTAATGAATTTTTAATTATGAATTTTGAAATGTAGGGTATTTTTTTATCGCATGTGACAAACCGAATGAAAACAATCAATTTGGACATCTGGCAACCCTGTACGTATCTGTCACTACCTGTCTGTCAATGTCAGTGCCAATATGTGAGTATGGCACTTTCAAGTGTATTAATTTGAGGTTAAAATAAAATATAAAATTATAAATCAATCCTATTGATCTGTGCAATTAAGAAAATATACAGAAAATGCAGTGCTGCGTACCTTTCTGTGATAATACTTCCGACACTGTGTCTACATCTGCTAGGAAGGGGCTAACTTTTCATGAGTAAGTACAAATAAAATAATCAGTTTGAGATTGATTTGCTTGTCGATAGTCAGGAAGACTGACCCCCGATTACTTACTCAAACTTAAATCAAATTTAAAATATGTCTCATTTAAAATAAAAAAATTATACTTATTTTAACAGATTTCTATTGCTGAATGTCTAAAGAAGACAACAAGAGTTGACATGGGACATACTTTTATTTGATTTTATGCGTTTGAGTATTCCGGCGTGAGCGTTGTAAGCAAAGCACATACACAGGTTAATTGACAGACTTCGTACGAATTTTCTCCTGTAACACTATCTTAGGACTGACTTGATCAATATGTCTGTGCTCAGTGAGATAGGCAATATATTGCCATCTTCACAACATCACGCTGCTATAGCAAAAGAACTATACACATATTTGTGTAAGTAATAATAGAAAAAAAATTAATTCTGAATAAAATGTATCATGGAATGCTTTTTTGCGGTGGACAATCACTCTCAGTGGTCAGTTAGTTTTACAAAAGAACAGACAAACTGGGCAAAAAAGTCTGGTCTTTAAGCATCTGCAACAGAACACACAAGATCTTTAATAGTGGCTTGTTAATATGACAATTTTAACAATCAAAGTTAAGTTTGGATGTCATATCAAAGTGCAGCTGTGCCGTGACAAAACACTATATCTTGTTGGTGTAGTGTTGATGTAATCTAAAACTTTTCATTGGAAAGAGATGCGTAGTATTGTAATGTTTAGAGTAATATATTCTTTGGGTTAAACTAACCTAGGGTGTGTCAATATATCAATTAGCATTCAACTGTTGTGTTTAATTCAGCACCTCCTCCAGCAATTGCAGATTGAGATTTTTCTTAATTTGTTTTGGTCTGTCTGGTGGGAGGCTTTTGCCGTGGCTAGTTACCACCCTACCGACAAAGACGTACCGCCAAGCAATTTAATGTTCCGGTACGATGTCGTGTAGAAACCGAAAGGGGTGTGCATTTCGTCCTACTCCTAACAAGTTAGCCCGCTTCCATCTTAGATTGCATCATCACTTAACATCAGGTGTGATAGCAGTCAAGGGCAAACTTGTAGTTTATAAAAAAAAAAGCACAATGAAGTGTACAAATCAAATGTTGTATTTTCAGGTTTCCCACTGACACATATCTCCGTGCTGCTTGGTTCAGAGCCCTCGGCATGCAAGACACTCACCAGCCAGACCCTGCTGTGGTCTGCTCACAACATTTCTTAGATGATGACTTCTATACAACACGGTTGTGAAAGACAAATTCACCCTGATGCTATACCTTCACCGGTGCTTGTAAGGAATTTTTATGTTTGTTTTTGTACATGTGCATTTGATATTGATTCTTTTGCTCCTTGCTCCAACTTATCTATAGCAAATATACAGATGCTTACAAGTAATAAATAGCAAGATTACGACATTCTATATTTGGTGGTAATAATAAATTGTACAGAAATGTATTTAATATTTGTGTGTAAAATTGAAACAGAATTATCAAATCCGAAACATATTTATAAATTATCATTTTCTGTATGTTGTTATAGCAACAGTTTGTGGTAAAAAGTTTCTATTCTCACCGCCTCCTACAAATAACTGCATAAAAATCTATTCACGAGTCTATGAGTGTAAGCAAACAAACAGATGTGCTGGCGTCTATATTTAATAATGTGTTGTGTCTACTTGCCCTACATGGGAAAAAGCTGTGACAGGTTTCAGCTTATGTACTACCTGTACAAACTATGTGTTGAAAAAGGAATTTGTTTTTTTTTTTTTTTCTTATTTGTGTTTATCTGCAATCAGTGAAGGACTATAAGCAGATGCGTTTAGAGCACATTCGCATGTCGAGTGTATTCTCCAGTGAGAACATCCCCTCCTTAGTTCCTTTTAGCGTTAGTTACTAGATGATATTTTTTCTTTTAAGTCTGCTCTGGTATGTTCGATGGAGCAAATCAGAAGCAAGTACATTTGGATGACTCATGAGTCGTCCTTTATATTTTTGGGTGACACTGTCAATCTCCTCCTTAACAGTTTTGACTTTTAAGTGCTTGTGAATCTCGGCATTTGTTATAAACCATGGAACATTACATATTTTCCTTAAGATCAGGTTTTGAGCCCTTTGCAGGATAGATATGTTGGAGTTACTGGAACTTCCCCATAGTTCAATTCCATACATCCAAATTGGTTTTAACATTACTTCGTATAGTAAAAGTTTATTGTCAATGGAGAGTTTGCTATTACGTCCTGTTAGCCAGTGCAAATTTTTGTCTCGTATATTGATTTCCAGTCTCTTTGTTTTGATGTGGTGCTGCCACTTCAAGCGACGATCAAGGTGCAGTCCCAGGTATTTTACACTGTTTTTGTGTGGGAGCTCATTTCCACCCAGAAATACGGGAGGACAGTTTTCTTTACGCAACGTAAAAGTGACTTGCACAGATTTAGATGTGCTGACATTAATTTTATTTTCGTGAAGCCACTTCGATATTGCATCCAAGCCTTTTTGAAGTGACCTCGAGGCTACAACTGGGTCTTTGTGGCAGGCTAGAATTGCGGTATCATCGGCAAACGTAGCGGTTGTTATTCCTTCCACCTCCGGGAGATCTGCTGTGTATAAGGTGTACAACACAGGTCCCAAAACTGAGCCCTGGGGAACTCCAGCTTTTATTTCATAGAATTTAGATGTTGAATCTATTTCTTTCACCTGGAATAATCGCTCTGATAGGTAAGATTTTAATAACAAATAATAACTATGTGGGATAAATGTCCGTACTTTGTGTAAGAGGCCCTCGTGCCAAACCCGATCAAAGGCTTGCTGGATGTCGAGAAAAACAGACGAGCAATATTCTTTATTTTCCAGTGTTTTTCTTACTTTGTCACAAACCCTATGTATCTGTTCGACGGTTGAATGTTGCTGCCGAAATCCGAATTGGTGATTGGGTATGATATTGTTGGTGTTCAATATTGGTAATAGTCTTCGCAGAAGAAGTTTCTCAAACAATTTTGAAAGGATTGGCAGTAAGCTGATTGGTCTGTAGGAAGTGACTTCAGTAGGTGGTTTTCCGGGCTTAGGTATCATCAATATTTGTGATACCTTCCATAGTAGTGGGAAGTATTGTACTCTCAGAATTCCATTGAAGAGTGATGTCAAGAACGCTATTGCCTCTTTTGGAAGTTGTTTCAAGACCTCATTCGTAATAAGGTCGAATCCTGGGGCTTTCCTATCACTTAGTCTTTTGATTGTCCCCCATGTTTCTCTAACTGTAATAGGTTTAGGTGGAGGAGACATTTGGAGATCCATGTTGAGATGCTGTATGATTTTCAGTTCAGAATCAGGATCTGAGATATTGTTCTGGCAAAAGACTTTTGCTAGGTGCTTAGCAAAAATATCTGCCTTTTCATGTGGACTTCTCGCCCAGCCCTGGGATGATTTAATAGGCGGTTTGGAAATTTGAGGTCTATTGTAGTTTTTGGTAAATTTCCACAACGAGTAGTTAGTGTCAGCTGTTGGACTTAGTGATTCTAGTTGAGCTTCAAGGGTGTTGTCATGCCAGCTCTGCAACATCTCTGAAAGATTTTCTGCAGCTGTGATAAGATTTACTTTATCTTTATGGAGTCTACTTTCGTGCCATATCCGACGCAACCTCCTTTTATTCAGGATCGCTCTTTTAACTTCCAAAGGATAGTTATCAGATTTGTTATAATTCTGGGTCTCGGGTGAATTGATCCAACACGCATTTTGAATTAAAGTAGTTATGTATTGAGTCGCTTCATCTATGTCGTCTCGTGTTTTTAGAGCAACTCTTAAGTTGATTTTAGCTTTGATGTACTCACTAAAAGATTCCCAGTCTGTTTTTTTGTTACAAAGCGAGTCTCCTTTCTTGAATTCAATAATTTTGGTGTCTATGGTTAGTAAAACAGGTGTATGGTCGGAGGAACTGTCATAACAATGTTCTGGTTTTAGGTAGTGCTTGTTTAATCCTTTGGTTATGAAGAAATCCAAAAGGTCTGGTATTTTGTTTACATCGCTTGGCCAGTATGTTGGTTCGCCTGTGGAGACTGTTCTTAGATTATTATTATCAACACATATTTTTAGTTGTCTACCTCTAGTAGTATTTAGTCGGGATCCCCAAAATATATGTTTAGAGTTCCAATCACCTCCTGCCACAAAGCGATTACCAAGAGTTTCAAAGAAATGGGAGAACATGGGAGCTGTTATTTTATGTCTCGGCGGACAGTACACTGCAGATACATAAATCAAGCCTTTTTCATCTTCAACACCAATAGTAGTGGCCTGTATATGCTCAGTTTTGTACTGTGGCATTTCATGATGTCTGATTGAGTTTTTGATAATGACTGCAGTGCCACCATGACTTGTTCCATCCGGGTGTCCTGTAAGGTAGCACTTAAAGTCTTTAAATTTGATGCAGGTTGATAGGTTGCAGTGTGCCTCAGAAATTAGGAGTACATCAAGTTTATACTCTTTCATAAGCATTTCGACTGTGTGTTTGTTTGGAGTTAATCCATTTATGTTGTGGGTGGCTATTCTTAGAGAACTTATTTGGCTGATAGTCGATCGACAAGTTTAACCATGAGACTCATAAGAGTACTCATTTGTTGTAGGATAATATCAAATTTCTCCGATTGTTTGATAAGAATTTGTTCTAAAGTGGGATTTATTTTGAAGGTGTCTGGATTTTCATTAACATTCTTACGACTATTTAATGTCGCAGCATATGACTTTTCTAGTGGCTTCTCTTTGCTAGTAGGCCCATCTTGGTGAGTGATATTTCTAGTTAGGTTTCTTTGGATTTGATTTTCTTTGTAACTAGTTGTTTTGTTTCTGCGTTGAAGAATTTCTTTATATACTTCACACCCTTTGTAGTTAGCTGGATGTGGCCCGTTGCATAAGGCACACTGAGCTGGGCTGTTGCGATCACGTTTTTCACATTCTGATGTTTTATGTGACTGTCCACATTTCACACAGCGGTATGGACGCATACAATAGTTCTTTGAATGGCCATACTGCTGGCATCTCTGACATTGCACAATTGACCTTCGTTTTTTCGGGTCCTCTATAACTACAGATTGATGGAAAATGTATTTGAGATCTTTTACTAATCTATTGTTAGATCCTGGTGCCAAATTTACAAAGAATGTAGATGTTGGGATCTATATGTGTCAATGTTTGGGTTTTTTATATGTGTCAATGTCCACGCTACTTATTCTTAGCTGGTTTTTGTTGATGATTTTGTAAGAGAATTGTGTTTTATCAGCTGCAGTTTTTAGTAGGTCTGTTAGCATCGTTAAATCCTCAATTCCATAGAGTATTATTGGTGGTGGTTTACTCGGTTTGACTGTTTTCGGAGCTGACGATTTCTCAGGTGTATCAACGTCTAAACCAGAAAATTTATTTGTGGTTTTAACAGACTCTGGTGAGGGGCTTATCAATTTTCTTTTTTTAGAGTTTCTATTAATAGGCACTCTTTGCCAAGGTGGAGGTTGTGGGATTTCCAATTCTGGAGCAGTAGACTCCAGTCTTGATGATGTTTCATCAGGCATACATTCATTAGGAAGCCTGCTTCCTACTGAGGCCGATCGTTGTCTCGATAAAAACAAGCTTGGGTGAAATGCTTGCTGTACAAGTTTCTTGTTGCTTCCGCTGCTGCTGCTGCCAGTAACATTTACTAACACAGGGGCCTGGGCGCCCACTCCTGTGGAGTCTTCGGTAACACATTTCTCACTCAAGGGCCCGGGTACCCTTGAGCGCCGGTCGCTAGCCGGATTGCATGGCACATCGCATTTATCGTAACTGGACATTTCATTAAAGGGGGGGTTGGGAAAATAGTAGTAGCACTTTCCCAAGGCACTACACTCAGTTGTTTAGACCCTATTCGTCTTGGCTCCTGCTAGCCAGCCGATTTCTGGCGGACTACTCTTTCAGAGGAGATTTAGTTCCTCTTGGCCCGTAGTGGCCAGTTGACAGGCTAATTACCGCCGCCCGTTGCTCGGCGTTGTTGCTCGTTTGGCACCACCCAGGGGACACGTGTAGGGCGGGCCTAGGAAAGGTGGTAACTCCTACGGACGCGAGCAACATCGTCCCCCTTGAAAAAGGATGAAACAATTCTTTTTCGCTCATTATTTTACATAAAATATATTTACAGATATGCATGATGTGCCTGGACACTGACAGCAAGCTGATTCTAATGAGTAAGCACAAGTTGGAGGCGGCATATGAACTGTTAACTGGACTGCCTGTAAGTGTGTGATTGATCTGAATTGAAACTAAACATGTTCTGTGTGGTAAAAATAGTTTTAGAATAATATTTTGTTCAGTTGTATAGTTGGTTAAGCTTATTAATATTTGTATTGTGATACAGCATCTATATGATAAAGAAATATCTATAATTTTATTTTGTTTGACACTGTTGAATGCCTGTGATGAATCTGTGCATTTGTTTCAGTTGTATCATGGAGGATATCTAAGACAAACACTCTGTGTGCTGTGTGCTCAGAGATTGATTAACTTTAGAAGATTTAGAGATTCGACCTTAAGTGCTCATACACTGATGATGGATTTGCTTAGAAAACAGGCATCAGTGAGTTATTATAAAATAAATTGAATCCTTTATACTTAATTGTTTTTGAATTTAATAACAATGAACTTATTTCAGATTACAATACAGCATATAAGAATGATGAGCCATACAATAAATCAACTAAAATATAATTTAGTTTCAACAACACTAGAACCTGACCACTGTGACTTGTACATATATCACTCTGGTGAAGACCAACAGCCAGAACTAGAGAAATCTGTAGTAGATGTTGCTGCAGTTATCAAAGATGAAGTTAGTCGGGACTCTATATCAATTGTTGATGAGATGGAAGTGATACACGAGGAT
Organism: Mycalesis mineus; assembly: GCA_034621355.1. NCBI lineage: Eukaryota > Metazoa > Arthropoda > Insecta > Lepidoptera > Nymphalidae > Mycalesis > Mycalesis mineus. The sequence continues at coordinate 979,557 of JAXAVZ010000103.1, read as the reverse complement.
GATAATCAAGTAGATAATTCCAAAGATATCATTGAATCCAATAAAGAACACTTGGACTACTTGAAAACTGTGGCTGAAACACAAATAAAGTGTGAGAATGCTTTTTTCAAATGTGCACTTTGTTTTGAGAAATTTATGCAAGGAAAAGCATATTATAAACACATGAGCATGCACATACAGGTGAGACTTTTGTATGCTGTTTATCTTTCCATCACTTTGCAGGTCACATACACTCGCATATCTTAGCTCTCTTGCATTCTTGGTTGATCAGTCTAATTAATGTCCCAGTTAATGATTATGACCATAACAGATGGTTGTATATATTCTCCGAGGCATGACATTATACTAACTAGAAGGGTTTAGTTGTGAGCGTGTACGACACTTCCATATCTGTTGTGTATGTAACTGATCTCAAGGGGCATGTATGTAATGCATTAGTATTGTGTTTGACAGACTGCTGCCAGTGCCGATGGATGTGGTTCATCACGAGAGTGCGAGCCTCGTGCAGCCGTGAGCTGGGACCCACTCCACCTCGGAAACAAGTCAGTATATAGTGACACAACATTGGCACTATGTGGTATGCACGTAATGCTACTGCTCTGTTATAATCTTCCAATATAAGAGACACTCTCAAAGATTGATCAGTGTAATTTGGGAATTAAAGAGTGTTTGAGTGTACTGTATTGATTTTTTATAGTTTAATCACCACCATCTAGTACCACACAAAATAATTATAGTACTTAAATAATAAATAATTATGTTAGTGTCCTATATTTAGTACTTAGAGCAGGAGAAAAGAAATGGGAAATGTTACTTTCGGTCCAAGCCACACTCGCACAAAGAGTGATCTCTTACTCCGATTTTGTTTAGATGCACAGGTGTACAGGCGTGCCCAATTCTCAAGCAAGAGATAGTGGAGGTGACCCAGCTGTGTTAAGAAAACCACCGTCGTCTGGGTGTCTTGTTGAATCGAGGCATAACACTTAGCTTTGAGAGTATTGGACTATGCCAAAACTTAGCAAAGACTTATCCAAGTATTTTGTACGTAGAGCGCTAAGGTGTGATCCAAGCTGTACAGCTGTTTTAGCATTAGAGACTGCAGTTTTACTACCAGAGATATCAGATAAATGTTGATGTTTTACAGGCAAGGAGTGCAGAGGCGGACTGCTGACCCTCCCCCGACACCACACTCCCCTCACACACAACGTGAGTGACAAGTTTATGTTGATTTGTCTAACTGTAACTAATTTAACTGTACCTGACCAGTGGCCATGAATATACAGCGCGACAACATCACTATACTAAAGCCAAACTCGACTGAGAATGCTTGTCAACAAACAAATTAAAAATGAAGGTAGAATTCACTAGTCATTTTGCACCAAATTTTTTTAATTAACTGGTTAATAACAAATGCATGACAATAAATTAGATTAGTAAGCTTAAAACTAATTAATATATTTAATATCTTTTAAATAAGATTTTATAAAAAAACAAAAGAATTTTAAAGGAGATGGTCCAAAATTGTGTGGAGCACAGACTCACTTTCTGTACATGAGTTGAAAAAAACTAAATGTATTAATAATCTAGTTTTGATTAGCCAAATCTCTGAATTCACTTTTATTTGGGCGAAATATTATTTATTCTCTCCATAACAATGCAACACTTTACGTATAAACGATCTTAGATAAGTTATATTATCTATGGTAGACATTCTCCTGGTGGCGGATTGATGGTGTTTTGACTTTTGCTGTCAGTGTTTATTGACGTATGGTCCATTTGATTTGATGGTTACTGGTAAGGTACCTTACGAATAACTAAATAATCAGATTAAAATATTGAGTTTTGTTTTTATTATAGCTAAGATGTCTAATGTCAATGTCACCGCATCTTTATCACCTACATACTAATATTAGAAAGGCGCCATCTTTTAATACCTCAAAAACTGGGAATTTCATTTTTAACCAATGTTTTAGATAGTTTGTTTCGTTCACTTATTTTATTTTTGATACAACCCTTGTATTTTTTCCATTTTAATGGTATGTGGTAGGAGAGTGAAGCGGAAATGGACCATCTACTTTATTAGGCATAAAATGTGTTGCATTCTACCTTTCAATTATATATTTTTTGTTGACAAGCATTCTCAATCGAGTTTGGCCTTAGTATAGTACGTAGTTCTTAGTTTAGGTATTTTATTTTTGGATTAAGATTATCATAGATTTATGAAAGATTGTACTAACAAATAATACGTTAAAAATTGTTTATGAATTATAAGAGTTTCTAGAATATCAGGTAGGAATTATGCAATCAGCCACGACAGCTATATTTATTTGTTTCTTAGTTTAGTGATGTGTTATTTTAATTAAAAAGAAGTAATTTTTTTTAAAGAGGCCCATGTTAATGCGCATTTTAGCCTTCTCACGTCTATTGGGACACTGAGGAATGTTTTAATTATGTTGGGTTTCAACGCGATTTTAATAGCTCACTGATCTTAGTTAAACTTCTTTTATAGTTTTCATGTCATGCAATTCAGACATGTAAGTGTACCATGGAACATTTGTTAATAATTTTGATAAGTTTATAATAAAATTTTTGTTTTGAAATCTCTGCAATATTTCCAGATTTGAGTTTTTAGCTGTGCCCCACAATTCAATGCCATAAGTCCTCACAGGTTTTATTATTGTTTTGTAAATAAGCAATTCGTTGGTAAGCAACACATGCGAATATCTTCCCAGGAGCCAGTCGAGGGAGACAATCTTCTTTCACAGGGTAAAGGTCACATGAGTTGACTTATATGAGCTAGTTTTGATACCATCTATGAATTACTGTTGTTTATGTAAAAATGTTTTTGCAAAATAATTGAAGCCATATTTGCGTCTTTGTTGTTGCACAATACAGCAGCATCATCAGCGAATGTAGCGGTGAGTACACTGTTTGATACTGGGATATCAGCAGTGTATAAAAGATAGAGGGTTGGGCCTAAAACGGTTCCCTGAGGAACGCCTGCTTTAACATCATGAAAGTTCAAGTATGCGTCATTAGCTTTCGCACGAAATATTCTCTGACTGACATATGACTTTAATAACAGGAAGAATACTGTGTGGAAGACAATTCTTAGCTTTAAAGAGCAATCCGCTGTACCAGACCTTGTCGAAAGCATGTTGTACGTCCATAAATATCTGCAAAGCAATATTCCTTATTTTCTAAGACATCTCGAATATATTTGACAACTCTGTCCACTTATTCCACGTTAGAGTGTCCGCTTCTAAATCCGAATTGGTTCTGAGAAATAATTTCTCTCGTGAAGAATAGTTGATAAAGCAATTTTTTCGAATACCTTCAACAGCGTTGGCAATAGGCTTATTGAATTAAATTCTGGATAATGAAGTAAACGAGTAGTAATAGTAGAATGTTGTTGTTTCAGTCGCAGCACTGTCGTCAGTGCAGGCAGCTGAAGAATCAGATGCGATACAGAAGAGCGAACAAATACATGATGTTAAGACTGAAGATATGAACAACCAGCCATCACAGAGCGATAGTAAAATAGATATAAATAGACTCACAAGTTGTGTAGTCGTGTTACATGATATTAACAAGAAACCCAAGAAGTCTGTGTCGCAAGAGAACTCGCACAAGAGCCACCACGCGGGTAAAAAGCTTTATTCATGTGATATATGTAATTACAAAAGTGTGCATAAATTTAGCTTAATAAGGCACAAGAAAATCCATACTGATAAAAAGCCTTATTTTTGTGATATGTGTAGTTATAAAAGTGCGTATAATCATCATTTACTTAGTCATATGAAAATCCACTCTACTGAAAAGCCTTATTCATGTGATATATGTAGATATAAAAGCGCACGTAAATCTAATTTAATTGTGCATATGAGAAACCATACAGGTGAACAGCTTTAATCATGTGATATATGTAAATACAAAAGCGCACGTAAATCTAATTTAATTACACACATGAGAATCCATACTGGTGAAAAGCCTTTTTCATGTGACATATGTAATTACAAAAGTAAGCAAAAAAGAAATTTAAATGTGCACATGAAAATCCACACTGGTAAAAAACTTTATTTTTGTGATATATGCAGTTACAAAAGTGCACGAAAAATTATATTAATTACACATATGAGAATCCATACTGGTGAAAAGCCATATTCTTGTGATATATGTAATTACAAAAGTGCGAATAAGTTTAGCATAATAAGGCACAAGAAAATCCATACTGATAAAAAACCTTATTCTTGCAATATATGCAATTACAAAAGTGCGTATAAACATCACTTACTTGATCATATGAAAACCCACACTAGTGAAAAGCCTTATTCATGTGATATATGCGGATACAAAAGCGCACGTAAACCTAACTTAATTAGGCATAAGAGAATTCATACTGGTAAATAGTGTTATTATTGTGATATATGTAATGATAAAAGTGCACAAAGCAGTACATTAGCCATCACATGAAATCTCATAGTAGTAAACAATAAAGACTTTCGTGAAACGTGTTCCATATCGCGACGGAAAGCCTGTTGATGAAGTTGAAGAACAGAGTAGAAACCTTCCACCTGTACCAGCAAAACCACCACCAATTATTTTATATAGTATAGAAGATGTCTTTAAAGTAACATGAATCTCAAGCAGTGCAGCTGCACTGCTGCACAAAAGCAAATTCCACCTCAAAATTGTCAACAAAAACCAGCTAAGAGGTAATTCGGATGATGTAGACATATATAAAAATCTTCTTAGTGTAATAAGAGAGCAAGGTCATACATTTAACAGAAAAGACAACAGATGTAGCAGCCAGTAATAAGAAATCTCCATCACACCACATCAATTGATGCCACTGAAGAGGAGATAGGGGTACCCTTAAAACACCCGTGTCACAAGTCTCGGGCTCTGTTCAGAGGTGTTCTCTCAGGGACACCCGGGTGAATCCATGGAATTCCTTTCGATTAGTTCAGTGTTCTAGGAATTGTAATAAAATGTTATATTTTAAAGTAATAATAAATTTGCTGTTGTACACCACATCAATTGATGCCACTGAAGAGGAGATAGAAAAAACTGGAAGTACCGTATTTGGCGTAATAGTTAATGCCAGTTATGGTCCAGAGGGGTGCATCCCAGTAGTACCCCCTAATTTTAGTTCTATAGAACTGTTGATACACCATATTAGTGCTTAGTGTCCCATTAGTTCTATATAGAACTAATGGGACATGTACAAAATTAAAGTAATGTCGATATCAACATCTTGTTTGTGCATTACATATAAATTATCTATAGTTTTTATAAGTATAATATGGAATCTCTTTTGATTGCAATAATAAATGTCCACTTAAATTTGAGAGTATCTATAAACATAAAGTTTGAGGTTTTTCATGTAATATTTTTTTAAACTGAATAGTTTGCGCGAAAGATACTGCCAAAGTGGTAAAATGTGTCCCCCTGTAACTTCTAAAATAAGAGAATATTTTCTTAGACACAACTACTACTTGGTTTTAACAACTCAGCTTTTGTCGCAAGGGACATTTTTTTGTTAAAAACAAAATGAAATATCAATCAAAATAATATAAAGTTTATAACTTATATGGTATAAGTGAAGTCCATTAAAATCGAGGAATCTAGGGAAAAGAAAACGATTGTACAGTGCCGACGTTGTCAGCAAAACGGCCATTCTAAGAACTACTGTATGCGACCCTTCCGCTGCGTCAAGCGAGCCCAATCGCGTAAGATATGCTTTGTGTCTTAGAGCACATCCTGCCAACTGTAAAGACTGCGAGGTCTATAGGGAAGTCGTAGTTTAGCTGATCTTCTTGCTAAGAGATCAGTATTTCTCCAGACAATTGGAGGTGTCTCAAATACTGATGGTCAGGAAATTAAATCTTATCGGCCCATTAGCTTATTGCCAACTAGTGATTGCAATCCGGTGTCATTTTCAGTCCGGCCGGATACGACCGGATTCCCATCAATCCGGCCGGATCCGGTCGAATCCGATCGGATGGATTAAATCGAGATGATTTTCGCTTTTTAGCACAAAATAAGTAAGTTAATCAAGTGTCACTGCACTTATACTTAGTAGATTTGCCAGCCGTAAACTCAGCCTTTGCTGGGCGTTTTGGGCCTTTTGTGCATGATAGCAAAAGTCTACAACAAAATTTCAAAGTTCTGCAATCTTAGAAAATGCACAACAAATGAAGCGAAAAAAATTATAACATGCTGGTTAAAAACCCTACCCTACATAGATACCGGGTACATACTAATCGCTGAATAAAACAAACTAACTACGATATTATAATACAGAGCACATTATATGCCTTTTTTTCTAAAATAAGATGTTAATTGTTTCATTTTTATATATTTTATTAGGTCAAATTCACGTGTAATTATTTAATTCATATATTTATTTATTATGTTTAGTATAATTTTAGCTTAATGTTGGAGGTTTTTTTTATTATTAATTTAGTTAGTATTTTCAACTAGTCCATAGTTACCCTGCAATTGTTAATCGACTAAGGTCTCCGCGATACAGGTTCCCTAGTGTGGAGACCACCGGTAATTGTTTGTATAATATTTTCATGGCAATAAAGATTATTATTATTATTATTATTATATGTAGTATTAAAAGAAAATTAATATTGATTTTGAAAATATGATCGTAGAAAACAAATATTGTTAATTGTGTCATCAGCTAAACGACTCCTAATAGATCTGCAAATATAGCACAACGCATTTAAAGTACCTACTCATGCAACAGCTATATTATTTTCCCACTAACTGCTAGCACCGGATCCGGTCTTCGGATCCGGTATATTGGTACCGGATCCGGTAACCATTAAATGATGCCGGATTTGCCGGATTACCGGATCCGTTTTTCCGGATTGCAATCCCTATTTATTTATTTATTTATTTAAGTCTACTAGTGATTTTTACATAATTACACTTACATAACATATATAGCTTAAAATAACATGCCTAACGTATGCAAAATCGTTTTAAAGCAGACATTGCTTGCACTTTAGCACACGCTTTTATCCATTGTACAAAACAAATACATAAAATTTACCACTTAATTATATATCTAATTTACACTAATAACAATAAGAAAAGCTTGAATATGTATAAATGTATCTAAAAATTATAATCTAAAAATCTATTTAAAAAAAATATATATTACCTATAAAATAAAACGAAGCAAAACAAAATAAAGTAGCCCCTCATATTTGGCTAACTAAGTTGCTTATGACCAGTTTTCGAAAAGTGTTTGGCGGATTTACATTGATGTCCAAGAACCCACTGCAATTATTGTACAATTTACAAAGCCGAGGGATGGTGGAGTTGGCGCCGAATACTGTTCTGGTGCGCGGTGGAACTAGTGGTGTAATGGCAGAACGTGGATATCTATGTGGCACTCTAAAATTTATTTTATTTAACAAACTAGGGCAGTCTAACTTATTTCTCAGTAGTTTGTATAAAAATGTTAAGTCTAGCAAATCCTTTCTCTGCTCGAGGGTTATCATTTTAAAATATTTGAGTCTATTCTTATACGAAACTACTGTTTTACTAATCTTTGCCGAATATGATAGATGCCACATGAATCTTTTTTGAACACGCTCCAGCCTTAGATAGTGGGTAGCGTAATGCGGACGCCAAACAACACTACAGTATTCTAAATGACTACGCACAAGGCTATTATATACAGTTATTTTGGTTTTGGTTTCCTTAAAATTTCGACCTTGACGTATAATAAACCCCAGTAACTTTGAGGCTTTATTTATTATATTTTCTATGTGTTTAAAAAAAGTTAACTTTCTGTCAAACATTACTCCTAAATCTCTTATTACATCAACTTCTTTCAGACAATTGCCATTTAATTTGTATTGGGTTGGTAAAACATTGATTTTACGAGTGAATTTAATATGCAGACATTTATTAAAGTTAAGTTGCATGCCGTTAAGTTCACACCAATTTAATAGTCTATTCAGATCACTCTGCAGTAGATCTGAATCGGCCATTGAACAAACTGTTTTCGATATCTTTAAATCATCGGCATACAGATATGGTTTGGAATGATCAAAACACAAAACTACGTCATTGACAAATATATTGAACAAAATTGGGCCTAGATGCGATCCCTGAGGAATACCTGAAGTAATTTTATTTATCGAGGAGCTAAAACCATTAACGACTACATAAAATGTGCGTTCGTGCAGATATGAAGATAACCAATGTAATACCAATCCAGAAAACCCAGTGCTTTAATTTTTTGACTAAAATTTCATGAGGTACTTTATCGAATGCCTTTTTAAAATCCGTATATATGGTGTCCACTTGTTTCTGAGAGTCTATAGCTTCTGATAAAGAAGAATAGAAACTTACCAAGTTTGTGGTAGTAGATCGACCTGGCAAAAAACCGTGCTGGTATTCAGAAACAAAACGTTTGAAATACCCTTGTATAAGAGGACAGACTAAAGACTCAAAGACTTTGGCAAAAACAGAAAGAATTGATATGGGCCTATAGTTCCGTATATCCTTATCATCATCGCTCTTGAAAATTGGTACAACTTTTGCTTGTTTCCAAGTAGTTGGAAATGTACCAGAGCTTAATGATGCTTTAAAAATTAGGTATAAGGGCATAACTAGATGGGACGCGCAAGTTTTTATAAATACTGGTGGAATATTATCAGGTCCCGATCCTTTTGAAATATCAAGATCTTTTAACTTTTTTAAAATATCCGACTTACTAATTTCAATGGTTCCAAAGTTTTCACTATTACCTAAGTACAGGTATTTTTGCAAGTAATTAGAGTAATCACAATTATAGCAGTTATTATTATCATCATATACGGAAGCAAAGTAACTTGAGAACATATTACAAATTTCTAATCCATTGTTTGATATTTTGCCCGCGTAACTCATTGCAGTTGGGTAAGAGTTTGGATTATGACGCTTACCTTTCAGGAAAGTCCAAAATGCTTTCGGGTTTTTCTGAATTTGCTTTTCAAGGTTATTATTATAAGTGTTGTAGGCGTCCCGTGTAAGTTTATTGCATCTGTCACTAAGTATTTTTAGCTCTATTTCATCCATTGGATTATTATATTTTTTACACGTCTAATCATTTTATACTTTTCTTTAATTTGTTTTGCAATTTTAACATTTATCCATGAAGGGTACCTACTACTTTTTGGTTTTTTTAGAGGAACGTATTTTACGATAGCTGTCTGCAAAACTTCATAAAATACTTTAACCTACCTACCTATTGCCAACCTTGTTTAAATTATTCGTGAAAGCCCTACTAGAAATACCAGTGAGAAATAAATCGGCTGATTCTTGTAGCGAGTAAATAAAATGACTGCTCGTGGGAACATGTCTTTTCCACTATTGTAATATATATGTCGGCGGAGTAGTATCAAGACAGCCACTCGGCGGAGTTCGGTAGTGGTGGGGAGGACCGATCGATGCCGATATAAAGCAGCGGTCTGGAGAGTCGATGTGTGGTGAATCTTCAATACATTTACGTTCTTCTAAAATGTTCATTCACAATACTGCCATCTAACAAAACAGGTATGCGAAACATGAATACTGTTTTAAATTAATGTTGCTAGATGGAGCTAGTTAGAAAAGGAAAAAGAATTATTTTATAGTTATATAAAATAAATTACTGATTATGTATTTGTAATGTAATAAGAACTTGTAATAATTTTTAATTTAAATTAAAAATTATATATTATTTTTTTATACTGATTTCTAAACGAACGTCCATTTTTGAACTTTGTCCGTTGACGTTGAGCTAGCACTTACTACTGTCACAAGATGATATGTGCACATAGATTAAAGACTACTAGATAGAGCCCATAGAGTGTCCACTCGTGAGACAGCAAATCAGCCTTATTGACATGACATGTCAACATTTAAAGTACATCATAAAACGTTATGTTTTAAAATATTTTATACACTAGTTTAGTAAACGCATAATACATGAAATTTGCTAAAAAATAACATATCTAAGCTTTAAAGCATCAATCAATGAAGTTTATGCCTACTTACGTATGAAACGTAATTCCTTCGATTTTCTGTTCGCTGCGACTGTTGCAGCCGAAAATATTACAACCCACCATAGCACGATAACGTTTAAATTAATATAGTAACCGTCAAGTTATATTATTTATCAGCAAATTTAATAAAAAGCTAATAATTGCTCAGATATGTCCCTTGCTTGTCACAAACTCCACTCTTGACAAACAATAAAAACGAACACGCTGAAAGGGACAAAAAATAATCATGTGTCACTTTCTATTAAAGGCCGAATGAAATAAGTCTGTCACGCTCTTGAACCTACAGCCGCGTTATGACTCCATCTAGTAGTCTTTAATCTATGTATGTGCAAAATTATTCAAAGTTATTTCTATAATCAGCCAGAACAAAATCAACTTAAGGCTAAAATTAAAGAAGTTTCAAAAATATTTTGCAATTTATCAGAATTTATTTGTGTAGATCATAAATCACAGGTACAAAATTTCCTTGTAGATATTATAACAAATATTATGGTCAACAGCTGGTGCACTAATGTCAACAGAATTCTTAGAGGACAACAAATGTGTGCAATAATAATGAAACGAAAATACGGGCACTAAATTATTTCATAAAACATACAAAGAAAAAATAAATTGTTGGTTACGTATTTTACATAATCTTTTACTTCCCCGTTCCTACTCCTAGTTCAAGTTTTCAGTCACTTTGAGAGTAAACGGAAATATTTCTAATACTGTTTCTAACATGATTACATGACAATGTTCTCATATAAAAAAAAAGAAAGAAATATTTTCTTTTGCTGTTAATAATATGGCGTGTAATATTTTGTAATATCTCATCTAATCATTTTTAAAGTTAGTGTATTGATATGTCGCCTCCAATAGGATGTGATATAGTATTGCGACCAATCACAGAGCAGGCGCGAAAGTGCAAGAGTGGGGTCGCGACGCCATCTTGACTTGATTAACAGCAGAGAGGTGGGCAGTTTTAGTTGCTTAGTCTGAAAATATACAGTAACGAGAGCTGGTCGAGGTGGACCTTTGCGAAAGTGCTGTAAACAACAAGTAAAGATGAGTTTCGTGAATGCTCTGATATTAAAATAGTGGCTTTTGTGTACTGTAATATTATTTACAATAAACCTGTTTGTGAAGACAAAGCTTATATATATATCGGCGTATCAGTATTCTCCTTGACATCTCTTTAGTGTTTCTTAGTATAATTCACCAGTATAGGCCTTATGGGCACTATTATAATATTAGTAGTGGAGAGTAATACGAAATATCGTGTAACTTAGCATTATAATAGTGCGCACAAGACCTATACTGGTGAATTAAGTTTGCTGTGCGAAATGTAAATATAATAATCTGTGAGTGTGGAATTATGTTGGTATGTAATGTAAGTGTTTATGTAAGTGTGAATGAATGTGGTAAATAAATAAATATGAATATATCTGACGGCGCATCGCTAATATGTCGTATTTAAACGGCTGCTGTGAGCCGTTTCCGATGATAACTTCTACGGACTGGTGACGTTTAATGTCAAATGTCATTGTCAGACGTTAGAATAAGAGTGACAGCTGTCATTCTAGCGAAGCGTCTGGGGTGGTGGTAGCACGGCGGCCATGTTGAAAGGCACTTTTTGAACGAGAGCGAACCGTGCACCACGCGTTAGACGAATCGCTAATATTCTTCGTCATCTTAGTGTGAAATACAATTCATCTTAGTGAATTTGATTATTAATTGACTTAATCTAGAATATAGAACAGTTATTTTGTGAATCAAGCTTTGTTAACACAAATTATAGTGATTTTGATCAAAACTCGAGTGTTAATTAAAACTACGATCCTTTGCCCAAGTACCCACGTCTGACCAACTATGGCGGACTCCGATGAAGGCCCTCCTGCGCCGATATCAGAAGTGGGATCCCACGGGCTACGACCAGAAGAGACGAGATCATCGTTGGAAGAACATGGTGCCACAAAATTACTAAGCAACATGGAAGCACTACTCTCGCGAATGGTCTCAATGTCACAGATGCCTAACACAAGTACAGCTGCCACCCAACTTTTGCAGTTCAACCCAGACGACAGTGATGCTGATATAGAAGGTTGGTGTAACGTTACCGAAATGATTGTGCAAAAAAAATGTTTAGAAGGAGTCGAACTACTTATGGCTCTCACAAGTGCACTGAAGGGTCGCGCAGCATCTTGCATAACTAGATTAAATCTTACTGAGCTGACTTGGCCGTTAGTCAAACAGTCTTTAATGGCCAAGTTTTCTAAGCCAAAATTGCCGCAAGACCACTTCGATGATATATTGCGATTCCAGATTGGAATAAAAGAAACTGCATCTGAATCTGCAATGCGTTTGTGGAATATGATTGAGCGAATACCCAAAACTGAAATGCCTGAAGAAGTTATTGCTGGATTTGTGGTATCTGTTCTCTGCCAAAAAGACGGTGTTATACGTCGTGAGCTGATTGCTAACCACATCAGTAGTAGATCTCAATTGTTCCGGATTCTAGGCGGTATTTCTTCGAAGCGGCGCCTAGAATCAGAAATGCAAGAACCAGAAGTGAAACGACCCCGTACGAGCGATTCGCGTTTCCCTGGAAAATGCCATTGGTGCGGACTATCTGGACATCGACAAGCTGATTGCAGGAACACCGGATCATCAGTACAAGCAGACGCCTCCAACTCTTCGCGTCTTGGTGATAGGACACCAGCTGTCACCTGCTACGTGTGCGGCAAGCAAGGACATGTGGCGACAGTTTGCCCCGACAGAAAAACTGGTGGAGGAGCGGCAGTTAAGGAGGTCAATCTGTGTGGACAGCGCACTTCGAGGGGCATCCTAAATACTTCATCTGGTGAGCCCGTTTCGTTTTTATTTGATAGTGGGTCGTCTTGTTCGCTACTCAAAGAGAGTTTTTGCTGTAAATTTCCTGGTACTGTGTGCAATTCTCTTGTCTACCTAATTGGGATCGGGGGTGACGATGTTAGGTGTGATACTCAAATTTTAGATAAAGTAAAAGTAGGTGAATTAACTCAGACCTTACTTTTTCACGAAGTACCAGATTCTTGCCTATCAGAACCCGTCATAATAGGTAGGGATATCTTAGAAAATGATATTGGCGTCCAAATAGATCAAGATCAGCTTAAATTCTTTTCCAAGAAACAGTCTAATTCTTGTGAGTTGCAACCGAACAAAATAACTGCCGTTTCAATTGACACTGATCTTGAAGGTGAAGATAGGGAATCCTTAGTGAAACTACTCAACAAATATGCTCAATATTTTATAGAAGGGGTTCCAACTAGAAGGGTTAATACTGGTATGTTACAAATTAACCTAATTGATCCACACAAAATTGTCCAAAGATGTCCTTATAGATTAGCGCCACCGGAAAAGCAAATTGTAAGAGAAAAGGTTCAGGAACTTTTAGATGCCGGGATTATAAGAGAGAGTACTTCACCTTTCGCTAGTCCCATACTCCTAGTTAAGAAAAAGGACAATACAGATAGAATGTGCGTCGATTTTCGGGAACTTAACTCTAATACTCGACCTGAACACTATCCATTGCCGCGTATAGAAGATCAAATAGACCAACTTACAGGTGCCCAATTCTTCACTTCCCTCGATATGGCCTCTGGTTTTCACCAAATCCCGGTTCACCCTGATTCAGTGGAGAAGACGGCATTTGTGACGCCAGAGGCCCAATATGAGTACTTAACCATGCCATTCGGTTTGCGTAATTCCCCGTCTGTATATCAGAGATGTATAACGAAAGCTCTATGCCACCTTAAGAATAAACCCCTGGTGTACATGGATGATATTCTCTGTCATTCTAAAAGTGTTCGCGAAGGCCTGGAGCAGTTACATGAAGTTTTGGGTGCGTTATCCGAGGCCGGATTTTCACTCAACTTAAAAAAATGCAAATTTCTCAAATCAAAAATTGATTATCTGGGATATTCGCTTCAAAGCGGTGAAGTGAGGCCCAACCTTCGTAAAATACAGGCCCTGGTAGATGCTCCACCCCCGAAAACTGCCACACAAGTCCGACAATTTCTTGGTTTAGCCTCTTATTTCCGCAAATTTATACCTGGTTTCAGTCACATAGTCGGCCCATTGTATCCACTGACGAAACTTAAGGGTCCCATCAAATGGACTCACAAATGCGAGGACATACGTAGGAGAGTTATTGGTATACTGACATGTGAACCAGTCTTAACTATTTTTGATCCTGAGCTGCCAGTCGAGTTACATACCGACGCCAGCTCCGAAGGCTATGGCGCAATCCTTATTCAAAAAAGAGATAATTTACCGCACGTCATAGAATATTTTAGCCAACGCACAAGTGATACAGAGTCCCGCTACCACTCATACGAACTGGAGACCCTGGCAGTCGTGCGAGCGGTAGAACACTTTCGTCATTACCTTTACGGGCGACACTTCACGGTTTTCACTGATTGTAACTCGTTAAAAGCATCTAAGTCGAAAGTAGACCTGACACCACGCGTTCATCGCTGGTGGGCTATCTTACAGGCATACGATTTTGAAATCATATATCGTGAAGGCCGTGGAATGGAGCACGCAGACTATCTCTCTAGAAATCTCCAACCCGATACAAATTCAGCTTCCACAACGTCTATTATCAAAGGACAAAAAGATGTCAAATTCGTAGAACTTCATAAAGGTTGGCTTTCAGTAGAACAAAAAAGAGATTCTGAAATACAAGATCTGATATGTAAACATCATAATAATGATTTCCCCGAATCCGTAGCAGAAACGTATGATGTCAGGGACGGTATCTTGTATAGGAAAATTGCTCGGAACAAAATTGTATCATGGCTGCCCGTTGTCCCTCGCTCGTTGATTTGGACTTTAATTAGTCACATTCATAGCGAACTACAACATTTAGGATACGACAAAACGCTAGACAAAATTTATGAACACTATTGGTTTCCCCAGATGTCCAAGTGTGTTAAGAAATTTATAGAAAGCTGTATTATATGTAAAGCATCAAAAGGCCCTTCCGGAGCTCAAGCTGTTCAGCTCCACTCCATTCCAAAAGTGTCTTTACCCTGGCACACCATCCACATTGATTTTACTGGTAAGCTCAGTGGCAAAAGCGATCGAAAAGAGTACTGCTCGGTAATTATCGACGCTTTTACGAAATACGTACTACTGGAACACACATATTCATTAGATGCAACTTGTGCTGTGCAGGCCGTAAAAAAGGCAGTATGTCTTTTTGGCGCACCGAGACGTATCATTGCTGATCAAGGCCGTTGCTACGTAAGCGCAGAATTTAAAAATTTCTGTGTGGAGCATAAAATCGACTTGCACTTTATAGCAACTGGTACTGCTAGAGCTAACGGACAAGTCGAGCGTGTTATGCGAACGCTCAAGAGTCTTCTCACGATTGTTGAGAATGACCCTAACAAAACCTGGCGGGAAGAACTTGGCAATGTCCAGTTAGCGTTAAACAGCACTAAATCAACCGTAACTAAATACTCACCAACCGAGTTAATGATGGGAATTCGTGCACAATCATTAGGACTATCTAAAATAGGTATCTCCGATTCCGAAGAGTCAAACCGTCTAGATTTAGAGTCCATACGAGACGATGCTTCACAAAATATTCGGAAAGCAGCTGCAGCCGACGCTGAACGATTTAATAAAGGTAGAACGATAATTAAACCATTCTCAGTAGGAGACTTCGTATTCATAAGAAGTAGCGAGCGAAATCAGACCAAGCTTGATAGGAAGTTCAAAGGGCCATTCGTTATCACTGCGACTTTAGACAATGATCGCTATGAGCTTAAGACAATTAGTGGTACCGGTTCCAGACGTACTTACAAGTATGCACATGAGAATTTGCGCGCAGTACCTAAGGGACACGAGGGCTTATTAGAAGTAACTAGTAGTCTATTGAATGAAACGGAGGCCGAGACGGCGCCAGAAGAAGTACACGAGAGTACCAGTAGAGAAAGTACACACTCATTACATAACGATGACACCTTAACTCTAGAATCTAACACCGATACAGCTGGCTCAGATACTTTAACCGCGGGTTCTGATACTCTAAGTATATTCTCGGATGACGAAACGTTCCAACTACACGAAGTAGAAGTCGATATCCATAACAATTAGGTATGTACATGACTTGTATAATTTTTGTGTATCATGTATGCCGTTGGACAGAATGGTGCCGTCCGGTCCAAGCCATACTGGCTGGTCGAAGGGAAGCACTCTTCCTGTCTAGCCCATTTTCATTGAGTGATTGGTCGAAAGGACAGTGTCGTCCGGTCCATCCGCGATGGTCGTAAGGACACACCCGTCCGGTCCAAAACCTGTATTTGAATGATTGGTCGAAGGGACAGTGTCGTCCGGTCCATCTACGATGGTCGCAAGGACACACCCGTCCGGTCCAAAACTTGTATTTGTGTGAGATTGGTCGAAAGGACAGTGTCGTCCGGTCCATCCGCGATGGTCGTAAGGACACACCCGTCCGGTCCAAAACTTGTATTTGAGTAATTGGTCGAAGGGACAGTGTCGTCCGGGCTACCCATTACATCAGGGTTAGTCGTAAGGACACACCCGTCCGGTCCAAGTCTATATGCAATTCAATGGTGATAGTAATGTCAAAGTTAAAACTTATTATGCTTGTCAGGTTGGACGAGCGTATATTTGAAGCTGCGTTATGTTGTTTCAGGATTGCATCCAGGTGCGCCCGAGGACGGTCGCTAGTCAGTCTGGCCGTGACGGCGCATCGCTAATATGTCGTATTTAAACGGCTGCTGTGAGCCGTTTCCGATGATAACTTCTACGGACTGGTGACGTTTAATGTCAAATGTCATTGTCAGACGTTAGAATAAGAGTGACAGCTGTCATTCTAGCGAAGCGTCTGGGGTGGTGGTAGCACGGCGGCCATGTTGAAAGGCACTTTTTGAACGAGAGCGAACCGTGCACCACGCGTTAGACGAATCGCTAATATTCTTCGTCATCTTAGTGTGAAATACAATTCATCTTAGTGAATTTGATTATTAATTGACTTAATCTAGAATATAGAACAGTTATTTTGTGAATCAAGCTTTGTTAACACAAATTATAGTGATTTTGATCAAAACTCGAGTGTTAATTAAAACTACGATCCTTTGCCCAAGTACCCACGTCTGACCAACTATGGCGGACTCCGATGAAGGCCCTCCTGCGCCGATATATCTAATGAAGTAATAATAAAATATATAAATATAATATATATAGCCTACATCATAATGTACACAGCCGGTTCGGTGAACAGAAGAAGATACAAAAGGAGTCGCTCGGCGCAGAATACACCATGTCTTCGCCCGTCAGACAAGTACAGGCCCCACTGTTTTGGCCGGGGAAACCCGCGATCTGATTTCGCCAGGTCGAGGCGCAATTTCGAATCTTCGGCATCACGGATGACGAAATAAAGTTCTACCAGGTACTCTCCTGCCTGGAGCGACAGTACGCATCCGAGGTGGAGGACATCATTACTGGCCCGCCGGATTACGAGAGGTTTAAAAGCGTGCTCATAAAAAGAATATCAGTGTCGAAGGAAAATAAAATCAAACAACTGCTGACGCATGAAACCATTGGTGACCCCGTAAAAAGAAAATGAGTAGTGAGAGTGACTACAGCCGACAGTCGTTCGCTCGAACTCGACGCGTCTAGCTAGCGGTACTTTATTATTGGCATACCGCCTTCTCAAAAACTGTTAATCTAAATTTTATAATATCGCAATTAACGTCTTTGTTTAGTTACACGGTGTTTCGTATTACTCTCCACTACTAATTAACATTATAATAGTGCCCATCGCAGTCACGCGTCGCACTTGTTACTGGGCACACGTCACTTTAATTTGTGTTTTCGGCGTACCGGCCAATTGGCCGCCGGCCGCTTACCTATATTTGTAGGTATTTCGCGGTCCGATGAACGAGTCGGGCGATTGTTATGCAGCAAATACTCAATATTGTGATATCGAAGTTGACCCAGAGAACAGTCAGACAGGACGAAAAAGAAGAATGAGGGAGGAGTATGAAGACAGTGAAGGTGAGTGGCAACATGTGTCAAGAGATTCGAAGAGGAAGCAGAGAGGCCAGCATAATAATCAAAATGAGTTTAAAACCCAAGTATGTATTACTTACTCTGAGAAGTTACCCAAACAATTTGCTTTGGCAAAATTATTTCGTTTGCACGATATAGATGGTATTACACGAGTAAAGTATATCAACCCGTTTAAAATATTAGTTGAATTTGATAAGGAACAGAATGCAGAAAAATTAATTAGTCATGGAGAATTCAAGAAGTTGAACTGGAGAATTCAAAAAACATGGGAAGTGGGTGTATCTTACGGTATGGTTTCAGACATTGAACTAGAAATTACTTTAGAAGAATTTTTACAGAATGTGTCATCTGAAGAAGCTATAATATCTGCAAAACGCTTAAATCGCCGAACCGATGAAGGCAAGTGGGTACCAAGTGAGAAAGTTAGAATTGGTTTCGTAGGATCATTGACATATTAATACTATGGACTTCGGGTCAACGATAAAAAGTGTCCGAACCAAAAGTAAGCCAAAACGCGAAATGATTTCCAATCGCAATTCAGTCTCATATTAGCTGACTGACAGAATACACGTCAATAATGCCGTAATGTGTTATAAAAAACTTGTAAGAACTACCCGAGTAAGGTGAGAAAAGAAGACGGTGGACCATATTTTCAGTAAGTAAATATTTACTGATGATTTTAAAGTATTATTTTGCTTAGAAACAGGCTATTTTATAAAAAATTTTAATAAACTATAGAAACGAATTGCATAACCAACCAAAATGAACAAAAGTATCTATCTGTCCTTTTCCCATACGCTACCCGCGTATAGGATAGAAGGAGTGCAATATGTTTATCTAATTAACCACATTTAGTTCGGATCTGCCGTGAGCAATAGAATGTTTTAAAACAACGACTGCATAGAGTTATTTTGTTGTTAAACATTTGAATTATTTAATTACTTAATTTTTGAATGAAAATAATTTGATTATTTTCAATTCAAAAATTTTTATTTTTTATGTCATGAATATTAATTAAATAACTTTTACCATAATGGTATATTAATTTGATAACTATAAGAATTTGACTCCGCTTGCGTCGGTTTTGACTGACACACGTGTGGTGATTTTCTGAGTGATTTTTGTTGTGAAAAGTAGCCGGTCTTTGTATTTTATTTACATTTCTAACACTTATATCGTATTCTGGTGGTGGTGAGTATTTAGTTTTAGTAAGGATGGAGGTGGATCCACCTCCAAAGCCCCCAGATCCGCCAGATGGGTCTGTGAAAGAAAATGGGGACACGGGTAATGTCCAAAATAGGAAACGTCATGTTGATAATGACAAAGATACCGACAACGCGGGGAAAAAATCCGCTACTAACCTCTCCCAACCCTCAATACAAGCAATATATACCCATCCTTCCTTCTCAGAAGGCCCCAAGGGCTATGACGGTGAAGACGTGGGCCCATTCATTATACATGTGTCTCGAGAAATCTCAGACCCGTCAGCGGGTACATCAATTAGAGCCCTGAAGTTCGGTCAATTCTTGCATAAAAATAAATTTAATGATATAGTTGTTGATGGCGTGAAAAACATTGGTCGCAATAAAATTAGCGTTGAATTAAATTCCGCTCTGGCTGCGAACCTATTTTTGAACAGCCCATTATTAAAAGTAGCAAAATACCAGGCAATTATTCCAACCTACAATATAACTCGGATGGGCCTGGTAAGAGGTGTCCCTACCGAGTGGCATTTGGATGAATTTGTAGAATCTCTGAAACTACCAAACGGATGTGGTCAAGTATTAAAAGCCCGCAGGCTAAACAGAAAGACGACCAATGAAGGTGTTGTTCAATGGGTACCCACACAGTCTGTTGTCGTAACTTTCAGGGGTCAAATGCTCCCTGCTAAAATATTTTCCTTCTATACTTCCCTCCCAGTTGAACCTTATAGATATCCTACAATCCAGTGTCTGAGTTGCTGCCGTTTCGGCCACATTCGTGCACAGTGTAGGTCTAAACCTAGATGTTACAGGTGTGCACAACAACACACAGGGGATTCCTGCGAGGTTCCTCAGGACAAGGCAACTTGCCTATACTGTTCTGGTACCCATTTCGCATCCGACAAAAAGTGCCCTGAGTTCATCAGACAACAAAATATCAAGCTTGCCATGTCTGAGGAAAATATTCCGTACATAGAAGCTTCAGCACGTTTCCCACCAGTCCGCAGGCCACTTGCTGAGATGTTCTCCACCCCCTCTTTCTCTCCCAGGCCTTCAGCTACCCATCCTACAAACCCTGGCTCTCCAGGCAATATGAACTCCCCGCGCAAATCCTACAGAGAGACTATCCTGCGTTCCCCTCGCCCTCGAGCCCCTATGAATAAGGGCTTTGACAGACAGACGCACCAAAATATTGTAAATAATCCTTCTTCGTCCCTTCCCAATGGTTGTGGCCTTAAGCCCAACCAAAGTGATAATCTCCCATCACAAGGTAAAATGATTGAACTACTCTCAGAATTACTAGTAAGTATTATTGCTCCATGTAGTGAGTTTCCCCTACCGCCCAACGTTGCCCAACATATAAACCAACTCTTTAATATTGTTAAAAATGGCCCCAATAGAAGTTCTGCAATGGAACTGTAAAAGTATAAAGACTAAAACACAAGACTTAATATCAATAATTAACCTGCATAATCCTGTCATTGCTGCCATCTCGGAGACATGGCTGAGGCCTGGTTCCCATTTTCGGCTACCAGGTTTCTTTTGTTTGCGGGATGACAGGGGTGATGGGTATGCAGGCAGTGCCATCCTTCTTCGGCACAATCTCCCCTACTCTTCTATTCCTCTCCCTGCTCATAGTGACCAGTTTAATGCTGTTGCTGTGAGAACTCTTAATATTTCCTTTCTATCTTTATATATCCCTCACCCTAATTCTTCACTAATTCCAGAAATACAGTCTATCATTGCATCACTTCCCAGCCCAGCTCTGATTATGGGTGACTTCAATGCACACCACACATTGTGGGGGTGCTATAACAACAACAATTTTGGTTCTCTGCTGGTGGACATTGTTGAGGATACCAATCTGTGTATTCTCAATGATGGCTCACCAACTCGCAGAGTTTACCCATCCCAAAACCCGAAATCAGCAGTTGATCTTTCTCTTTCTTCTCCATCCCTTGCATCCCAACTCACCTGGAGAGTACTTCCTAGCACGTTTGGTAGTGATCATTTCCCTATTATTATATCTTTAAATAATAGAACGCTCCCTCCTAAAAACCCTAGCCCATTACAAAAGTATAAACTGCACAAGGCTGATTGGGCTAGTTATGCTCAGTCTGTTGATGATTTGATGGACTCTCTTCCAGCTCTTGAACATTGTGGTGATTCTTTGGTCTACTATAATCAATTTGTTAAGTCTCTTATTTCTTCAGCCGATTCTCACATACCTAAAAAAAAACCTTCTGCTAGAAATCAGCTGCTTTCTCCCCCCTGGTGGGATGAAGAATGCACTGATTTATTTAGCCAGAGATCTATAGCAGAAGATGAGTATACGGAATGTATGTCTGGCGAAAACTTTATTAAATTCCAACGCATAGCTGCTAAGATTAAAAGAATGATCTCAAAAAAGAAAAAGTTTAGCTGGACCGCATTTTGTGAATCACTTAGTCCTAGGTCTCCATCCTCAATAGTGTGGACTAAAATGAGAAGATTCCGCAGATCCCTGAATCACTCTGATCCCATCTCTAATAATCCGACTGAATGGCTATGTAGTTTTGCTGATAAGATTGCTCCCCCTTATGTCCCAATTTTGGAAGATTTTCCTAATTTCCCAGTTACCTCCACTGTGGATGATATGGATGCCCTCTTTTCCTTCCCAGAACTTCAAGTGGCCCTCAGTGGTTTAAAAGATTCAGCCCCAGGAGAAGATGGTGTTCCCTACTCTTTTTTAGTAAAATTAAATGATAAATCTAAACACTATTTTCTTGACATGATAAATATTTTTTTTGAAAAAGGTTTTATTCCAGATGCCTGGAAAAACCAATTAGTCATCCCCATAGTCAAACCTGGCAAAAATCCATTAGATCCAAATTCATACAGACCTATAGCCCTGTCATCCACCTTAGTGAAAGTTATAGAGATCCTCCTCAAAAATAGGTTGGAGTGGTTAATGGAAAGCAGAGAAGTACTGGCTTCTTCCCAGTTTGGATTCAGAAAGGGGTTCAGTACTGCAGACAGTCTCAGCATACTCACTACAGATATTCGAAATGCCTTTGGAAGGGGAGAGTACCTTGTGGGTATATTTCTAGATATTGCTTCTGCTTATGACAATGTAATTCTTCCGTCACTCAGGCATAAACTGCTCCAGCTGAGTGTACCTCCGAGGATGACACATTTCATATGTAACCTACTCTCTGGTAGGTCAGTTGTTATAAAACACCAGTCTTCCTATCTTCCCCCCAGATCAGTCTGGAAAGGTCTTCCCCAAGGCTCCGTCCTTAGTCCTTTGCTTTACAGCTTATATACCTATGACCTAGAATCATCTGTCAACAACTTTTGTAACATCTTACAGTATGCTGATGATATTGTCCTATACCATAGCTCTGGCTCCATAGATGAAATTCACCAACGCCTGAACTCTGCTCTTTATTACCTATCCCAATGGCTTCATGATCATGGCCTATCTCTGTCAGTGGATAAATGCCAAGCGGTGGTATTTACAAGGAAAAGATCTATCCCACACTTTAACTTTCACTTTGAGGATCAGCCCATCAACTTGGTAGATAAAACTAAATTTTTAGGAATAATACTCGATAACAGACTGAACGGATATGCACATATAGAATACATCATTAAAAAATGTGAAAAGGGCATTAATGTTCTACGAGCTGTAGCAGGAGTATGGTGGGGTGCTCATGCTTATACGCTAAAACTACTTTATAATGCCTTAATCCGAAGTCATATGGATTACTGTTCATTTGTTTTAGAACCTTTGAATAAAACCATTTCAGAAAGACTGAACAGAGTCCAATACAAGTCCCTTAGAATTGTACTAGGGGCAATGAAGTCATCCCCTACAAATGCTCTGCAAGTTGAATGTGTTGATCCCCCCTTACATCTCAGACGACAGTACCTCTGTGACAGATTTATCAGCAAGGCACTTCAGCTCTCTTCCCACCCACTATGGCCTAAACTAACCCAATTGTCACAAGTCCTTAGGCCATCTAACTCCCCCTCATGTTTGCTCAATAGTTATCAAAAAATTTTCAATCTTCCTTACCCTTTACTATCATTATCTGTGAACCCCCTCTACTCAACACCCTATCATTCCCTTATTTACAACCCTCCAGTGATCACAAATCTCGGTCTATCTAAAGGGGCTCCTGACAACAACACAAAATTACAAGAAATTATTCATCAAAATTGGTCAAATCACCTACTTATCTACACAGATGCTTCAAAATTATCCCCTGAAAGTTGTGTTGGCGCCGCATGTTGGATCCCTAAGTATAAAATAATTTTACAATTTAAGTGTCCTCCACAGACTTCGGTGTTTACAGGAGAGGCTATTGCCTTGCTAGAGGCAATCCTGTATACCCAATCCCATGACATAAAACAAACTGTAATTTTTACTGACTCCCTTAGTTGTTTATACTCCATCAGGGAAAATCCTTTTAAAAGTAAATCAAAATTCCCCATTGTGCTAAAGATCAGGGAGGCTCTGTTCTCATGTCATCAGAATGGACTGTCCGTGACACTTGTGTGGATACCTGGCCACTCTGACATCCCAGGGAATGACACTGCGGACTCCTGTGCTAAATCTGCAGTCCAACTTGGCTCACTAGAACATTATAGGAACTCGTCCCATGACCTTGCGACCCTATCAAAAAAATATCTAGATGAGTCTTGGTCAATATTTTGGAACAAGTCAAAAACCCTTAAAGGTAAGTTCTATGCTTCCATTCAGGCGGATATACCTAAGCGACCTTGGTTTTATCATCACAGATATGCTGACAGATGGGTCACTTCTACCATCTGCCGTTTAAGAATTGGCCATGCCTGCACACCTGTCCATCTACACAAAATTAGAGTAAAGGATCACTCTCTGTGTGAATGTGGTCTAGACGAAGGCTCTATTTCTCATATCTTGCTCTGTTGCCCTAAACTTCTCCATCCTCTCTATGATGTCCTTCCCCCTCAATTTCCACGCCCTTTAAGTGTTCAATGTTTGTTGATGTCTGTATCTAGTCCTCGTTGTAAATTTTTGTGTAAATATATTAAATGTAATAAAATTAAGCTGTAAATATTGTTTTATAAAAATACTAATTGTACTATAGTCTAACAGTTACTAACTATTTTGTATTGTTTTAGGTGGTGGTGATTAACATATAATTAAAAAAAAAAAAAAAAAAAAATCTGCTTCTTATAGTGTCAAAATTTAGTTGGATGTATACTTAATACACCAACCTACACCAATTATTCTTTTAAAAGTGTGTCTCTCATACCACGTGACATTGGCGGAGTAAATTGTACCCAGTGTGTACAACTAGAAGCCATAAAAAAAAAAAAAAAAACTATAAGAATTATCTACATGAAATTAGGAACAGTTATTTAAAAAAGTGATCTAACGTCATTGAAGTAAAAAAATATATTTTCAGTTTAATTAAAAAGAGGAAAATATCGAGAACTTAAAATTTCAAAGTAAAGAACTATGTCGAGTGGCATATCATTTTGTACATTAGTGGATTTGGTTTGTAATTAATTATTATTATAACTAGTTATTATTTTATACAAGATAATTACAACAATTATTATTTAGTACAAGACTTATCCCAGCATATAGAGGTCAGGGATATGTAAATATAAATTAAAATTTGCTGTAAATATAATATATAAATATAAGATGCCAAAAAAATTTGAAAGCTACCGACTCCACACCATTTATGTTGTCCTATTTTCACGAGAAGCTGTCATGTCAAAAAAAGGCTGCCATGGTAACCGTCAATCGAAGCTGATTACTTATTGCATGCAATTAGACCGTTGCAAATTAGACTGTATAACAATACGATAAGACATACATTACAATATTATTTTGTGTATAAAAACATAAATACATCCTAGTGTGTATAAAATATCTTGGGACACTTTTGACGTAAATTTTGCATTAGACCCGAAGTCCATAGTATTAACATGTCAATGCGTAGGATCTAAACTTCCCCCTTATATATACCTTCACCATATGCGTATCCGCGTCGAACCGTTTGTATTTCCGGTCACTCAATGCTCCAAGTGCTGGCGATTTGGACATCTCATTAGAATGTGCCCTTCGAATAAAGTACGTTGTCCTAAGTGCGGAGATAACCACGCTAACTGTGAACGCACCACATTTAAATGCTGTAACTGTTCTGGGAATCATATGTCTTTATCAAAAATATGCCCAGTTTATATTAAAGAAAAAAAAAATCTCCAACTGATGTCTGAATACAATTGTACGTATCAGAAAGCAGTTTTATTATATGTCCCACCTGCTCCCCCTCCGAAATCTTCGAATATTAGAGAACCATCTCAGAAAACTGGTTACAGCGGACACACCACATCAATGCCTTCTCCACTCCTTCAGACTTTTGATAACAACAAATCAACAACAGAAAAATATACGTCTAAGTTCGAAGAACATACAAAAAAGAAAAAGAAAAAAAAGAAAGTAATTTTTACAATAGATAATCAAGAGCAAGAAATGGAATGGTCGGAGTCGGAATATGAATCAGACACGAGCATTCATTCGAAAAAGAGTGAAGAAAATATTGATAAAAAAGGAAAAGACAAAGAGGAGGACAGAATACCAGAGTTTCAAGTTTACTTAAATTGTTTACTTGAGAAACTTAAGTCAGTCATATTTAGTAAGAATGAGGACACATGGATGGAAAAATTCAAGAGAGGTTTTAAATATTTTGTGCAGTGGGTAAAATTCATATTTCAAGATGTTATCACAAAACTCCCAGTGGTTAAGAATATAGTAAATTTGTTAATTTAATTTAATATTATGGATCAATACGCCCTAAAAAATATTAATTTAAATTTAATACAGTGGAACGCCCGTAGTATTAGCCATAAATTGAAAACATTAGAACAGTTGTTAATCCAACAAAAGATTCATGTCGCAGCGATATGCGAGACGTGGCTTGATGCTGAAAAGTGTATAAAGGTCAGGGATTACAATATATTTCGCTGTGATAGGGATGAGTCTTATGGCGGAGTAGCTATACTAACTCACAAATCCTTACAGGCATATAAATGTAGAGTAGAAGTTCTAAATCCTGGAATAGAAATAATACATGTAAAAATAACAAATTGTGATATAATCCAGAATGTTATTTGTGTGTACTGTCCCTCGGACATTAGAACTACGCAAGCTGATTGGGATGAAATATTCTCCATAGCTTTAACCAAAACTGTTTTACTTGGTGATTTTAATGGACACCATTCGTTGTGGTCAAGTAAATCTGATAACAGAGGTGCCCAACTTTTCGATGCAATAACTGAGAGCAATTTTGTTGTACGGAACGATGGTTCTACTACCCGTTTTCAGCTCGTTGATGGTCAATTACGTGAGACCTCGCCAGATATTACATTAATCTCTTCTGATGTGGCATTAAGATTTAGATGGTTGGTACTAAATGAATCACTAGGTAGTGATCATCTTGTTATTAAACTTAATACGTCTTACATATCTAATTTTAAAATTCATAAAAGGCGAAATTTCAAATTGGCTAATTGGAAAGATTATCACACATGTCTTGAAAACTTGTTTTTAAACTTGGACTTTCCAGAAAATCCTCAGACAGCATATAATTTATTCATTAAAAATATTAATGAAGCAGCTGATCTACATATCCCTATTATTCGAACGTGTTTAAATCCCCAAAGTAATTTTAAACCTAGAGAATTTTGGAATCCCAATCTATCTCAATCGGTTGCTAAAAGAAGATTAGCCTTAAGTAAGTTTAGACGTAACCCAACTCCAACAAATCTCCGGAATTTGGAAGATGCTGTTGCAGATACACAGAGATATATTAGACGTGAACAGTTCAAATCGTTTCAAAAATTTTGCTCTTCGATTGATGAAGTCACATCGACAAGTGATATGTGGTATCGTATGAGCTGGCTCAAAGGTTACAAAATTCCTCGACAACACATAGACACGGATAAATCCAACGCTCTTTTACAAAATTTATGTCCGGACTACGTTTCTCCCTGTAAACCTTTATTTAAATCCCACAACAGTCTTCTAGAAATACCCATAACGGTTAATGAGCTGAATAAATCCATAAAAACTAAGGATACAGCTCCCGGATGCGATGATATTTCATATACAATGATTCATAACATGCCATTAATTGCTAAACAATGGTTGGCAAATCTTTACAATATATTTTTATCAACTAGTGTTGTACCTGTGCAATGGCGGGAAGTCAATGTTTTACCTATTCCAAAGCCGGGTCGAAATTTAGATAGTTACTTGTCTTTAAGGCCGATATCCCTTATCTCTTGTGTTTGTAAAATTTTTCATTCTATAATTAATAAGAGATTAGAATGGTTCATGGAAAGAAATAATATATTTTCAGAAAATTCTGTGGGTTTTAGACATAGCCATTCTTGTTTCGATGGACTAGCTAAATGAGTATCAGAGATACAATTGGGTTTTACCAAAAATGAAATTACAGTAGGATGTTTTGTTGATATAGATAACGCATATAATAACGTTGACATAATTACCCTTTTAAATAAATTAGACAATTTAGGTGTAGGTGTTAAAATCTGTAATTATTTATGGGAATTTCTAAAAGACCGCAAATTAAGAATAAAATCAGACGATTATTTTACGTCACGTAGTACTGGTCGGGGATTAGCGCAAGGAGATCCATTATCACCCTTACTATTCAACATAGCAACATTCAATATTTGTAGTCAAATTAATAACTTTAACGTTAAAATTTTACAATACGCCGATGATTTTGCCATATATTCTACGAATAAAATACTAAATAAAAGTGTTTTAAACGTTCAAGAAGCGTTAAATAAATTATATATCTTATTAGTTGACTTAGGTTTAGAAATATCAGCATCTAAAAGTAATATCTGCGTGTTTAAAAAGGGACCAAACAGATCTCCGGTTATAATAAAAATTAATAATCAAATTCTTAATACAGAAACTAATGTAAAATATTTAGGAATGTGGTTAGATCGTTCATTAAGATGGTCTAAACATATTGATGAAATTAAACAGAAGACTTTAAAATTTCTTAATATCTTTAAAATATTAGCTGGGTCAAGTTGGGGAATACATCCTCGTCATTTACGACGTTTGTATTTAGCAATTATTAGAAGCCGGTTGGATTACGGTTGTTTCTTATACTCAGATAGCTGTAACTCGCATTTAAAAAAATTAGATAGAATACAAAACATTTCAATGCGGGTTATAGGCGGTTTTTTAAAAAGTACACCTATCCACGTTATGGAAGCAGAATTAAATTTACAACCATTGAACATTCGTAGAACATTTTTAGCTGGTAAATTTTTATTAAAATCCAAATCTTTATCAAATAAATATGAGTTAATAGGTAATTTGCAGTTATTGTTATCCAGATGTACTCCTAATTTATGGAAAAGAAAAAAGATACCTTTACTTGCTTCGGTCCTGAGTGACTGGACGAACACACCACTACATAAAAGTAAAATATTGGAAATGTATAGTATGGACTTGTGGGTTAGTCAAATTAATCTTAATGATGTATTGTGCTTAAATGTCAAAGATATGTATCAGGCTAAAAGTAAATATAATGTAACACATCTTAACGAAATTTGTAAAAGGCATTTAGAGAGAAATTACTTTGATTTTTACCAAATTTATACAGATGGTTCCAAAAACACCATTGGTTCTGGCGCAGCTTTTTTGGATCCACAACAGGAATTTGAGGCAAAATTCCAAATTGAATCTAATGTTTCCATTATGCATGTGGAACTGTTAGCAATAGTTGAAGCATTGTCTTATATTAACTCCATTGACTATAATAAGTTCGTTATTATAACTGATTGTAAAAGTGCTCTTCAACATTTAGCTAGATGCACCTCGACTTTTCGAGGACTACCTGTAGCTTACGAAATTATTAAAATTATTTTACAACTCAAATCCTTGAATAAATCTATTAAGATTCAGTGGATTCCATCTCACATAGGTATTAGCGGAAATAATAGGGCAGATCAATTGGCTGACCATGCTACATATGACGGTGACGTTATACAAATAGCTCCATGTTATTCTGACTGTATAAATTTGGTTAAAAATAAATGCAAAGACCTATGGCACGAATATTTCGACATGCGCTCGAGATGTAAAGGTATATGGTATCAGACGGTACAATCTGTTCCGATTAGTAGTTGGATTAACAACTGCTCGCTTAGTCGAACGGACGTGGTACACACTATGAGACTTCGATCCGGACACATTCCATTCAATAAATTTGGATTTTTAATGGGCAAGGTACCTTCTCCTAACTGCCCAGACTGCGACAAGCCAGAGGATATATACCATGTATTGATGGAGTGTGTCCGAAACGAAGCAGAGCGACGTGAGGTCATTTTGCGATTCCCTATAATCGGAGAGCTTGGTGGTTGTAACATTGCCCTGGCCAATCCTCAATCGGATGAAGCCAGGGCCCTGCTACGGCTATACAAAAAATCACTACGAAAAATTAACTAGTTGATTATAAAAATGTTTATTTCTAAGTTTCTATTTTATATTTAGCGTTTAATGTGAATTCTTTATGTATAACAGATATTTCTTTACGGAGCGGCATAGTCCGATTGGACCAAGCTCCTTCAATAAAGATTAAAAAAAAAATAGTGCCCATAAGGCCTATATATTATTTTTTCTTTAAAATATTATTATTTCTTTTTAAAATTTTTGACATTGCTATATGCTATAAAATATATATTAAAATTTAAAAAAAAAGACGTGTGGCACTCGGAGACTGCCGCGGTAAAGCTATTGCATAACATTTTTAATCAACTTATGTATACTTACCGACGTCATCGGGACCGTGGCCTAGCGGTAAGGCGCTCTAAGTGCCCGGATTGCAAGAGAGACGCGGGTTCGAATCCCGTCGGTTCCCCAATTTTTTTAAGCGTGATATTGCAAAAAGTCATTAATTAAAAAAAAATACTTTTTGAAATATCACGCCTGAAAAAAAAAATCCGAACCAACGGGATTCGAACCCGTGTCTCTCTGGCAATCCGGAAACTTAGAGCGCCTTACCGCTAAGCCACGTTCCCCGATGACGTCTTTGCCGAAATTGTGCTTTTGATATTATGTTTTTAATATTCAGGGGGTGTTAGGTTTTTTCGTTACGGAATTTCTGTATTCGGTCTCCACGCTCAAGGCCCGCGATAAAAGCTATACAATAGCTTAAAAAAATAAAATTAAAGAATCTTTTTCATAAACGAAATATACAGCTCAAATCCCTTAATTAATATGTAACGGTAGCAATTCGGAATGCACGCGCTGTTTAACCTAAATTCGCGGAACATTTTTTGCAATATTCCTATAAAATAATATCCAGCCCATCTATCCATATTTTCTAAGTGATATTTGCTTTTTGAATACTTTATCTTTAGGAAATTGTATAATATGTCAATTTTCCAAATAAGTATATAATAATATTCTTAGTAATGGTAACACTTCAGTTAAGTATTGCTGTTTCATGTGCGGCCGCACGGTGGCTACATCTATACTATGGAGGGTAGAGGAAAGGAGGACAATCTGTGTATATAAAAAGTGTCCGTCAAAATGTATTAAATTAGGATGGCGCCACAGTTGCATCAAAGTAACTTTCAAAAGAAGCGCCAAATACAAAATAAAACTTTTGAAATCATTTTTTTTGAAATTGGTTATAATTCTGTAAGGTTATATTTACCACAATATTTTGTACAACGTAAGTTGTTGAAGTTCTCAATAATTAACTACTTTAGTCGATAATGACATTAAATTTTTTAACTCGGCATTCTTCAATTCATCTACGATTGCTACATTCATACCATACCCTGTGCATCCACCAGCGCCATTGTGGAGGATTTTTGAACTGTTATTTAACGCATACAACTGGACACTTTTTCAACTTTTCTCCCCTATAAGATTGTCCTCCTTACCTCTACTCTCCATACTTGATTAGGGCCTTTACTCCGTTAGGAGCTTAGATAAAATACCTAGGTATAGATTATGGAGGGTAGAGGAAAGGAGGACAATCTGTGTATATAAAAAGTGTCCGTCAAAATGTATTAAATTAGGATGGCGCCACAGTTGCATCAAAGTAACTTTCAAAAGAAGCGCCAAATACAAAATAAAACTTTTGAAATCATTTTTTTTGAAATTGGTTATAATTCTGTAAGGTTATATTTACCACAATATTTTGTACAACGTAAGTTGTTGAAGTTCTCAATAATTAACTACTTTAGTCGATAATGACATTAAATTTTTTAACTCGGCATTCTTCAATTCATCTACGATTGCTACATTCATACCATACCCTGTGCATCCACCAGCGCCATTGTGGAGGATTTTTGAACTGTTATTTAACGCATACAACTGGACACTTTTTCAACTTTTCTCCCCTATAAGATTGTCCTCCTTACCTCTACTCTCCATACTTGATTAGGGCCTTTACTCCGTTAGGAGCTTAGATAAAATACCTAGGTATAGATTATGGAGGGTAGAGGAAAGGAGAGTCATCTTATATGGGAGAAAAGTTGAAAAAGTGTCCAGTTGTATGCGTTAAATAACAGTTCAAAAATCCTCCACAATGGCGCTGGTGGATGCACAGGGTATGGTATGAATGTAGCAATCGTAGATGAATTGAAGTATGCCGAGTTAAAAAATTTAATGTCATTATCGATTAAAGTAGTTAATTATTGAGAACTTCAACAACTTACGTTGTACAAAATATTGTGGTAATTATAACCTTACAGAATTATAACCAAACGTGAGTTTAGAGTGATTTTAGTTCGTAAACAGTAAATAGTACGGTTATATAAACATTTATATATAAACATTTAATTTTATGAAAAAGTGTTCACTCACTTTTTCATAAACAGAACAGTTATGGGTAAAATTTGTGTTGTGAAAAGTTGTCCAAGTGGACGTAAATCTCAAAACAAAAAAAAATAGTTCACCTCAGCCTCTTTCGTATTTCCAACCAACAGTATGTAAATCAATTTTTTATAAATTATGAAAATTAAATTAGCCGACATTGAAAAATTTTTATAATTTTTTTTTCAAAAAAAATGATTTCAAAAGTTTTATTTTGTATTTGGCGCTTCTTTTGAAAGTTACTTTGATGCAACTGTGGCGCCATCCTAATTTAATACATTTTGACGGACACTTTTTATATACACAGATTGTCCTCCTTTCCTCTACTCTCCATAATATATAGATATTTTATCTAAGCAAGGAACATATAACTGACACTTGGCACTGACAGACAGGCAGAGACAGGCTGCTTACAGGGTTACCAGATCTTCGATTTGATTGTTTTCATACGGCTTGTCACATGCGATAAAAATACATAATTGCAGTATTCCCTGGGTTAGAGTAAGCCTGTTCAAATAAAAAGAATTATTTGTAATCAATCGGATTACAACGTGCTACGACACGAGAGATACGAGCTCCTACAACTCATTTAGATGGGAAAAGTTACCGGTAGAAGAAGCGTTGGTCGCAGAAAGAAGTCTTGGCTGAGAAATATCAGAGAGTGGATCGGAATCGCGAGTGCCGCACAATTATTTCGCCTCGAGAAAAATAGAGAGGAATTTGCGAAACTGACTGCCAACCTTCGCTAGTCGGAAAGGCACTTAAAGAAGGATTACAAGAAATTCTTTTTATTATTATAGTCTTTAAGATTTGGGCAAACATACAGACTAACAATTAACGGAGGTAAATAGTGCATCATATAAATACTAATTTACTGATTTGATCGCAACAAAAGTGTTTATTAGAACATATTTTTTTGATTCGTACTGCATTTTGATCTAATTAGTCGCTTTGTTAGGTAAGTTAGCTACTTATCTAAAAAACAAATACGACTATTTACTTACGATATGAAATTCACGACGTCTAGCAACATTGCAGACTGCTCTCCGTATCCTGGGCCAGCCAGACACTCGATGACAGGCAAAGGAATAGTGAGACAAGTAGTGTGACAACATTACTTGTCATGCCGCATTTCACGGCTATCGTGAGGAGGAGGACTGGAGGGCTGTACCATGCATCTCAATTGCATCATTAATTTCCAAAAAAATCCAAATGTGTTGTGGATGTGTGGTGTGAGGGAGTGCACAGTGCACATGTGTGTGAGCACACACTTGTGTACTATACAAAACAAAACAATATATTTAAATATTTATTCTGTATAAATATAATATATAAATATATTCTGGATAAAATTGCAAAGTTTTGACAGACATGTTTTATAATAATAAGGAATGTGGAAACCTTGTGCATAACACACACACACACTCGCCAATACACACACAAGCACATACAGTGTGTTTAGTTAACATCAACATTTCAACATTCTCATTACACGTAACTATAGTCGAATCGCTGTACCATGGTGCGGCTGGCAGTTGTCAGTATAGCAGTTGTCAGTATGACTAGGGATGTGACGCTTAGCAATTCATGTTTATCACTGACGATACTCGCAGCATAAATCTAGCTCTCTTTAATGTTGTAAAAAAATTTGCTTAAAAAATTATGAGAAGACTTCGCTATCGCTGTTATACTAATTCGTACTTTCTGTTTCTAGCAATTAAACCTTTATTGATTTATCTATGCGATATTTTTTTATCTACTACAAGTTGGCACTTGACTGGTATCACACCTTATGTTAAGTGATGATACAGTCTAAGATGGAAGCGGGCTAACTTGTGTCTCAATTGCGGATCTGCGTCTTATAAATCCACCGCGCATACTGCTGCGCCGCGGAACCCGTCAAATCCAGTTATATTATGTCTGATAGATAGAATTTAAATTAAATAAACACCACACCTTACCATTTGGTACAAGTTAATAAACCCCAAACCAATCCAACCGCAAAAGTGAGTTGGTAAAGTGGCTGAGTAAAAAAGGAGTTACAGCAAGTATTAATTTTTTTTTTATTTATTTTATTGCCTTAGTCCGGCGTCAAAAGGTATAGGCAAGGCGTCCATATTGACGACATAATTAATTCATCTATATGTATAAATAAAATTGGAGTGTCTGTTTGTAATATTGAAATAACCTTTTTCAAATTTTTGTCTGTCTGGCTGTCTATTTATTCCGGCTAATCGCTGAAACTACCAGTCGAATTGTAAAAAAAACCTTTTGTATCTGATAGCTCGACTCATGAGGGGTGACATAAGGTAATTTGTTTCCAGATATTACCACGGGAACAGGAACTACGCGGGTGAAACACCGGGCGACCGCTAGTTATTAACAATATCCGTCATAGATTCAGATGATGAATTTAGTGACAATTCAAATGTTCCTGATTCTGACATAAGTTTAGACGAATAAAATATATTTCTTCTTTGGAACCTTTTGAGTAAACTTTCCCTGATGTTCTGTTGTATAAAATTATAGACTTGTTAACAATATAAATTGTACTACGTACAATATACGTTTGTTATTAAAAAAACATCGACTATCCATGGTAGCAGTACATCCCATCACTAGACACGTCTATGGCGTTACGTTATACGTTATAACACTTTGCCTAGTTTTTCTTTCAATTTGATTTTATTTGTAGAGTAGAACATTCTGGCTGGATTTAACGGTTTTAAATTTGAGTTACTATTATTAACGATTTAATATATAATGAATGTGGAACAGCAGAAATACTAAGTCATAATTTGTAAATCGCTTCAACTTTAAAGAGTGAAACGGAAAGTTAATGACATATGTCACAGGCACCATGTTAGAGCGCAGGCACTATAGATAGTATAGTATAGTTAAGTTCATTATTTCTAAACAAGCAGACGCATGCGACTTCGCCTGCTTGGTAAATAGTGTGTCGAAACCTGACAAAAACACCAAAAATAAAAAATGTATTTTTAACTAATTTTTTTTTAAGAAAAATGGGGATAAAAGTAAAAGATAGATACTTACAATTACATCTCGGACTTTTGTAGTCCTAATTTAAAATAAATAATAGTTTAAAAAAACTAAAAACACGCTTTTTATAGAATCCCAAACTAAAAAATAGAAAATAATTTTAATAAATTTAAATTAAGAATAGTGTTAAAATTTTCATTAACTATAAATTAATAATAGTGTAAATAAAAAGAAATTATTTTATTTTAAAAAAGCGTGGGGTGCATGGTGTGAATATAGTTATAAATATTTTATTGACAGATATGAGTAGAGTGATTATCATTTTGATAATTTCTTAAAAAGCACCCCACGCTTTTTTTAAATAAAATAATTTTTTTTTATTTACACTATTATTAATTTATAGTTAATGAAAATTTTAACACTATTCTTAATTTAAATTTATTAAAATTATTTTCTATTTTTTAGTTTGGGATTCTATAAAAAGCGTGTTTTTAGTTTTTTTAAACTATTATTTATTTTTTACTTTTTAGTTTGGTTTATTTATAAAAGCGTGATTTTTTAGTTTTTTTAAACTATTATTTGTTGACTATCAAAAATATTCATACTATGTTTCATAGTAAGCGTCGACATCGAATTCACATTCGATGTTTACAATTCTTATTTTTACTTACAATCTGTACCCGCATTTGCCTGTGCCCCACCCTTAGCACAGTGACCAAGGAAACCACAGAAACCTGGCCAGAGTACAGTCGGCACGGGAGCGAGCCTTGGAAGTCGCAGAAAAACTGCGACTGCCAGGGCTCGAACCCACGCCTGAGCGACTGTTGTACGGGCAGTTTAGCACTTAAACCGCTCGGCCACACAGTCGCTAGTAATTTATTTATTAGTGAGAATAAAATAATTATTTAATAAATATTATAAATACGGGGAATCAGAGTTCAATTTCGGAGAGGGAGCCTGAGAAACGGCTATCAGAACCAAGGAAGGCTGCAGGCGCGCAGAATACCCACGGAGAGTTACATACTGACATACTGACAAACTGACATACAAGTGAAGCTAATAAAAAGCGTGTAAAAATAAAGTTTGAATAGTTTCCTCGAGTTTTCGTAGATCTCATCATCTGATCATGACTTAGTTAACATTAAACCAACTGGAATCTTTCAAACTTCTCATTGAGACATATTAATCGAGCCCAATCACAAGGTAGCTACTGTAAACCGTTAAAGAGCTCCCTCAGCTGTCCTTCTTCTTCATCTGCAGACCTTCTTCAATGACAGTCACAGTCCATCTAAATGTAAATTTCTCATCGAGACAAATTAATCAAGCCCAAACACACGGTAGCTACTGTAAGCCGTTACGGAGCACCCTTAACTGTACTTCGTCTTCATCACCAGACCCTCAATGACAGTCACAGTCCATCTAAATGTAAATTTCTCATCGAGACAAATTAATCAAGCCCAAACACAAGGTAGCTACTGTAAGCTGTTACGGAGCTCCCTTAACTGTACTTTGTCTTCATCACCAGACCCTCAATGACAGTCACAGTCCATCTAAATGTAAAGTTCTTATCAAAACAAATTAATCGAGCCCAAACACAAGGTAAATACAGTAAATCGTCAAGGAATTCTCTTATATGTAGATCGGCTCCATCATCAGATCGACTCCAGACCTTCATCGAATTGTAGTGCTTTTAAATACTTATCGGAAAAACTAACAAACGTACTTGTTGTTCCTACAATTTTTGAAAGTTCCCCTCGGTTTCTCCAGGATCCCATCATCTGATCCTGGTTTCCTTATCATGGTACCATCACCGGACTATCTACTTTCCAACAAAAAAAGAATTATCAAAATCGGTTCATAAACGACGAAGTTATGCGCGAACACACATACAAGTTACATACTGACAAACTGACATACTGACATACAAGTGAAGCTAATAAAAAGCGTGTAAAAAAGGAAAAATTCTTGTATATATTGTTTTCAGGACAAACTACTATTGCCTAGGCTAAACTAGTTTTTCCTATACGCGATAGGATTAACTAGCATAGCCTAGTCCAAACTAATTTATCCTAAGCTCGATAGAATAAACCAGTTTAGTCTAGGCCAAACTCTCATACTCTCAGTATATTATACGGCACTAGTAGCCAAGAAGCTAGCGATACTTACACAAAAACCGAAATCGCTGCAAGTGTGCGTATAAAATTTGAAGAGTTCCTTCAATTTTCCCAGGATATCATAATCAGATCCTAACATGATGACTATGGAACCATCTTGAAAGTGTACCCTTTATAATAAAAAAAGAAATATCAAAATCGGACAACTCTGTAAAAAGTTATGCGTGGTCATACATAAAAAAATATATATACGTGTCGAATTGAAACCTCCTTCTTTTTCGTCGGTTAAAATAGAGGGATTCAAACACCGTCAGACTACAGCTTACCACCCTGCCTGCAACGACCTAGTGGAGAGTCCGCCGCCAACTCAAAACAGCAATACATGTCATGCTGACAGTAACTGGACAGAGGCGGTACCACTACTGCTGCTAGGTATTCGAAGCGCCTTCAAAGCAGATCTGCAACGTTCGTCGGCAGAACTCATCTACGGAGAGCCCTTAAGACTCCCAGGCGAATTCTTTGAAAATAACGTAAACACCACCACGGACATAATAGATTTCACTGCCAGAATTCGTTCATATTGCGCACGACTGCAACCTTGTCCTTCTCGCCATAATATAAACAAAATCTTTATTTACAAGGATCTTGCTGCATCCAGCCACATATTCCTTAAAGAAGACGCGTTGAGAAGTACATTTACAACCTGCTTATTCCGGCCCTCGTGAAGTAATAGACAGGGGTGATAAAGTATTTATTTATTTATATACAATTGTCCTTACAGGCTAACCTAATTTGACAGTGTTTCCATATATAATACCTACCTTATCTTATATCACTATCGGCAAGTGATAGCTTGAGGTCATCCGCAAACAACAAACATTTTGCATCTATGACCACTTTTGGAAGATCATTTATTATTAAAATGAATAGTAACGGTCCTAAATGACTGCCTTGACTTACACCAGATCTCGTGAAATGCGGGTCTGGTGTATATAAGATAAGGGTAAAAGGTAAAGAGGTAACAGTTTCTATAGACCGCCTTAAACCTGCCTGTATACTTAACGCTGCCACCGACCCACCCCTTCAAACACATCCTACCAATCCCACCAACTTTAGATCAGTATAGTGTATGGTAATTAAAACACCGTAACACCGTGAAATATTGTTTATTCACACACGAATATAATAAACATACAGATTGTACACATAAGGTTTTCGCCGCGCGGAGTTAACTACTGTCGTCTCGCGGCTCGCCTGCCGGCCGCTGTGACGTCATAGAGAACCGGTTTGTTATTTTGCGAATGTCCGGCGAGCGCGCGCGGTGCAAGTTAAATATTTTAGAGTTTACTATTTACATGTAGTGTATGTATGTATGTATGTATGTGGTAGGATCGCCATAGCACCCATCCATAATACCACCCATCCAGGATAATAATTCTGAGTCACGGACAAAAATTCTGACACGACGCGAATAACCAGATCCGGTAGACGCGTCCGCTTTCCAGATTATTATCGTCCGTAGCTGCGGCCTCTGGAGGGGAGAGATATGGCGATCCTACTACACAAGCACAATGAGTGTAATACAAAGAAGAAGAAAGAAAAATATTTATTTAGGAAAACACCACTAATACAAATATAATACAATGCAGGATGTGAGAGTGATGTGATCCCAAACAGGACCTCACTCAGCATTTCGCAGTGCCCTTCAGGACACCGCGCTGGTCTTCCGTGAAGCCTGTAAGCCGGTGAGGTGACGTCTGGACATTCTATTAATATGTAAATACATAATAAAATATAAATTAGTTACATTATGTTAAAATTATATAAATATAAGAAATAATAAATAGAGGGTATGTATATATATTACGAGAAGTAAACATGAACAATACATAAATGAGAAAAGAATAGACGTCTCGAGGCATCTTATATATACTAGAATGTGTTTGTATTTATATAAACAAACCAAAACATTGTAATATATGTCTTATATTATTGTTATACAGTCTAATTTGCAACGGTCTAATTGCTTGCAATAAGTAATCAGCTTTGACTGACGGTTGCCATGGCAGCTACTCGTGAAAATAGAACAACATAAATGGTGTGGAGTAGGTAGCTTTGAATTTTTTTTGGCATCTTTAACCTATATATTATATTTACAGCAAACTTTAAATGTATCAGTGACCTCTATATGCTGGGATAAATCTAGTACCAACCAATATATTTTTTTACTACAATGACGTAGGAAAAAAAATACATACTGTAACAAATACTAAATAGGTCACTGTTTTAAATAACTGTTCCAAATTTCATACAGATAATTCTTATAGTTATCAAAATAATCGAGTGTGAAGGACGGACGAAAGGGTTCCATTTTACCATTATGGTAAAACTGCTTTGATTAATATTCATGAAAAATAAAAGTTTATTAATTAAAATTATTTTCAATTAAAAAATTCAAATATTAAACAACGAAATAACTCAACGCCGTCGTTGTTCTAAAACATTATTGACGTATATTCTCTCAGTAAGAATATGAGACTAAATGCGATTAGAAATCTTTTTCGCGTTTTAGCTCTCTTTTGGTTCGGACTCTTTTTAGCGCTGACCCGAAGTCCATAGTATTAATATGTCAATAATAGTCACTTATAACATTACTAAAATAAGATTAACCTAAGTTACTTATAACATTAGTAAATAAGTGTCGAAAGATTCGTCTAAATAGGTCCAGCTGTTTCAGAGATTAGCCGGAACAAACAGATTGACAAAAAATTGATTGTTGGTGTAATATAATCAGTAGTTCTATAAAGATAATTTCATTTGAATATTTAAATTAAGAACATTTAAAAGAAATTTTACATGCAAACTTTCAACCCCTATATGGGATATATAGGGGTTGAAAGTTTGTATAGGGATGAAATTTTGAAAAATCCTTGAATAACATATTTATTCAGTAGTTCGTATACAAATTTTCATTAACATAACTTCAAAAATTAAAGATTTTCCATAAAAAGTTGAGAGGTGGCAAGGAACACCCGGATGTAACGAAGTTCCATTCGATTAATTAGTGAAGGAATTGTAATAAAATTTCATATTTTTTAAGTAATAATAATATTTTTTTTATTATTAACAAATATAATGTTATATAAACTTAATCAGTAGGCTCAATTACACCGAAACACCAGAGGGCACCACGAGAGCGCGAGACAGCATACGGCGCGGGCGCCCCCCGCCGCTCACGCGCACACACATCAAAGGCGGCGGCAAGATCCTTTGATCAAAAAGTGTCGTGACAACTTTTCGTACGAATTTTTTCCGTCTAGCCCCTTTCACAACGCGCGATAAGGAACTTCGTTCCAGAAACTTTTAACCCCTTCTACTTTAATTTTCGCAACAAAAAGTATCCTATGCAATACCTCAAAATAATATATGAACTACAAACGTGCCAAGTTTCATTTTAATACATTGTGTTTTAGCGTGAATCGCGGCCGACAAAAATCCACTATCGGTCAAATTCGGCAATACAAGCGTCATTTGTTCACTTAATTTCGTTTCACTAGTAATGTTGGCTAGACTTAATCACAAAGTATTTTGCATTTTGAAATGAATTTAAAAAATGCAAAATACATCTCGAAAAGTATTTCAAATAAAATACAAAATGTTTTTGTTAAAAAGTATTTAAATGTAAAATACAAAATAGGTATTTTTCATTTTGTATTTGCATTTTAAATAGAAGTATTTCAAATAAATCACATCTCTAGTAATGAAAATATATTCCTATGACCATGTACGCTCACTCACCCAATCAATGTTATGAAAAACCCAACCATGTTATGGTCTGAGATCCTGTTGCTCGATTCTGCAGATTGCAGTTTTTTTTATTAAACTAATTTTAAATAAATGTTGAGGCAGTATCCAATGTATTACTTATAGGTTGCCTATCAACAATTACCCTGCTAAAACTACCTGTAATTAATTTTTGAAAAAAGAAATACTTGCTGATATTAACTGCAATCAAACGTTTTTTTCAAATCAAGAGACGAATGT
This sequence comes from Mycalesis mineus, assembly GCA_034621355.1. Lineage (NCBI taxonomy): Eukaryota > Metazoa > Arthropoda > Insecta > Lepidoptera > Nymphalidae > Mycalesis > Mycalesis mineus. Next base: position 938,150 of record JAXAVZ010000103.1, on the reverse strand, counting down.
CCTAGCATTCCAAGGATTCATCATGCGGGTGGGGGCCCATCGCGTGGCTGAGAGAAACACTCCGAACAGAGCCCGAGACTTGTGACACGGGTGTAGGTTTAAGGGTACCCTTAGTGACGCGCGTCAACACTCACCTCCTCTGTTCAAGTTGTTCTCCCTGCACAGACACATTCGGAAGGACCCTACTAGAGCAGCTTTGGACACTCGTTCCAATATGGAGCTTACTGCACTTACTACTATTTAGCAAAAAAATTGAACGCACTAAAAAGTAAAAAATAACTGCGTCATTTTGTTGATTTAATTTACTTAAGCATATCTAGGAGGCGGTGCCAGCCAAGGTTTCTACTTTAAGTATGTTACCTACCTAAACTGGTATTTTTGAGAACAGGCTTTTCGCCATAGCTCTTTATACAGTACTCCTCTCCTTTACCTCTCCACTGCGCTTCCCGTCGCGATATAAAACACGTTTCACGAAAAAGTCTTTGATTGTTTACTACTATGACATTTCCTGTGTTTGGCTAAAGTACTGCTTTGTGTACATTTATAATTACATATATCACAAGAATAAGACTTTTTACCACTATGGATTCTCATATGCGTATTTAAATTACCTTTATACACACTTTTGTAATTACATATATCACATGAATAAGGTTTTTCATCAGTATGGATTTTCATGTGCGCAATTAAGGTATAATAACGTGAACTTTGGAAACTGCATGTCTCACATAAATAAGGCTTTTCATCAGTGTGGACTGTCATATGACTAAGTAATAGATGTTTGTGTGCACTTTTGTAAGCACATTTATCACAAGAATAAGGCTTTTCACCACTATGGTTTCTCATATGCGCAATTAAGTTACGTTTATGTGCGGTTTTGTAACTGCATATATCACAAGAAAAAGGCTTTTCATCAGTATGGATTCTCATGTGTGAAATTAAGTTACGTTTATAGGCGCTTTTGTATCTGCATATCTCACACGAATAAGGCTTTTCACGTGTGTGGATTTTCATATGACAAAATAAGAGATGTTTATGAGCACTTTTGTAATTACATATATCACAAGAATAAGGCTTTTCACCAGTATGGTTTCTCATATGCGCAGTTAAGTTAGGTTTACGTGCGGTTTTGTAACTGCATATATCACAAGAAAAAGGCTTTTCATCAGTATGGATTCTCATGTGTGCAATTAAGTAAGGTTCATATGCGCTTTTGTATGTGCATATCTCACATGAAAAAGGCTTTTCACCAGTGTGGATTTTCATATGTCTAAGTAAGTGATGTTTATATGCACTTTTGAAATGACATATATCACAGGAATAAGGCTTTTCACCGGTATGAATTTTCTCGTGCCTAACTAAGTCACATTTTTGTTTACTTTTAAAATTACATGTAGCGCAAGAATAAAGCTTTTCACCAGTGTGGATTTTCATATGTCTAAGTAAGTGATATTTATACGCACTTTTAAAATTACATGTTTCACAAGAATAAAACTTTTTACCCGCGTGGTGGCTCTTGTGCGAGTTCTCTTGCGACACAGACTTCTTGGGTTTCTTGTTAATATCATGTAACACGACTACACAACTTGTGAGTCTATTTATATCTATTTTACTATCGCTCTGTGATGGCTGGTTGTTCATATCTTCAGTCTTAACATCATGTATTTGTTCGCTCTTCTGTATCGCATCTGATTCTTCAGCTGCCTGCACTGACGACAGTGCTGCGACTGAAACAACAACATTCTACTATTACTACTCGTTTACTTCATTATTCACAATTGAATACAAGGCGAATACTTCCTACCTGATATTCTTAAAAGACATAGACCCATATTTTTTTAAACAATTTTTCAGTTTATTACTTTACTAAGTTAGAATCCTCGTATTACAAAGAAGAGTGCAACGTTCTATTTAAATTTAATTTAATTATTTTTATAACATCAGAAGGATATTATAAAAGTATTTAAATAACTTAAATTAAAAAGGACTGGCGATCTGAAGGGGATGTCAGGAAAAGTAATATCTAATATAATTAATATCATTGGTCCACACTCGGCTGTTATTTTTAATGAATGTGTGGACTTAGGTACCTTTCCGAACCTAATGAAACATGGCAAACTAATTCCACTTTTTAAATCAGGCGACCAAGCAGATCTCAATAATTACAGAAAGGTTTCAATATTGCCAACACTAAGTAAGGTCTACGAAAAAACTAAATCAACTTTTTAGTCATTTTAACTTAAATAACTTACTTTATCCTCACTAATATGGTTTCACAAAAGGTCGCAATACAACTGATGCAGGTGCTAAACTATTAAAATACATATTTGATGCCTAGGAAAGGTCTAAGAATGCTATTGGCGTATTCTGTGACTTGTCCAATGCATTCGATTGTGTTGACCATAAAACCCTTTTGCTTAAGTTAAGCCACTATGGCATTAAAAATGTTGCACTTAATCTCATTGCCTCTTATCTTAGTGATAGAACTCAAACGGTATGCATTAATTTAATCACATGGCTCATTTTCTGAAATTGGCGTTCCACGCGGTTCCTTTTTGGATCCTTTTCTATTTCTAGTGTATATCAATGATTTACCACACCATGTTAGCGACATTTGTGAAATTCTACTGTTTGCTCATGACACATCTTTAATTTCTAAAACTGATAAAAATAAAACTAACTTTGACAATGTAAACTGTACTGTGTCGCATGTGTTGCATTGGTTTACTGCTAATTATTTACTTTTAAATGCAAAGAAAACTAAATGTGTTGAGTTTTCTTTACCGGATGTAAGAAAAATGAATAAGTCCAGTCCAGAAGAGTTCCACAGTCTTTTAGGAGTGACCTTGGACTGTAAACTTCAGTGGAGCGCTCATACAGAGTCACTGACAGCTAAACTTAGATCAGCAGCATTTGCAGTGACAAAAATAAGACAGTTTACCGATGTAAAAATTGCTATACTAGTTTATTTTGCGTTCTTCCACAGTGTGATGTCTTATGGCATCTTGTTATGCGGAAATGCTGCTCACATAAATTCTGTCTTAATACTTTAGAAACTAACAATTCGGTCGATTTATAAACTTAAACCGCGCGAGTCCTTTGTGTCAAATTTAATGAAATGGGAATTCTTACAGTAGCCTGTCAATACATATTCAATAACCTAGTCTTAGTGAAACAAAATATAACTATGTATAAACAGAAAAAGGATTTAAACGATCGTCTTCCTAGAAATGGACATAAGTTAATCATATCAGCTTATCGCCTCCGAAAAGTACAAAAATCTTTCGTAGGATTGGGTGTACTCTTCTACAACAAGATGCCCAATTCAGTTTTAGATCTGTCATTGCATAAGTTTAAACAATGTACTAAAACTCACTTACTGAGTCAAGGTCAAGGAGTTATTTATTCTACTGTTGATGAATTTTAATTGACAAAGATGTTGAAAAGCAATTGGATTGGCTTTAAACCTCACACAAGAAGTAGAATAAATAAGTATATGTAACAATACAGTTAATATTGTAAAAATTAATGATTTTAAAAGACCAACTGTTGAGTTTCTTGCCGGCTCTTCTTTTACAGTGTTACAATTAGTCAAATCAACGTAACTTGTCACTCACGTTGTTTGAGAGGGAAGTGTAGTGTCGGGGGAGGATCAGCAGTCCGCCTCTGCATTCCTTGCCTGTAAAATATCAACATATCTCTGATATCTCTGTTAATGAAACTGTACTCTTGTACTAAAGCAGCTGTATAGCTTGGATCATCAACTCAATTTTAACTTCAAACAAAATCCGAGTAAGAGATCACTGTTTGTGCGAGTGTGGCTTGGACAAAGGCAACATTTTCCATTTTGTTTTCTCCTGCTCTGAATTTCTCGATCCCCTCTATGATGTTCTTCCTCATCAATTCCCACACTCTATAAATGTTGAGTGTTTCTTAATGTCTGTGTTTACTCCTCTTTGTAAATTTAAATCTTGACATTGTAAATGTCTATTAATATTGTAATAATATTACTTTTACATTTGCAACATCAAGATTTCCTCGTCGATCCACAGTTAAAGGTGCTAACTCGCAATCCCTAGGCTGTATAAGCTGTACAATAAGCTAAGTGCAACAAATATATTAATAGTTCTTTCTCAAATTTCTGTAAGACTGTTAAGTTAGAATATTGTAGTTTGAATATTTCCTGTGTATATACCTAGTAACTTTTGTTTTTGTCACATGCAGTGTTTACCTGTACATAGATTTACATTTCAACATAATGCTTCTAGATCTTATTTGTATTTAATATATATTTTTTTATAAAACTGTTTGTAATCCTTCTAAAGAGAAAAAAAAAATTAAGTTTCATATATTCTTTATTGCACTTCATTCCCAGATTACACTGATCAATCTTTGAGAGTGTGTTTTCTATACCACGTGACATTGGCTGAGTAAATTGTACCTAGTCAGAAGTTGAATTGACACACAGTAAAAAATTAAGTAAGTTTCATTTCTTCTAATATTTAAAGATTGACAGCAGAATGTTACAAAAACACAATTATAGTTACTTCACAAACAATATATATTGACGTTGCACTGTTGTGTCACTATGTACTGACTTGTTTCCGAGGTGGAGTGGGTCCCAGCTCACGGCTGCACGAGGCTCGCACTCTCGTGATGAACCACATCCACCGGCACTGGCAGCAGTCTGTCAAACACAATACTAATGCATTACATACATGCCCCTTGAGGTCAGTTACATACACAACAGATATGAAAGAGTCATACACCCTCACAACTAAACCATTCCATTTTCTACATTTATTATGATGGTGTTGTCATGCCTCGGAGAGTATAATCAAACCATCTGTCGTTATCATAATCACTAACTAGGACATTAATTTGTTCAATCATGACAATAATCTATCAAGGATGCAAGAGAGCTAAGATTCGTGACTGTCTGCGACGTGCAAAGTGATGGAAAGATAAACAGCATACAATAGTCTCACCTGTATGTGCATGCTCATATGTTCATAATATGCCTCTTCTTGCGTAAATTGCTCCAAACAAAGTATACATTTGAAAATACCATTCTCACACTTTATGACACTTTGTGTTTTAGCCACGGGTACCAAGTTGTCCAAGTGTTCTTTATTGGATTCAATGATGTCACTTGAATTATCGGCTTGTTTATAAGCCTCATATATCACTTCCATCTCATCAACAATTGATATAGAGTCCCGACTAACTTCGTCTTTGACAACTGCAGCAACATCTCCTACTACAGATTCCTCTAGTTCTGGCTGTTGGTCTTCACCAGAGTGATATATGTACAAGTCACAGTGGTCAGGTTCTAATGTTGTTGACACTAAATTATATTTCAGTTGATTTATTGTATGGTTCATCATTTTTATATGCTGTATTGTAATCTGAAATAAGTCAATTGTTATTTAATTACAAACAATAAAAATGTGATGGCAGTAACATATATTATAAGATTTATTTTAAAGTGTTATTATTAGAATAACTCACTGATGCATGTTTTCTAAGCAAATCCATCATCAGTGCGTGAGCACTTAAGGTCAAATCTCTAAATCTTCTAAAGTTAATCAATCTCTGAGCACACAGCACACAGAGTGTTTGTCTTAGATATCCTCCATGATACAACTGAAACAAATGCACAGATTCATAACAGGCAATCAACAGTGTCAAACAAAATAGAATTATAGACATTTTTTATTATATAGATGCTGTATCACAATAATAAGCTTAACTATTACTTAAATAATAATAAGCTTAACCAACTATACAACTGAACAAATTATTATTCTAAAACTATTTTCACCACACTGACACATGTTTAGTTTCAATTCAGATTAATCACACACTTACAGGCAGTCCAGTTAACAGTTCATATGCCGCCTCCAACTTGTGCTTACTCATTAGAATCAGCTTGCTGTCAGTGTCCAGGCACATCATGCATATCTGTAAATATATTTTATGTAAAATAATGAGTGAAAAAGAATTGTTTCATCCTTTTTGATAACATAGTTTTTACTACCCACATAAGCTGATACCTATCACAGCTTTTTCCCATGTAGGGCAAGTAGACACAACACATTATTAAATATAGACGCCGCCACATCTGTTTGTTTGTTTACAATACACTCATAGACTCCTGAATAGATTTTTATGCAGTTATTTGTAGGAGGCGGTGAGAATAGAAACTTTTTACCACAAACTGTTACTATAACAACATACAGAAAATGATAATTCATAAATATGTTTCGGATTTGATAATTCTGTTGAATTTTACACACAAATATTAAATGCATTTCTGTACAACTTTTTTATCTATCATTTATTTATTTATATTACTTTTTAAATTTTCAACAATGCTATATAAAACAATTATAAAAACACTATTAAAGTTATAAAAAAAATCATTCCGCCTGCTGCGGGGCCCGGGGGTCCAAGCAACCGGTGGTCAGGGCTCCAGAGTGAGGAACCTCCTCACAATACGCGCCGTTTCAAGAATTACTGCCTTCTGTATCCGACCCTTGATCCAACTACTAAGCGAAAACTTTTTAAGATGTTCGTCAAAGCTTTTCGCTATAAGACCGTTGACTGAAACGACTATAGGAAAAATCATTGCTGAATCAACATTCCACATTGCGGTAATCTCATGAGCAAGGTCCAAGTATTTTGATACTTTTTCCTTTTCAGCTTTCACCAGATTATCGTAATGTGGAACAGTAATATCAACAATCATTGCACGGCGCATTAATCGATCAATTATCACTATATCAGGTCTATTGGCTACAATATACCTATCAGTGATAATTGTTTGATCCCAGTAGAGCAACGCACTGCTACTTTCAAGAACTGACGCTGAGTCGTACCTATAGTAAGGCACCTCAAAATCGACAAGGCCATACTGAAGAGCAAGTTGTTGGTGGATTATTATTACAAGTACAACCAAATATAGAATGTCGTAATCTTGCTATTTATTACTTATAAGCATCTGAATATTTGATTTGAGCAAAGGAATCAATATCAAATGCACATGTACAAAAACAAACATAAAAATTCCTTACAAGCACCGGTGAAGGAATAACATCAGGGTGAATTTGTCTTTCACAACCTCGTGTTGTATAGAAGTCATCATCTAAGAAATGTTGTGAGCAGACCACAGCAGGGTCTGGCTGGTGAGTGTCTTGCATGCCGAGGGCTCTGAGCCAAGCAGCACGGAGATATGCATCAGTGGGAAACCTGAAAATACAGCATTTTATTTGTACACTTCAATGTACTGAATTAAACACAACAGTTGAATGCTAATTGATATATTCACTCACCCTAGGTTAGTTTAACCCAAAGAATATATATTACTCTAAACATTACAATACTACTCATCTCTTTCCTATAAAAAGTTTTAGAGTACATCAACACTACACCAACAAGATATAGTGTTTTGTCATGGCACAGCTGCACTTTGATATGACGTCCAAACTAAACTTTGGTTATATTAAAATTGTCATATGACATATTAAGGATCTTGTGTGTTCTGTTGCAGATGCTCAAAGACCAGACTTTTTGGCCAGTTTGTCTGTTCTTTTGTAAAACTAACTGACCACTGAGAGTGATTGTCCACCGCAAAAAAGCATTCCGTGATACATTTTATTCAGAATTTAACTTTATTTCAACCTATTATTACTTACACAAATATGTCTATAGTTCTTTTGCTATAGCAGCGTGATGTTGTGAAGATGGCAATATATTGCCTATCTCACTGAGCACAGAGACATATTGATCAAGTCAGTCCTAAGATAGTGTTACATGAGAAAATTCGTACGAAGTCTGTCAATTAACCTGTGTGTGTGTGCTTTGCTTACAACGCTCACGCCGGAATACTCAAACGCATAAAATCAAATAAAAGTATGTCCCATGTAAACTCTTGTTGTCTTCTTTAGACATTCAGCAATAGAAATCTGTTAAAATAAGTATAATTTTTTTATTTTAAATGAGACATATTTTAAATTTGATTTAAGTTTGAGTAAGTAATCGGGGGTCAGTCTTCCCGACTCTAGATATATCGACAAGCAAATCAATCTCAAACTGATTATTTTATTTGTACTTACTCATGAAAAGATAGCCCCTTCCTATCAGATGTAGACACAGTGTCGGAAGTATTTTCACAGAAAGGCACGCAGCACTGCATTTTCTGTATATTTTCTTAATTGCACAGATCAATAGGATTGATTTATAATTTTATATTTTATTTTAACCTCAAATTAATACACTTGAAAGTGCCATACTCATACTCACATATTGGCACTGACAGACAGACAGGTAGTGACAGATACGTACAGGGTTGCCAGATGTCCAATTTGATTGTTTTCATTCGGTTTGTCACATGCGATAAAAAATACCCTACATTTCTAATTTCATAATTAAAAATTCATTACTCATTTTTTTAAAAAGTAACCGACTTCATAGTACGTAGGTTAAAAATACTTTTCGTAGTCTGATATACTCTGAAAGTACTGACTACTGAATTTAAAAATTCACTAAGCTGATTATGATGAAACTTGCAGTATTCTCTGAGTTAGAGTAAAGCTTTACTTTATTCAAATAAAAAGAATATTTTATAATCCAACTGATCACATTGGTTTTATTTTTATATTCTTTAAGATATGGGCAAACATATTCATACATTCATTTGTTTGGCACATGAACATATAAAAAAGTGGACAATTCTAATTATATGTCGGAGTAGTATCATGACAGCCACTCGGCGGAGGTCGGTAGTAGCAGGTAGGACCGATCGATGCCGATATAAAGCAGCGGTCTGGAGAGTCGAGGCTCGTGCTCTTACACCCCTGAAATAGACGCCGATTGCACACGCAGACACCCTAAAAACGTCCTTTACGACCCAGACGACGACACGACTACGGACAACGCCTCCCAATACACACACACAAACACAGCGTCTTCGCCGGCGAAGACGAGGTCCCCGTTTCTTAACGTCACCCGGACGTGGAACTCACCCACGTCCATTAAGGGGACGTTTTGGTCTGATTTAATAATCACGCCAAACCACACACCTATTCCAAACGTCACTAAGCCGAGGCCCGAGTCTCACAGGAGACGCCCTTAGAGAGTCGTTACGCCCTCCTATTTTTCTTCGCCTTCGGGCACTCTCCGGCGATGCTTCTGCGCTTGCTCAACCCCCCCGATGACGCCGCTGTGGTCCCGTATGGAGCCTACGGCAATTCCTCAATCAGAAAAAAAAAAGAGTCGAGGCTGATTCTCTTCGTGGCGTTCACTGCGACCACATCTCTCCGTCGTGACTTGGATTACTATATTTGATAGCTCAATTAGTTAATATTTCATTGATTTGGTTATTATTGAGGGTTGTCCTTACTTGAAGTGCAGTGAGCTGCATATTGGAACGTGTGTGTGTGTGAACGTGTGGAAGCTGCTCTAGTAGGGTCCTTCCGAATTGTGCTGGGCAGGGAGAATAACATGAACAGAGGAGGTGAGTGTTGACGCGCGTCACTAAGAGATCTCTTTTAAACCTACACCCGTGTCACAAGTCTTGGGCTCTGTTCGGAGTTTTTCTCTCAGCCACGCGATGGACCCCCACCCGCACGGTGAATCCATGGAATGCTAAGATATTCGTCTCTTTCAATTTGAATATGATTCCGATCTTTGTACCTTCGTCAAAAAATATGTCGCTCCCCATTCGACATATATTTTTTAATTATGTACGGTTTGAATTGATAGTCGTTTAAAATGGTATTATTGGAATAACCAACAGAGCTGTATTGTCCCATTTTTAGTCAAAAACGGTGCATTAAACAATGAGTTGAAAGAGATCTGCTCAGAGAACATTTAGATATTTTTATTTTAACAATTGTTATTTATATTATTGTTTTGCGATTTTTTCATATATATATACCTAATAAATTACTGTGAATCGATATATATGATTTTTTTATTTCTATTTCAAGTATTGACGTTGCCTTGTTGAATCGATACAGAAATGAAGAAATATTGGATCGAATTGTGACATGTGATGAAAAATGGATTCTTTACGATAATCGTAAGCGGAAAATGCAATGGCTGACCCCAGGTCATACGCCGCAAGTGTCTTAAAGCAAAGCTTACCAATAAAAAGGTAACGGCAACTGTTTGGTGGTCTCAGCGTGGTGTTATTCACTATAGCTTTCTCCGATCTGGTCAAGCAATAACGGCAAATATCTACTGCGCCGAACTCCGAACAATGATAGCGAAACTAGCAGTGAAACAGCTCCGACTTATGAATCGTTCTTCACCATTTATTGCTCCATGATAACGCGAGACCTCATACAGCACGAGAAACCGTTTTAACTCTACAGGAACTGCAATTAGAAACGGACTACCATTTTTTTCGTGATTTGGACAATTTTCTACGTGATAAAAAGTTTTCTTCTCAGGAGGCAGTGCAAAATGCTTTCACACAGTTTGTCGAATCTAGATCACCAGAGTTCTATCTTCGAAAACGTTTATAATAAATAAGAGCTTTGAAGCGGATTTGAATCCTGAGTTAGTTTTAAGAAATTACGAATAATAAGTACTAGGGAACTGCCTAGTTACTAAAGCATGTAGTACCGATTTAGGACCTCCGGACCCCCCTTCCCCCCTCCTTCAGCATAGATAAAGTTTGCAAGAATTCCGATTTACCGCAGAAACTAGCTAACAAGAGCTGCCTAATGACGCGCGCCCTTCGCACCCTCAACTTAGTAGTTGAGAAGATTGATTTATTTTGCTGTACTTTGAGTGACCTCACAAAGGTTGCTCAATGGTGTATGTGTTACGATGGTAATTATTGTTAACTTTAAATGTTATGTTTTTTGTAAGTATTTACCTAGGTATTATAAGTTTATAAATATGCTACGATAGCGGATTGGGAATATCCTGTAAAGCTAGACGTAAGTTGTTGTAAATAAATAAATAAATTTTTCAGTTTTGGACACTTGTTCCGTCACTCCTCCCCTTCGAGAAAGCTCTAGATCATTTTTTGTTGGCTTTTGGCCCCAAACCCCCCGGAGAGAGCAACAGCTGCGCCCGTGTAGTGAAGTGTTGCAATAATTATTTTTATTCATATTAAAGATAAATGCCGATCTCGTATGACAGGAGGCCATACCATGCATCTCAATTGCATCACTAATTTAAAAAAACAAGTCCAAATGTGTTGTGTATGTGTGGTGTGAGGGAGTGCACAGCGCACATGTGTGTGAGCACACACTTGTGCACTAAACAAAACAAAACAAAACAACAAATTTAAATATTTATTCTGTATCAGGATATAATTGCTAAAAGTTCTGACAGACATGTTTTATATTTATAAGGAAAGTATAAACCTTGTGCACGCACGCACGCACGCACGCACGCACACACGCGCAAATACACATACGAGCACATACAGTGTGTTTAGTTAACGTCAACATTCTCATTACATGTAACTACATAGTATTATATACTAGTTCATTATTTCTAAACAAGCAGACGCATGCGACTTCGCCCGCTTGCTAAATAGTGTGTCAACCTTTCGAAAACACCAAAAATGTACTTAACCCATTTTTAAGAAAAATAAAGATAGCAAGTTATCCTTAAAAGATAGATGTTCGAGTAACGGAACGCACGTGGCTTGCGATTGGTCCACGTGCCTACAACGTCTAAGTATAAAAACTACTTGGAGTTTTATATGTAACTAGCAGTTGCCCGCGACTTCGTCCGTCCACATATAAAGTGTGCTCTTTTCCTGCTACCCCTCATAATTTAATTTTTTTATACTTTCCCGTAAAACAATATCCTCCGTCCCGTCCCGTGTACTAAAGATCTACATTTTTGTAAAACATTTTACTATGTAAAACATTTTACAGTACATTAATATTAACAATATATATTTATGGCAAGCTGATGTGTATAGCTTTTTTAAAACACAAAAGTTATATATCTGCCAAAATATAAAAGATACATATATGCTATCGCGGACTTTTTTGTAGAACTTTTTAAGATGCATAAAGTTTTCATACAATGTTTTCAATTATATCCAATATCTAAGGCAGCGTACGCGAATAAAGCTAAATTTAATAATTTTCACGGTCCGACTCGCGCGACCAAAACTGTGATAACTCGGGTAATATATACAATACAAATATAATATATAGCCTATAACACTCACCGATAACGTAGCATTCTACTGGTGAAAGAATTTTTAAAATCAGATCAGTAGTTCCGAAGATTAGACCCGACAGAGTTTTATTTACAAACTTTACCTCTTTATAATATTAGTACAGATTATGAAAAAATTTAAAAAAGAAAATTTAAAGTTTCAATATGGAATGTCATTTTTAAAAAATCTATCTCAAATTTTTTCTCATTGTATTAGGAAAAAATTAAAGCATTATAACATTTGAATTAGAACAACGCATTGCATTTTATTTTTATATCACAAATCCAAAACCTTAAATCATTGACATATTAATACTATGGACTTCGGGTCAGCGCTAAAAATTGCAAATCTATCTACTCCACACCATTTATGTTGTTCTATTTTCACGAGAAGGTGTCATGTCAAAAAAAGGCTGCCATGGCAACCGTCAGTCAAAGCTGATTACTTATTGCAAGCAATTAGACCGTTGCAAATTAGACTGTATAACAATACGATAAGACATACATTACAATGTTATTTTGTTTATAAAAACATAAATACATCCTAGTATGTATAAAATATCTTGGGACACTTTTGACGTAAATTTTGCATTAGACCCGAAGTCCATAGTACTAACTATTAATATGTCAATGCCTTAAATCGTCTACAACACTATACATATTCTATCTACGACTGTATGTAGTTCTAACAAAGACAACAATTATTCCATACATTGTTCGTTAATCTCACATATATCTCTCGATTCTGCAGATGTCAGGATTTTTTATTAAATTAATTTAAAAAAAATGTTGAGGCAGTATGCAATGGATTAGCTGGTTATGTTGACTATCAACAATTCGCCGAAATCACCATTCAATTTTAAAAAGTTCGATTTTTTAAAAATTAATTGCAAGTACATGTTTTTTAGAACAATAACGTATCAATTTAAAGGAAATAATGTAAAGAATTGAAAAAAATTATTAAAGTTGCCAGTTAATTTGTTACACCATTATCTTTTTTTTCATTTATTTACATAATTACATTTAAAATGACGTCAAGATGATTAGAAAGATATTGCCCTTTAATATCACAAATTAATCATACAATCATTTAATAAAATTCATTTGCTCAAATTTTTTATAGGCAACCTATGACTAATCCATAGCATACTCCATTAAGATTAATTAAAATTGGAGCAAGTTTTATAAAAATATATTACAATTGTGGAAAAAACAGCTACAAGAATCAGCTGTCTTATTTCTAACTGGTAAGTTTGTTTAATTTATTTACTTTTTACCAGTTCCACAGAACATGCTTACTGTACAGATAGCTAACTGCCTATCTGCTGCGACTGACGACCTCCGTGGCGCAGTGGTAGGTGCGGTGGATATATAGGATGGAGGTTCTGTATTCGATTCCCGGAGGCTGGAGGCCGACTGAGATCATTGCTTATTAGCTCAGGTCTGGCCCAGTGGGAGGTATTGTCCGTCTGGCTTATTAAACTTTCATATTATATTATATTTGACAGCCACTCGATTATTTAAAACACGCGAGAAGTTTTTTTTAAGCGCCCACTTCCGAGGTTGATTTGTGAATGTATCGGATAGTGGGGGTCACCACTGCCATCATTTTCAACTGATCAGTAAGAATTTCATAATTTCAAACAGTCAAAAATAATGTATTTATATTATTATAACTAAAAAGTAGTGTATTTTTCTGCGCAAGTGTAACTTTCAGACGCTAAAATTTTGACAAAAGGCTTTTCGCCATAGCTCTTTCGCCTACACCTTATACAGTACTCCTCTCCTTTACCTCTCCACTGCGCTTCCCGTCACGATATAAAACACGTTTCACGAAAATGTCTTTTATTGTTTACTACTATGAGATTTTATGTGCCTGGCTAAATTACTGCTTCGTGCACATTTATAATTACATATATCACAAACATAAGGCTTTTCACCAGTATGGATTCTCTTATGCCTAATTAAGTCATGTTTATGTTTACTTTTAAAATTACATAAATCACAAGAATAAGGTTTTTCACCAGTATGAATTCTCATATGACAAAGTAACTTCTGTTTATGCTTATTTTTGTAATTACATATATCACAAGAATAAGTCTTTTCATCAGTATGAATTCTCTTATGCATAATTAAGTTACCTTTATATCTGCTTTTGTAACTGCACATATCACAAGAATAAGTCTTTTCATCAGTATGAATTCTCTTATGCATAATTAAGTTACCTTTATATGCGCTTTTGTAACTGCACATATCACAAGAATAAGGCATTTCACCAGTATGTATTCTCATGTGCGCAAATAAGTTAGGTTTCCGTGCGCTTTTAAAATTACATATATCACAAGAATAAGGCTTTTCACCAGTATGAATTCTCTTATGCCTAATTAAGTGTTTTTTATGTACGCTTTTGAAACTGCACATATCACAAGAATAAGGCTTTTCACCAGTATGGTTTCTCATGTGCGCTAATAAGTTACGTTTACGTGCGCTTTTGAAATTACATATATCACAAGAATAAGGTTTTTCACCAGTATGGATTCTCACATGATATCGTAAGTCAGGTTTACGTGCGCTTTTGAAATTACATATATCACAAGAATAAGGCTTTTCACCAGTATGGATTCTCATATGACTTTGTAAGTCAGCTTTACGTGCGCTATTGAAATTACATATATCACAAGAATAAGGTTTTTCTCCAGTATGGGTTCTCAAATGCGTATTTATTCTACTTTTATACACACTTTTGTAATTACATGTATCACAAGAATAAATCTTTTTACCCGCGTGGTGGCTCTTGTGCGAGTTCTCTTGCGACACAGACTTCTTGGGTTTCTTGTTAATATCATGTAACACGACTACACAACTTGTGAGTCTATTTATATCTATTTTACTATCGCTCTGTGATGGCTGGTTGTTCATATCTTCAGTCTTAACATCATGTATTTGTTCGCTCTTCTGTATCGCATCTGATTCTTCAGCTGCCTGCACTGACGACAGTGCTGCGACTGAAACAACAACATTCTACTATCACTACTCGTTTACTTCATTATCCAGAATTTAATTCAATAAGCCTATTGCCAACGCTGTTGAAGGTATTCGAAAAAAATGCTTTATCAACTATTCTTCACGAGAAAATATTTCTCAGAACCAATTCGGATTTAGAAGCGGATACTCTAACGTGGAATAAGTGGACAGAGTTGTCAAATATATTCGAGATGTTTATAGGAACGAATATTGCTTTGCAGATATTTATGGACGTACAACATGCTTTCGACAAGGTCTGGTACAGCGGATTGCTCTTTAAAGCTAAGAATTGTCTTCCACACAGTATTCTTCCTGTTAGTAAAGTCATATGTCAGTCAGAGAATATTTCGTGCGCAAGCTAATGAATACTTGAACTTTCATGATGTTAAAGCAGGCGTTCCTCAGGGAACCGTTTTAGGCCCAACGATCTATCTGTTATACACTGCTGATATCCCACTATCAAACAGTGTACTCACCGCTACATTCGCTGATGATGCTGCTGTATTGTGCAACAACAAAGACGCAAATATGGATTCAAATATTTTGCAAAAACATTTTTACATAAACAATATTAATTCATAGATGGTATCAAAACTAGCTCATATAAGTCAACTCATGTGACCTTTACCCTGTGCAAAGAAGATTGTCTCCCTCAACTGGCTCCTGGGAAGATATTCGCATGTGTTGCTTACCAACGAATTGCTTATTTACAAAACAATATTAAAACCTGTGAGGACTTATGGCATTGAATTGTGGGGCACAGCTAAAAACTCAAATCTGGAAATATTGCAGAGATTTCAAAACGAAAATTTTACTATAAACTTTGATAAGTTGACAATTATTAACAAATGTTCCATGGTACACTTACATGTCTGAATTGCATGACATGAAAACTATAAAAAAAGTTTAACTTAGATCAGTGAGCTATTAAAATCGCGTTGAAACTCATCATAATTAAAACATTCCTCAGTGTCCCAATAGACGTGAGAAGGCTAAAAGGCGCCTTAACATGGGCCTCTTTAAAAAAAATTACTTCTCTTTAATTAAAATACCACATCACTAAACTAAGAAACAAATATATATAGCTGTCGTGGCTGATTGCATAACAAAAAAAATTAAAAGAAATTCATACACGGCGACATACTTCCTACCTGATATTCTAGACTTTTATAATTCATAAACAATTTTTAACGTATTATTTGTTAGTACAATCAACAACAAAGTTCATAACCCTATGATAATACAAATATAATCTTAATCCAAAAATTAAATACCTAAACTAAGAACTACGTACTATACTAAAACCAAACTTGATTGAGAATGCTTGTCAACAAAAAAATATATAATTAAAAGGTAGAAAATGCAACATATTTTATGCCTAATAAAGGAGATGGTCCATTTCCGCTTCATTCTTGCTCAAGTACAAATTCCACCAGCAAGCCTTATTCAATTCTGGGTTCTGCTCCTGATTGGACTATATTAATGGACACGTATGCAAAGCACTATAAAATCCCGGAAGACTTAGCTATTACGACATCTAGACCGGACATATTTCTTTTTTCCAAACAAATCAAACGTATAGTACTTGTTGAGCGTACAGTGCCGTGGCAAACAAACATCCCTAAAGACCATGTATTCAAAGTGAATAAATACTATGACCTTACTAATGAACTAACCAAAAATGGCTATGTGGTTAGTTTATACGCGGTAGAAGTGGGTGCGAGGGGTATACCAGCGAAGTCTCTCTACAACCTGCTAAAAGACCTTGGCCTTACTAGAAGTGCAGTAAGTTCCATATTGACGCGCGTCACTAAGGGTACCCTTAAACCTACACCCGTGTCACAAGTCTCGGGCTCTGTTCGGAGTTTTTCTCTCAGCCACGCGATGGACCCGGCACCCGCACGGTGAATCCATGGAATGCTAAGATATTCGTCTCAACATAATATGACTTCCCGGAGAGTCGGGATGACGCTGGAAAGACAGCTGACTGGTGGAAAGACATCTGACTGGTGGAAAGACGCCGGACTGCTGGAAAGACAGCCGGGGGTACCGGCCTAGCAAGCCATATCCCTGTATCATATCGCTAAAAGTCCAAAAAAGAAAAATACCCCTGGGGCAGTCCGAGAGGGGGGGGCGAAAGATCTGCCCATCGGTTGATAATAATGACGACTCTGGCGCGAATTCGGACTTAAGATGCCCTTCGTGCGGGAAAACTTACAAGAGACGAGCCTGGTACCAAAAACATCTTAAAACACATGGTGTTGAAGCACGACAGCCGTCGGTCAGTTCTTCAACGATCACCACGGATAGAGTTTACCCTCACAAATCCCTTGGTGAGCCATTGTGCAACAGTTACCAGGAGTCCATTAACATCAGGACACGTCTTAGCATTCCCAGCTTGAAAAATACCACCTGGAAAGAACATGACCAAAACTTGGCGGTCCTACTGGAACACCCAGGACACAAACAAGATCTGAACGACCAAGATTCCACATTTCAAAATACAATTCACCTTAATATTATATTCACCTTATTCCACCAAAAACCTAAGGAAAACACGTTTAAATTGAGAATGCGGAGGAAGAAAAGTGAGTTAATAAAGAAGCTTCGTAAAGCAAAGTCTATGGGCGACAACCATCTTAGTCATCAACTGTCCAGAGCTTTACGATCAATCCTTAATTCCTCATTCAAGGAATATCTCTTCAAATATCAGAAAGCCGCGATAACTTATACAGGACTAAACACGAAGTCAATTTTGATAAAAACCCCTTTGAGTACTCCAAAAGCATTTTCAAGGAAATAAAGGGAAAACTTGTCCTAACCGATGAGCAAATTTACGACCACTTTAAAAGCACATATGAGGTACCAAGACAGGGGAGGCTATATTCAGATCCTCATACACTAAGGCCTAACAATCCTCTAGCAAACTTTCAAAGTATTCCACCCACCATAGAGGAAATAAACAATACTATCAGGAAGAAAACATCTAAATCTGCACCAGGCCCTGATGGCATCCCCTATATTGTGTACAAAAAATGTGCTTCAGTCCGTAAACATCTCTTAAACATATTTAATAAGATCTGGCTAGGACAACAAATACCAGCGACATTTGGCGAAGCGATTTTTGTCCTCATCCCAAAAAAAGTCGAAGTAACTCATCCAAAGGACACTAACTAATACTATTTCCAAATTATTTTCCAGTATATTGCAAACGAAAATGACAAAGCACATGATAAACAATAGGTATTTCAGGCCTAATTACCAGAAAGGGTTTTTGCCCGGTATTTCTGGTTGCTTGGAACACAATTCACTTCTAGGCGAAAGCCTCAAGGATGCTAGAAAATATGAAAGGCAAATTACGATCTGCTGGATAGACCTAGAAAATGCGTTTGGTTCTGTCCAGCATGATCTATTGACTTTCGCCTTGAGGTGGTACATTTTTCCTGATCTAGTTATTGATTTAATCACTTCTTATTATTCAAAATTGAAATTCACCATAGCAGTAAACAATGAGTACTCAAAACCCCTACATTACAATGTGGGGCTGTTTCAAGGTTGCTGCTTATCTTCAATAGCTTTTAATGTAGTCATCAATATTCTAATAGATAAATTAATTGTTCAAGAAAAGAATATAAATATAAGCTATCGGTTTAAAATTAACAATAAATATACAGAGTCCATCTTAGCTTTTGCAGATGACCTTGCTTTACTGACACGAAACCCAAAACATTGTCAGGAGCTATTGAATGTAGTGGATGAGTTCTGCTCATGGACTGGTGGGCTGAGGGTAAAGCCAAGCAAATATCACTGTCTATGTCTGGGGAGACGAAATACTAAATTTACATCTTATGATCCGGGTCTCTCTATTAGTGGCCAAAGTGTAACCACCATTGCTGAAGCATTGCCTTTTAAGTTCCTCGGTAGAAAGATTGATTACAAAGGACGCACTCCATCCCTTGAGGTAGTCGTCGATAACTGCATAAAAGACCTCAATAAGGTAGACCAACAGCCCATTAACAATATAAAAAAAGCGTGGGTCTATGACAACTATCTCACTTCACGTCTGACTTGGCCATTCCTCGTTTATGATATTGGCAAAACCCATCTGGCAAAACTAGATGCAAATGTCATAAAAACATTGAAGTCTTGGTTTGGTCTAGCACTCTCGGCTGACCCTTCAACTCTATTCAGAGATTACAATAATTTTGGGTTAAAACTAAAAAGGCCATCGGAACTCTATAAACACCTCAGGGTTACCAGAACGCACATTCTAGTTAAGTCCCAGGACGAACTAAATGCATCACTTCCTAAAGACGAGGGTGCCGGAAAACTTGACTCTAGGCTTCAATTTTACAAACAATTTATGGCAGGGGCTCAGGTAAATAGAACCGGGATGCAAGACGTAAAAAGGAAGACCAAGACATAATAAAATCTTTTCTTAAACAAGATGAGGACGACAAGTACAAACTGCATGCCATGAATCTAGAAATGCAAAACGAGTGGTTAAACTTAGGCGAGTTCTGCATCCCTCTGGCTCTGAAGTGGCGCGCCTTGCTGTACGATTGGTCTCCTGCCTTATTGAAATTTTATCTTAATGCCTTTCAACTGACTCTCCCAAATCAGAGTAACCTAGTAAGATGGGGAAAAGCCTCGGAAAAATCTTGCTATACCTGTGCAAGGTGCTCCTGGACAGGGGTCTTTACTCACGCCGCCACGATAGAGTACTAGAAATCATACGTGAAGCTATAAGCCTTTCAGTAGCTAGAGCTCAAAAAGGGTTGACGACGAATAAAAGACAAACTAACTTCGTTAAAGCAGGCTCAAGTACAAATTCCACCAGCAAGCCTTATTCAATTCTGGGCTCTGCTCCTGATTGGACTATATTAATGGACACGTATAAAAAGCACTATAAAATCCCGGAAGACTTAGCTATTACGACATCTAGACCGGACATATTTCTTTTTTCCAAACAAATCAAATGTATAGTACTTGTTGAGCTTACAGTGCCGTGGGAAACAAACATCCCTAAAGACCATGTATTCAAAGTGAATAAATATTATGACCTTACTAATGAACTAACCAAAAATGGCTATGTGGTTAGTTTATACGCGGTAGAAGTGGGTGCGAGGGGTATACCAGCGAAGTCTCTCTACAACCTGCTAAAAGACCTTGGCCTTACTAGAAGTGCAGTAAGCTCCATATTGGAACGAGTGTCCAAAGCTGCTCTAGTAGGGTCCTTCCAAATGTGTCTGGGCAGGGAGAATAACTTGAACAGAGGAGGTGAGTGTTGACGCGCGTCACTAAGGGTACCCTTAAACCTACACCCGTGTCACAAGTCTCGGGCTCTGTTCGGAGTTTTTCTCTCAGCCACGCGATGGACCCGGCACCCGCACGGTGAATCTATGGAATGCTAAGATATTCGTCTCTCTATAATACATTTTAGACATAAACATCTTAGCTATAATAAGAACAAAACTCAATATTTTAATCTGATTATTCAGTAATCCGTTAGGTATCTATACCTAACCAGTAACCATCAAATCAAATGGACCATACGTCAATAAACACTGACAGCAAAAGTATGGAGAGTAGAGGTAAGGAGAGTCATCTTATATGGGAGAAAAGTTGAAAAAGTGTCCAGTTGTATGCGTTAAATAACAGTTCAAAAATCCTCCACAATCGCGCTAGTGGATGCACAGGGTATGGTATGAATGTAGCAATCGTAGATGAATTGAAGTATGCCGAGTTAAAAAATTTAATGTCATTATCGACTAAAGTAGTTAATTATTGAGAACTTCAACAACTTACGTTGTACAAAATATTGTGGTAAACATAACCTTACAGAATTATAACCAATTTCAAAAAAAAATATTTCAAAAGTTTTATTTTGTATTTGGCGCTTCTTTTGAAAGTTACTTTGATGCAACTGTGGCGCCATCCTAATTTAATACATTTTAACCAATTTCAAAAAAAATTATTTCAAAAGTTTTATTTTGTATTTGGCGCTTCTTTTGAAAGTTACTTTGATGCAACTGTGGCGCCATCCTAATTTAATACATTTTGACGGACACTTTTTATATACACAGATTGTCCTCCTTTCCTCTACTCTCCATAAGCAAAAGTCAAAACAACATCAATCCGCCACCTGGAGAATGTCTACCATAGATAATAAAACTTATCTAAGATCGTTTATACGTAAAATGTTGCATTGTTTTGGAGAGAATAAATAATATTTCGCCCAAATAAAAGTGAATTCAGAGATTTGGCTAATCAAAACTAGATTATTAATACATTTAGTTTTTTTCAACTTATATACAGAAAGTGAGTCTGTGCTCCATACAATTTTGGACCATCTCCTTTAAAATTGTTTTGTTTTTTTATAAAATCTTATTTAAAAGATATTAAATATATTAATTAGTTTTAAGCTTACTAATCTAATTTATTGTCATGAATTCGTCATTAACCAGTTAATTAAAAAAAATTGGTGCAAAATGACTAGTGATTTCTACCTTCATTTTTAATTTGTTTGTTGACAAGCATTCTCAGTCGAGTTTGGCTTTAGTATAGTGATGTTGTCGCGCTGTATATTCATGTTCACTGGTCAGGTACAGTTAAATAGTTACAGTTAGACAAATCAACATAAACTTGTCACTCACGTTGTGTGTGAGGGGAGAGTGGTGTCGGGGGAGGGTCAGCAGTCCGCCTCGGCATACCTTGTCTGTGAACATCAACATATATGTGATATCTCTGGTAATAAAACTGCAGTCTCTAACGCTAAAACAGCTGTACAGCTTGGATCACACCTTAGCGCTCTACGTACAAAATACTTGGATAAGTCTTTGCTAAGTTTTTGCAAAATCCAATACACTCAAAGCTAAGTATTATGCCTCAATTCATCAAGACACCCAGACGACGGTGGTTTTCTTAACACAGCTGGGTCACCTCCACTATCTCTTGCTTGAGAATTGGTCGCGCCTGTACACCTGTGCATCTAAACAAAATCGGAGTAAGAGATCACTCTTTGTGCGAGTGTGGCTTGGACGACGGTACCATTTCCCATTTCTTTTTCTCCTGCTCTAGAACTACATATAAGTACTACTAACATAATTATTTATTATTTAAGTACTATAATTATTTTGTGTTGTACTAGATGGTGGTGATTAAACTATAAAAAATCAATGCAGTACACTCAAACAATTCCCAAATTACACTGATTTATCTTTGGGAGTGTGTCTTCCATACAATGTGACATTGTTGGAATAAATTGAATGAATTGGCATACAGCAAAATAAGTTTATTTTTTTTCTTATATTGGAAGATTATAACAGAGCAGTAGCTTGTTGCATGCAGCTATGTGTGCACACCACATAGTACCACTGTTGTGTCACTATATACTGACTTGTTTCCGAGGTGGAGTGGGTCCCAGCTCACGGGTGCACGAGGCTCGCACTCTCGTGATGAACCACATCCACCGGCACTGGCAGCAGTCTGTCAAACACAATACTAATGCATTACATACATGCCCCTTGAGGTCAGTCACATACACAACAGATATGGAAGTGTCATACACGCTCACAACTAAACCCTTCTAGTTAGTACAATGTCATGCCTCGGAGAGTATACACAACCATCTGTTGTGGTCATAATCATTAACTGGGACATTAATTAGACTGATCAACCAAGAATGCAAGAGAGCTAAGACATGCGAGTGTCTGTGACCTGCAAAATGATGGAAAGAAAAACAGCATACAATAGTCTCACCTGGATATGCACGCTCATATGTTCATAATATGCTTTTCCTTGCATAAATGGTTCAAAACAAAGTGCACATTTGAAAATAGAATTCTCACACTTTATTTGTGTTTTAGCCACAGTTTCCAAGTTGTCCAAGTGTTCCTTATTGGATTCAATGATGTCATTCGAATTATCTGCTTGATTATCATCCTCGTGTATCACTTCCATCTCATCAACAATTGATATAGAGTCCCGACTAACTTCGTCTTTGACAACTGCAGCAACATCTCCTACTACAGATTCCTCTAGTTCTGGCTGTTGGTCTTCACCAGAGTGATATATGTACAAGTCACAGTGGTCAGGTTCTAATGTTGTTGACACTAAATTATATTTTAGTTGACTTATTGTATGGCTCATCATTTTTATATGCTGTATTGTAATCTGAAATAAGTTCATTGTTATTAAATTAAAAAACAATAAAAATGTGATGGCAGCAACATAATATAAGATTTATTTTAATGTGTTATTATTAGAATAACTCACTACCGCATGTTTTTTAATTAAATCCATCATAAGTCTATGGGCACTCAGGGTCGAATCTCTAAATCTTCTAAAGTTAATCAATCTCTGAGCACACAGCACACAGAGTGTTTGTCTTAGATATCCTCCATGATACAACTGAAACAAATGCACAGATTCATCACAGGCACTCAACAGTGTCAAACAAAATTTATTATTCTAAAACTATTTTTACCACACTGACACATGTTTAATTTCAATTCAGATTAATCACACACTTACAGGCAGTCCAGTTAACAGTTCATATGCCGCCTCCAACTTGTGCTTACTCATTAGAATCAGCTTGCTGTCAGTGTCCAGGCACATCATGCATATCTGTAAAATTAATAGTGAAAAAGAATTGTTTCATACTTTTTCATTACATAGTTTGTACAGGTAGTACATAAGCTGGTACCTATCACAGCTTTTTCCCATGTAGGGCAACGACAGCGACAGACTTATTTCATTCGCCCTTTTTTAGAAAGTGATACAAGATTATTTTTTGTCCCTTTCAGCGTGTTCGTTTTTATTGTTTGTCAAGAGTGGAGTTTGTGACAGACAAGGGACATATCTGAGCAATTATTAGCTTTTTATTAAATTTGTTGATAAATAATATAACTTTGCGGTTACTATATTAATTTAAACGTTATCGTGCTATGCTGGGTTGTAATATTTTCGGCTGCAACAGTCGCAGCGAACAGAAAATCGAAGGAATTACGTTTCATACGTAAGTAGGCATAAACTTCATTGATTGATGATTTAAAGCTTAGACATGTTATTTTTTAGCAAATTTCATGTATTATGCATTTACATCTATTATATAAAGTAATATTTCGTATTTTACGATATTTTAAAACATAACGTTTTATGATGTACTTTAAATATTGACATGTCATGTCAATAAGGCTGATTTGCTGTCTCACGAGTGGACACGCTATGGGCTCTATCTAGTAGTCTTTAATCTATGATATCTTTATTTATTTTACTTATATTACTTTTGACGTAAATTTTGCATTAGACCCGAAGTCCAAAGTATTAATATGTCAATGGTGTCAAACGAAACGTCTTGCCGGAAACATTGAGTGAATCCAGTGTTGTCAGAAGCAGACAGAGAGAGCAATAGGTAAGAAAATTTGTATGAAAGTCTGTCATAGAAAAAATAGAAGGGCAAGTGGTTTTCATGCAGAAGAAGTCACGGGTAGTTACGGACTGCTAGAGACGAATATCTTAGTATTCCATGGATTCACCGTGCGGGTGCCGGGTCCATCGCGTGGCTGAGAGAAAAACTCCGAACAGAGCCCGGGACTTGTGACACGGGTGTAGGTTTAAAGGTACCCTTAGTGACGCGCGTCAACACTCACCTCCTCTGTTCAAGTTGTTCTCCCTGCTCAGCCAAATTCGGAAGGACCCTACTAGAGCAGCTTTGGACACTCGTTCCAATATGGACCTTACTGCACTTCTAGTAAGGCCAAGGTCTTTTAGCAGGTTGTAGAGAGATTTCGCTGGTATACCCCTCGCACCCACTTGTACCGCGTATAAACTAACCACATAGCCATTTTTTGGTTAGTTCATTAGTAAGGTCATAATATTTATTCACTTTGAATACATGGTCTTTAGGGATGTTTGTTTCCCACGGCACTGTAAGCTCATCAAGTACTATACATTTGATTTGTTTGGAAAAAAGAAATATGTCGGGACAAGATGTCGTAATAGCTAAGTCTTCTGGGATTTTATAGTGCTTTTTCATACGTGTCCATTAATATAGTCCAATCAGGAGCAGAGCCCAGAATTGAATAAGGCTTGCTGGTAAGCGCTTGGTAAGCACAACTCAGTCTTTCAGGCTGAGTGCGTTGGAATCACAACAGCAGCCACAAATTTCAATATTACCATACATAGTGACAGCCAAGCAGTATTAAGAGCTCTAACAAAATCCTCTACGACCTCAAGATTACTTCTCGACTGTCACCACGCCCTAGAAACACAGTGACCTTACAATGGTTAAGAAGTCACAGTGAAATAATTGGTAATGATATGGCAGACCAGTTAGCAAAACAAGCTGCAATACTGAAGGTAGCAGACCCACAACCAATAGCGCCCATACCGTTCAGCGAATATAAATCATGGCTACATAAACAAACTATAAATGCTCATGCCGAGCTATGGGCCAACACAACAGAGTGCAACCACACAAAGGAAGCACTACCAAACTTAAATCCAAACTTAACGAAAAAACTTATGCGCTTGAGTCGTATGAAGTTGAGAACAGTAGTAGGGCTTATAACAGGCCACTGTATGTTAAACAAACCCCTTTCAATTTTAGGTATGACTGACAGTCCTCTATGCAGAGCCTGCATGGAGGAAAACGAAACACCGATTCATGTTATGCTTTGAGATGCAGTAGTGTGTCGGAGCAATGAGCTACCTACATTGGTTCCTTAGCGACACTCCATGAAGCGATCGGCGACCTGGGCGGCCTCCTAAGCTTCTGGAGCGAGCTCGGCTGGTTGGAATAAACCAGAAGGGACCTACACCGGAGGAGTCACGCACAACGGCCAACATCGTGGCCAAGTGCGGAAAAAGCCCGGGAAGAAGAAGAAGAAGAAGGCTTGCTGGTGGAATTTGTACTTGAGCCTGCTTTAACGAAGTTAGTTTGTCTTTTATTCGTCGTCAACCCTTTTTGAGCTCTAGCTACTGAAAGGCTTATAGCTTCACGTATGATTTCTAGTACTCTGTCGTGGTGGCGTGAGTAGAGACCCCTGTCCAGGAGCACCTTGCATCCTACCAAAAAGTGCCTTGCAGTGCCCACTGCCTCACCACAGGTATAGCAAGATTTTTCCGAGGCTTTTCCCCATCTTACTAGGTTACTCTGATCTTTCTACTGACTCTCCCAAGTCAGTTGAAAGGCATTAAGATAAAATTTAAATAAGGCAGGAGACCAATCGTACAGCAAGGCGCGCCACTTCAGAGCCAGAAGGATGCAGAACTCGCCTAAGTTTAACCACTCGTTTTGCATTTCTAGGTTCATGGCATGCACTTTGTAGTTGCCGTCCTCATCTTGTGTAAGAAAAGATTTTATTATGTCTTGATCTTCCTTTTCTTGTCTTCCTGGTCTTGCACCCAACCCGGTTCTATTTACCTGAGCCGCTGCCACAAATTTTATATATGTATATTATACGTAAATACTTATAATATAGAGACGAACACCCAGACACTGGAAAATAATTATGCTCATCACACAAATATTTTTCCAAAAGTAGGAATCGAACCCACAGCCTAGGGCGCAGAAGCAGGGTTACTACACACTACAAAAACTAACATAAAAATAGCTTACCAGCACTGTTGAAGGAATAGCATCAGAGTGAATTTGCCTTTCACAAGCTTGTGTTGTATAGAAGTCATCATCTAAGAAATGTTGTGAGCAGACCACAGCAGGGTCTGGCTGGTGAGTGTCTTGCATGCCGAGGGCTCTGAGCCAAGCAGCACGGAGATATGCGTCAGTGGGAAACCTGCAAATACAACATTTCATTAGTAAACTTCAATGTATATAAATTAAACACATTGATTGGATGCTAACTGATATATTGATACACCCTAACTTAGGCTAACCCAAAGAATATATATATTACAATAAAAACTCTAAACATTACAATACTATTCATCTCTTTCCTATAAAAAGTTTTAGATTACATCAACACTACACCAACAAGATAATGTTTTGTCACGGCACAGCTGCACTTTGATATGATGTCCAAACTTAACTTTTATGTTGTTTTAAAATAAAAGGTTGTATTAAAATTGTCATATTAACAAGCCACCATTAAAGATCTTGTGTGTTTGGTTGCAGATGTTCATAGACCAGCCGTTCTTGCCAACTGACCCAACAGAGGTGGTCTGTCTTAAAAAAGCAATCTATGGTACATTTTAATCAGAATTCCTAAGGTACTTTAACTTTATTTCATCCTATTACAAATTACACAAATATTTCTAGTTATTTTGCTATAGCAGTGTGAGGTGGTAAAGATGGCAATATATTAGCTCACAGAGCACAGAGACATATTTGTCAAGTCCGTCCTAAGATAGCGTAATTTGAGAAAAGTCTGTCAATTTACCTGCGTGCGTGCTTTGCTTACAACTCTTACGCCAGAATACTCAAATGCCAATCAAATATAAGTATGTCCTATGTCAACTTATAAGAAACCTGCACTGGGCGGACGGCTGTAGGCCATATTTTAAAGAATTACAAATTCTAACGTTCCCCTCTCTTTTTATATATGAGACCATTGTTTTTGTGCATTGTAACATCACTATTTGAAAATTTAAAAAATTTGAAAGACCCTTCAAGGCTCTGCATTCGTCCAGCAAAAACAGCTAAATTTAGAAAAAGTATATTTTGTCTTTATATCTTAATATATAATAAATCGGGCAAAAATATTAAAAATATAAGTAGCTTAATGACATTTACAAACGCTTTAAAGACATTTTTAATTAATAAATCATACTATTCGATCCAAGAGTACCTTCATGACACAACCTTTTGACATATATTTGTTAACAATGTATCTTTTGTAATTTTGTTTTAAGTTTTATTTAATGGCATTGACTTGGGTAAAATATTAGAATCGTGCGGCATTGATAGGGGTTTAGGGGGGGTGGTTGGTGGTGGGGGTGGTCCCCCCGACCCCCCCTATGTATTTTTTTTTACAAGCAAATGTGTAGTTTTTGAAAAAAAAATTAATATATTTAGTAAATTTTTAGGTTAGGTTTACATTTATTTATATAGATATGCATGAAATAAAACACCCAATTGACTACAAATCATTTAGTTTTTTAACGCTTCGCGGGGCTCCTATTTCTGGGTGGTTTACAAAAAAAATAACCACGAAGGCTAAGGCGGATGACTTAGCCTTCTAACCTAACCAACAATAAGGACTTCCGGGCTCAAGTTTTCTGAGTGATCATAAAATAAATATAAACCTAACTAACAGTAAATAACCAACAAAAAATTAAATTTTTTCTTTTTCCAAATTTACTTTCATCAACCTATACTTTTTTTTTGAGATATTCAAGATGGCGTCGCGTACTTTTGACATTTTACGTCTGGGTTGTTTACATCGCGATATGTCATAATTTAATTTTATTAAATAGTTTAATTCTACAGTTTATTTTAATTTACATCATTACTTTTCGATATTTGCCTTTAATATTAAGGAACTACGCATATTAGAAGATATTTAGCTGTTGTAGTTGAGTTTCGTTCAAGAGAATTTTCCAATTTTCAACTTCGATTTTTTCAATAACTATGCATTTGCTACGAAAAAGAAAAGCAGTTTATTAGAAAAAGCGACTATTTGCTATCGATTCCACACCTCATTATGATTCTATCAATGCCGCACGATTCTAATACGTACCCTTGACTTGGGATAATCTTTGACATTTATTATTATTATTATTATTATTTGACATTTATAAAGGTTGCCTTGTTTTGACGTAAGGAGTCTAATTTGAAGAAACAACTTACTGAATAGTTATTTTACCAATCTATATAAAGGACTACAACTACAACGATATCTATATATTTGTAATGAATTAGTATTTGATCATAATTAGAATTATAGCATATACTTGTTTGTTGCATGCTCACAAGGCGGAATTTGGCTGATGTTTATGTTTTATTTTATAACACTTATTTGTACCCAAGTTCGCAATAAAGTGGATTTGATTTGATTTGAACGTTCTTTAGACAGTTTTCAATAGAAATTTGTTAATATCAGTTGACATCAGCGTCTGTCTTCCAGACTTATAGATATATCGGCAAGCAAATTTATTCCACTCAGATTATTTTATTTGTACTTACTCATGAAAAGTTAGTCCCTTCCTATCAGATGTAGACACAGTGTCGGAAGTATTCTCACAGAAAGGTACGCAGCACTGCATTTTCTGTATATTTTGTTAAAAATGCACAGAGCAGGATTGATTATGATGTATATTTTATGTTAACCTCAAAATCAAATTCAAATTAATACACTTGACAGTGACATATAACGTCTTAACCAAGGAAAGGTAGTGCTAGTGACATATATAGGGTTGCCAGATATCCGATTTTTTTTTCACAAGATGTTTCACATGCGATAAAAAATATTTTATTTTCTCATCAAATAACGAAGATTCTTTTCGTAGTCTGATATTCCTTTTTTTATCTACTACCAGTTGGCCCTTGACATCTATCACTCCTGATGTTAAGTGATGACGCAATCTAAGACGGAAGCGGGCTAACTTGTTAGGATGAAGATGAAATCCATACCCCTTTTGTGTCATTCAGTACATTACAGTAACTAGCCACGGCGAAAGCCTCCCACCAACCAGACCAAGACAAATTTAAAACATCTCAAACTGCCCCGCCGGGAATCGAACCTAGGACCTCCGTCTTGTAAATCCAACGCGCATACGGCACGGAGGCAGTCAAAATACTAATATACTCTGAAAGTACTGTCTATCTATTATGATGAAACTTGCAGTATTCCCTGAGTTAGAGTAAACTTGTTCAAATAAAAAGATTTTTTTTAATCAGTTGGATTACAAAAAAACCTTTTTATTTTAATAGTCTGTAAGATATGGGCAAACACACAGACATACAAACACACAAGTTGTCTTTGTTCATATAACATTTAGATTTTATATAATTTAACATAAATAGAATTTTTTTATCCGACTGCATCAGAAGGAGGGTTATGTTTTTCGAGCGTATGTATGTATGTATGCATATTTCTTCGGCACGCGCTACAGCCTAAACGGCTGAACGGATTTTGACATGTGAGGTGTCGTTGAATTCGGCTAAATTGTGGAAGTGACATAGGCTATATGAATTTTCAAAATGGCGGCTGTAAATGGGGAAAAAAGGGGAGGACGTGTGCATTTTTTCTTTTATCTTAACAATATGGGTATCAAATGAAAGCTCGTAAAAAGACCATTTCAAAAATATAAATATCATATCATGTTTATATTATGTTTTAACAAGCAATGTCAAAAAGTCTACCAAGTGTACCGTCTCATTTCTATACCACAAATTAAAACTAAAAAGTCTCAAATAAAATTATTATTATAAAAACAAAAACCCAACTGCTTAGAAGTTATGAACTGCCGCCTGCAGCACCATAAAGTGTTTAGAATTTTATGTAGATATAGTGATCCTTGTTTTTCTCTTTTCAGTTCACAACTTCTAAGCAGTTGGGTTTTTGTTTTTATAATAATAATTTTATGTAAATATGTTGATACATATTTACAAAAAATTCTGCAGTAAGACAGTAGTATATGGTGGGTTCAAATAAAAAGCCATTTCATTGTCACAGCCATGTTTATTCGTCCACGATGTCCGAAAGAAAAGAGGGGGTTCTCCAATTACACTTTTGACGAAGATTATATCATAGACAATTATTTTTGATAAGCAATATACAACCTGCCCTTTTTTTATTAGATCAAAAATTTGACATTGACAATTGACATATTACTGTACACTGTGACAATGACATATTGTTAAAAATAACAATATACTTTGGTCAATTCTTGAATTGAAATTGAATTGAAGTGAATTGACCAAAGTATATTGTGGCTCGCCTCACTATTTGTCGCGAGGGGAAACCGAAGGGTGCGGTGAGTATAGTTCGAACATCAGTCTCGTTCTCGTGTCGACCACGGCTCGGTGTACACGGCTTATTGTAGGTTGTATCGCTGCGGGTCATGACCAAACGGAATGATGCTCTAGTTAATTTTTTTAACCAATATTATATTTATAATGTGAAAAAAACTTATCGTATGATGATAAACTACATATTTAAATGTGACTTAGCCAGAAGAATCATTCCGTTGCCCATTCCTTCAGGTTGACCGACTCGACTTTAATTTTTCTACAAAGGTCACTTGATTGGCTTGTTACGGCCGATATAGATTTTCCAAATTAGTCCAAGCTGGTGCTAAGCTATGGTCATTGATAGTTACAATCCTACTGACAAAGACGTACCGTCAAGCGATTTAGCGTTCCGGTATGTACGTATCATGTAGAAACTGAAGGAATGTAGATTTCATGCTTCTCCTAACAAATTAGCCCGCTACCATCTTAGTTTGCATCATCACTTACCATCAAGTGTGATTATAGCTAAGATATACCATCAAGAGCTAACTTGTTGTGAATAAAAATAATATTAGGTATCATGGGTTCACGCTGTACAAATGCACTAGGGGTATGGTAGATAAGATAGCGTGGAGTTGAGCTCAATCATTAAACTGTTTAAACAAAAGAAAAATAGATATAATTATAATAGGTACCTATCTGAGATTGTGTGGGTGTGTGTTTTTAAGATATTGTTAAATTGGTTAATATATATATTAACCTATATCACCATCACTATGTTATAAAAAACCAAACCTTTTTATAGTTTGAGATTCTGATGTCAGGTTTTTTGATTAAATTAATTTTAAAAGAATGTTGAAGAACGCGGCTTCCTTCAGTCGCGTCGTAGCCGCGGTCCATGTAACATGAGTTGGTTATATAAATATAACAACCACCTTTTGTTCAACTTCCTTTATTTACACAACACAGTTACATAACTATTACTATCTACTAATTATAATTCACACGGATACGCCATCTTACACCATAGACACAAAACTTCCTTTTTGACAAGTAACAAAGTTCTACATTTCTTACAGATAACACATAGTGAAATATATTATTATGTCGAACAACCACGAAATTAGATTTAAATCATTAATAAGACATCATCATCATCATTATCAGCCTATTAACGGCTTACTACAGTCCCACTACAGGCCCACTACAGAGCCACTACAGGGCCACTACAGGGTCTTATTTTTAACTGGTAAGTTTATTTACTTCACCAGTTCCACAGTATATACTTGCAGTGTAACTGCCTGTCTATTCCTACTGACGACCTCCGTGGCGCAGAGTAGGTGAGGTGGATATATAGGATGAAGGTTTCGTATTCGATTCCGGAGATCGATTGAGATTATTTCTTATTAGCTCAGGTCTGGCCGAGTGGATGATATTGTCTGTTTGACTTATTAAACTTTCCTATTGTGTTATGCAAAATGTCGTAAGTGAGTAGACACTTTGAATGTTGTCTTTCTCTAACCCACATCGTCAGCCGTATTTAAATTATTTCGGGCGTCCCGAGACGAAAACTGTTTTATTTTTTATATGCATGAAACTTGCTCCAACTTTAACGATGGCAAAAATATGGCTGCACCTTATACAGTACTCCTCTCCTTTACCTCTCCACTGCGTTTCGCGTCGCAATATCAAAAACGTTGTGAGAAATGAGATTTCTTGTGCCTGGTTAAAGCACTGCTTTCTGCACATTTATAATGACATATGTCACAAGAATAAGGCTTTTCGCCAGTATGAATTTTCTTATGTCTAATTAAGGTTCGTTTATGTGCGCTTTTGTACACGCAAATATCACAAGAATAAGGCTTTTCACCAGAGTGGATTTTCATATGATCAACTAAGTGACGTTTATGTGCACTTTTATAATGACATATATCACAAGAATACGGCTTTTCACCAGTATGAATTTTCTTATGCCTAATTAAGGTTTGTTTACGTACGCTTTTGTACCCGCAAATATTACAAGAATAAGGCTTTTCACCAGAGTGGATTTTCATATGATCAACTAAATGACATTTCTGTGCACTTTTATAGTTACATATATCACAAGAATACGGCTTTTCACCGGTATGGCTTTTCATATGCGCATTTAAATTACTTTTAACCGCACTTTTGTAATTGCATATATCACAGGAATAAGGCTTTTCACCGGTATGAATTTTGTCATGCCTAACTAAGTCACATTTTTGTTTACATTTAAAATTACATTTATCACATGAATAAGGCTTTTCACCAGTGTGGATTTTCATATGTCTAAGTAAGTGACGTTTATGCGCACTTTTGTAACTACACATTTCACATGAATATAGATTTTTACCCGTGTGGTGGCTCTTGTGCGAGTTCTCTTGCGACACAGACTTCTTGGGTTTCTTGTTAATATCATGTAACACGGCTACACAACTTGTGAGTCTATTTATATCTATTTTACTATCGCTCTGTGATGGCTGGTTGTTCATATCTTCAGTCTTAACATCATGTATTTGTTCGCTCTTCTGTATCGCATCTGATTCTTCAGCTGCCTGCACTGACGACAGTGCTGCGACTGAAACAACAACATTCTACTATTACTACTCGTTTACTTCATTATTCACAATTGAATACAATTATTGATATTCTAGAGAGACACAAGACTTATATTTTATAAGCATTTTTTTCAGTTTAAGCAAGGCCGGGCTAGAATGCTTACACTACAAATGCACGCGTCGAGCGCTCGGCTCGTGCTCGACTGTGCTCCGCTGCTCATTCTGTTGATAAAATAGTGTTGCCATATGAACAACGCCAGCGCCTTTATTTATTTTTCTCTTTTATGTTGCGCTGTATATTCTTGGTCACTGGTCAGGTACAGTTAATTAAATAGTTACAGATAGACAAATCAACATAAACTTGGCACTCACGTCGTGTGTGAGGAGAGTGTGGTGTCGGGGGAGGGTCAGCAGTCCTCCTCTGCACTCCTTGCCTGTAAAACGTAACATATATCTGATATCTCTGGAAAGGAAACTGCGGACTCTTGCGCTATAACAGCTGTACATGACCTTAGCGCCCTAGGTACAAAATAATTGGATGAGTCTTGGAAAAAGTTTTTTGGATAATCCAATATTCCCAAAGGTAAGTATTATGCCTAGATTCCGACAAACATGTCCAGACGACCACGATTTCTTATCACAGATATGCTGACAGACGGGTCGCCTCCACAATCTCTCGCTTGAGAGTTGGGCTCGCTTGTACACCTGTGCATGTAAACAAAACCCGAGTAAGAGATCACTGTTTGTGCGAGTGTGGCTTGGACGAAGGTACCCTCATATCTTTTTCTTCTCCTCTTAACTTTCCTCTGTGATGTACTTCCTCATCAATTCCCACGCCCTATAAATGTTGAGTTTTTGTTGATGTCTGTTTAAGTAAATACATTCATCATCATCATCATCATTACCAGCCTGTAGACGTCCACTGTTGGACATAGGCCTTTTTTAGGGACTTCCAAACACAACGATCCTGAGCCGCCTGTTGCCAGCGGCTCCCTGCGACACGTTTAATGTCGTCAGTCCACCTGGTTGGGGGTCGATCAACGCTGCGCTTTCCGGTGCGGGGTCGCCAATCTACCACCTTGGGCCCCCAACGTCCATCAGCTGTTCGAACTACGTGCCCCGCCCATTGCCACTTCAGTTCTGCGACTCGCTGAGCAATGTCGGTTACTTTGGTTCTTCTGCGGATCTCCTCATTTCTGATTCGATCACGCAGAGATACTCCGAGCATTGCTCTTTCCATCGCCCGCTGATTGACTCTAAGCCTTCTTATGAAGCCCGCAGTCAGCGACCAAGATTCGGATCCGTAGGTCATCACTGGCAATACGCACTGTTCGAAGACTCTCGTCTTCAGGCACTGAGGAATTTTGGACAAAAAGATGTCACGAAGTTTCCCGAACGCTGCCCAGCCGAGTTGGATTCGGCGGTTCACCTCTTTCCCGAAATTGGACCTACCTAACTGGACCATATGCCCTAGGTATATATACTCGTCTACAATTTCGAGAGCGGAATTTTCAACAATTATTGCGTGGAGCGGAACGTGAGCATTACACATGATCTTTGTCTTGCTCGTGTTCATTTTAAGGCCCACCTGTTGAGAAACTCTGCTAAGGTCATTGAGCATAATGTTGAGGTCATTTAGAGATTCTGCCATGATCACTACATCGTCGGCAAACCGCAGTTGAGTGAGGTACTCGCCATTGATGTTGATGCCAAGTCCGTTCCAGTCCAAGAGCTTAAAGACGTCTTCCAATGCGGCGGTAAATAGCTTCGGGGAGATAACATCTCCCTGTCGCACTCCTCGCTGCAATTGAATTGGCCTCGTAGTCTCATCCTGTATACGAACTGACATGGTGGCGTTTTCGTACAGGCACTGCAACGCTTGGATGTACCGGTAGTCGATTCGGCACCTCTGCAATGACCTCAACACAGCTCAGGTTTCCACCGAATCAAAGGCTTTCTCATAGTCCACAAACGCCAAGCAAAGTGGCCGGTTATACTCTTC
This sequence comes from Mycalesis mineus, assembly GCA_034621355.1. Classification (NCBI taxonomy): domain Eukaryota; kingdom Metazoa; phylum Arthropoda; class Insecta; order Lepidoptera; family Nymphalidae; genus Mycalesis; species Mycalesis mineus. The sequence goes on along the minus strand of JAXAVZ010000103.1, from coordinate 902,431 downwards.
GGTCTTTTGTATAACCTGCCGCAGCGTATGGATGTGGTCTATGGTACTAAAGCCTTGTCGGAAACCGGCTTGTTCGGGAGGCTGGAAGTCATCAAACCTACGAGCGAGACGATTCGTGATGACTCTGGAGAACAACTTGTAGACATGACTCAGCAGCGAGATTGGTCTGCAATTCTTCAGCAAGGTATTGTCACCCTTTTTGAAGAACATAACAACCACGCTCCTGTGCCACGTCTCAGGCGTCTTGCTCTTGTGAATGACGGAATTGAACAATCGCTGAAGGACTTCAAGTATCGGTTTACCACCCGCTTTCAGGAGTTCTGCTGTGATTCCGTCATCACCTGGCGCCTTGTTGTTCTTTAGGTGTTCGAGAGCCATACTAATCTCGGCTGACGTCCGGGATATCTTCGGTATAGTGTCGGGTCATTTTGGCTCTGGGGTCTTCAGCCAAATTGTCAACAGGCTTTTGAGTTGACGTGTATAACCGTCCATAGAATTTCTCGACCTCACCCAAGATCTCGGGCTTGGAAGAAATGAGATTACCGTCATCGGTCTTAAGACACGTCAACTGACTGTGTCCAATAGACAGATCTTTCGCGAACACTTTCGAGCCACGGTTGTGTTTTATTGTATCTATGATACGCTCGGTGTTGTAGCGGCGTAAGTCACATTTCTGCGACTTAGAGATCTGTCTATTGATACGTCGGTAGTTCAGAGCGTCCCCTGAAGACTGCAATCGCATTCCTTGTCTTTCCTCCATGAGCTTGAGTGTTTGGTCAGAGAATTTCTTGTTGGTTTTTGGGCTGTGGGTCTTATAGAACTTAGACCCAACCGAATGGACAGTTTCCACTAGCCTGTTGTTCAGATCGTCCACATCAACACAATGTGCTAGGCAATCGAAACGGTTCTGGAGTTCCAGTTGAAAGCTTTCGGGGTTTTGGATGTGGGCACGAGTAGGTCGGAGCGTTGACTTCACCAGTCGGTACCGTTCAAGCTGTACATTGATATTCAACGTGCCTCTTACCAGTCGGTGATCACTGCCGGTTTTGACCCTATTGATCACAGAGACATCGTTGAATATATGTCTTCCTGCCGGGGCGAATCCTCCGCCCGGAGCATATATGTATTTATGTAACGTATATTTAAGTTTATTTATATTTAGTATTTAAGTAAGTTTATTATAACAGTTTCAGTTTTTTTATATGTATTTATTGTGTATCCGGGCGTGAGAGTATATTTAATATATATTATATAAAAATAATAATAATAAGAAAGCCTTTATTTATTCTTAATCTTCACAAAAGTATTCATATTTCTTAAACCTAATGTTAGTAAAGTACTTATCCTAAATTGTTAGTAATATGTACAATATTGATATCGTTGATATAAGGATCCCTCAATGGGTATAGGCCTCCCCCAGTTCCTTACATTTGCCTCTATATTTTGCCGTTAATAGCCATTGTGGGCCCGCTATACATTTTAAATCGTCGCACCAACGAGACTTCGGACGTCCTACACTCCTCTTTCCGTTTGGTCCTGGCCATATATGGTTGTGGTGTGAGTCCATCGTTTGTCTGTTGTTCTAGCGATATGGCCAGCCCACCTCCACTTTAGGTTTTGTGCTTGTTGCAAGGCGTCACTTAACTTTGTCCTCTTCCTTATTTCTTTATTTTTCACTTTATGGAGCCTGCGTAAATTCATTAAGCTTCTTTCCATGGCTCTTTGACAAATGGCTATTTTATTCTTTACTTTGTTCGTATAGACCCACGTTTGACTTCCATAAATTAACGTAGGGAGTATACAAGTATCCATAACTGTTTTTTTAATGCCTAAATTGTATTTTCCTTTCATTATCTCTTTTTGAGACCAGTATTTATTCCAAGCTAAAGCGATTCTTCTGTCCACTTCGTCCTCTATATTGGAATCTTTAAACGAGACTTGTTTTCCTAGATATATGTAGGAATGTACGTATTCGATTTCGGTTTTGTTTAAATATATTTGTTTAGGAATACTGTTAGTCATAATCTTAGTTTTAGTGATATTCATATGTAGACCTACTTTTTGACTTTCTGTGTCTAGGGATACTATCATTTTTTTCAGTGTATTACTATTTTCAGCAAAAAGAGCAATATCATCTGCGAACCTTAGATGACTTAGGTGTCTATTTCTTATCTTTATCTTTCTTGAAAACACTTTCCAGTACTGCAATAAACAGCTTTGGGGATAATGGATCTCCCTGTCTGACTCCTCTACATAATTTTATTATATTTCCCCTTTTTTTGAGCTTAATTCTGCTAGTGCTATTGCTGTAGTTAGTCTTAAGAACTTTAAGATATTTTACGTGAATATTGCATTCCATCAGTGCTTCCCAGATAGAATCGTGAAATATGCTATCAAATGCCTTAGTACAGTTGATAAAAGCAATATAGAGGGTTCTGTTATATTCTTTATACTTTTCGATTATTTGCTCCATTGTATGTATGTGGTCCATGGTACTGAAGCCGGCTCGAAAATCAATCGGAGTCAATTTGAGGTCCTACTCTGTTCAAGAGAACGCTAGTAAATAATTTATATATGCCAGAAAGAAGACTAATTGGTCTATAATTGGAAATATCTAGAGGATCACCCTTTTTGTACAGAAGTGTGATATCTGAAGACAGCCATTGATTGGGTACTTCTCCAGTATTGAGAACCATATTAAACAGGTCCGCTAGAGGTGACACCAACTGATTCGCTCCTATTTTCAATAGTTCATTGGGTATATTATCTGGTCCCGTGCTCTTCTCTATTTTTAAATTTTTTATACAATTTAAATTTTTTATACAATTTAAATAAAACCAATTGATGAAATAGAGATACTCTCTATTTCATCAATTGGTTTTATATCAGAAGTTGTGTTTTCCCTTTCAAAGCATGTTATATCTATACATGTTGTTTCTGGTGGACTATATAGCTGTCTATAAAATTCAGTGGCGTTTTCTATAAGTTCTTCTCTAGATTTCGTTTTTCTAGTTCCTGTTTTTTAAGTCTGTATCCAATCTTTATGCGTATTCAATTCTTTGAAAGCCTTTTTACTACTTCTATAGTGAGTTATATTTTTTATTATTTTTGACTGTCGATGTTTTTCGTAGTCGATTTTTATGGCTTTGTTTGTCTTTTTAAACAACTCACTAATTTTACGCCTCGAATCTTTGGTTTTGTCGGCTCTTTGTATTAATTCTGCACGCTGTCTTATGAGCATTTTTGTTTCTATGCTTAAGATATCTTGTTTGCGTTCCCTCTGAAAACTATTAGTTCCTATACTATTTTTAATTATTGATTCTAGTGTGTTATAGTATCTTTGGATTATGGATATTTCATTTGTTTCAGGACAAATAACTAGTTCTTTTACATTATCTTTTAAGTTTTTGACATACAATTGTGTTTCTGCTTCCTTAATTGGTATGTGTATATAAGATTTGTAAGTTTTTCTGCTTTTTTTTTGTATGATTTAATATAAGTGTGGCTCTTACAAGACGATGATCGGAAGGAAAGTCGAATTTATTAAGGACTTCAATGTTTGTAACGTTTCTGAGACAATTCGTTAAGATAAAATCTATTTCGTTTTTGAATTTTCGGTCTGGTGAGATCCAAGTCCACCTTCTATTTGCCTTTTTTCGAAAGTACGTATTTACAATTGACAGCTTGTGTTCATATGCATATGATATTAGGATTTCTCTCCTTGTTTCTTTGCCCGTAACCGTATCTACCCATAATTAGTCTTTCATTGTCTTGTGGATGTCCAATTTTAGCATTGAAGTCGCCTATAACGAAGACATTTTTGTCTACATTTTCATGAGCTTTTTCTAAGGTTTTGTAAAAGCAAATCAATTCATCATCGGTACATCCTTCCGTCGGGACGTATACTTGTATAATAGAAATATTATAATCATTAAAATTTAATTGCAAAAGCGCCACTCTATTTTTTAATTATATTTTCCTTATATTTATTTTTAACTATGAATCCAACTCCATGTAATCCTTGTTTCTCTCCCTTATATAATAAAATAAAGTCTAGATGTTCCTCTATTTTGCACCCCTCTCTTCTAACTTCAGCAAGACCTAATATATCATAATTAGTATTTTCTAAAGCGTGTTTCAACTCTATAAGTCTCTCTGTAGAAGCAAGGGATCTAATGTTATATGAGCATATTTTTAGTTTAGATTTATAAAAAGGTCTGTTTTGTTTATGTGTTATAACTGGGGGGTTTTGGTCATACTCCTCCACGGTGACCATTCGTATTAGAGGAGAGAGAGGGTCCGTATATAATGATTGCTATTTTCCTGCTCCACTATGGCCGGGTACTTGAGTTGAAAATTTTTCTTTTCGATTAAGATTTTGGCCGTGTGTATTATTCCAGTAGGATGTTAAAGTATTCTTCTTCTGCGTTTGTGTCAATTCATTATTATTAGAGGTCACTAGTCGGTTATACTTTCCAGGGGGAGATTCTGAGTGGTTTCTTTTGTTTCCTCTATTTGACGTTTCCTTTTGCGGAATGACAATTAATTTATCATATTTTATCGCTACCTTTTTTCCTTTATCTCTTTCTTCTTTGGCCTGTTTTTGTAGTTCTCGTCGTTTAAGTAAGACCTTAGGAGGAAAATCTTCTTTAATATAGCAATTTAGAGTTTTCAGCGATTTTTTATTACGTAATATTTCGATTTTTCTTTTTAATGTCGAAAAGGTAACAACTACAGGCCTTGTCTTTTCCCCTTTCCTGCCAATCCTTCTCAGTGACTGTATATCCATATCTGTACAACCTACCTTCATAACATCATTAAAAATTTCAATGATGTTTTTGTTCAGACTATCGTAGTTGTGTTCTTTTTCTTCTACACCGAAAATAATAATGTTCCTTTCTCTGACTTGTCTTTCAAGTAAGTCTAGTCTATGCTCCTGTGAACTAACAGTAACCTCCAAACTTTGCAATTTACTCTGTACGTGGTCAAACTTCTCGTTAATTTTATTCAACAAGTTAATTTCACTATTTTTAACATTGTCCTTGATTTCTTTCAAGTCATCTTGAATTTGTTTAAGAAGTTGTAATATGTTTTCCATGATTACAAAGAATTTACAAATATTTTAAAAAACCGAAAAAATTGAATGCGCTCCGGGACCGGGGTTTGAACTCAGAGACTCGCTGGTTAAGGTTGGGGCCGTGCGTAATACGCCACCGATTGACTAAGTTAACTTGACGAATTTTATAGCCGGCATCGACGACACCTTGTTACTGATTTAATGTGTCAATTTTTATTTTGCTAACCCTCTAATAGGGGCACTTAAATTTTGTTTTCTTGTCAACAATGTTAATTCACTTTGTATTGTTTTTTAGCACTACTAACACCGGTAAACAGTATTTATTAAGTTTAATTTCAAAATAAACTCTGAAATAAGTCTCTGATTCACAACATTTTAAAAAGGTTGACCAGTACACAAACGTTTGTTATTGTTCACTTTTTTCACTGTTATAGTCGCGGGATGATGCAATTACGAATTTAAAATACACTATAAACACGGAGCCAATACTTCTGTCAGCACACTACAGCGCCCTTCAACGAATACCGTTTGGTAATTCGGAGGACAAGGAAAGCTACCCTGCTCGACACACTCTCGACTCGTACAACATTGTTAACGAGGGACTTGTGAACGATAAACCCAACACCACCTTGGGACAGATGTTCGCCCTCCCGGTAGTATAGTAAATTGCCGGAATTCAGGATTATCGAGTCCTCGCCCTCTCTTCGGACTTCAGACAATCCTATAATGCTCCAGCGCAACTTACTTAATACTTCTTCCAGTTCGATCACCTTTTCGTCAGTCCTCAAAGTGCGTGCGTTGAATGTTGCCAGGTCCAGTCGTCGGGGTTGGCAGCGGGATCTCTGCCGGAGATTCTTGACACCCCTTGCCCCGCCGTTACCATGACCGCTGCCAGAGCCAGGAATAGCGGGGCTGCCGGGGACTAGGGGCTGTTGCTTTTGATGTTCTCCCATAAAAAAGACATGCCCTATTGTGACCACGCTGGGCAAACGGGTTGGTCACCGCAGGGCTGGACTATTCGAACCAGTGTCACTGCTGCCTGACACTGGTCTCATTTTGTAGTCCAGCCTATTTGGAATGCTTATAACGCCATTCTTCGGTCGCCAGAGCCTCGTCGGTCCATCTGCAGGGTGCACCGCGAGCAGGTGAGGTTGACATTTGGATAGGCTGACTGGTACAAGCCTCCCCCTTACACCCCAAGTAAATACATTAAAAGTAATAAAATTAAGTTGTATATATATATATATAGCTAACATTTATTTTGTATCCTACATGGTGGCGATTAACCTATATAAAATGGGTACCTGGACATGTAGGCATACAAGGCAATGAGCTAGCGGATGAGCTATCCTGTATGGGCTCGGAGTCGCCTTTCATCGGCCCGGAGCCATGTGTCGCACTTGCACCATGTGTGATTAACATGACGCTGACATCATATGCCGATGCCGTCATCATATTCTGATAATGACGACATAATGGAGCAAAGGATAGGACAGAAGGTCAACTGAGCAGGAAACAGCTACGGTATGCCACAGCAGCGTACACAGGTCATTATAGCACCAGGTCTATGCTCTGCGAATTGGGTGATTCTGAGGATCCTATCTGCAGGGCTTGGAATAAAAACACAGAGCCCATGGAGCACTGGAGCACTGGACGAATGGATCTCCTGAAGGTTGCATAACCACTATTTACACCCACAGAGGCTCACTATGCCTCCAACCTGACAGCAACCATCTAACTCTTAGAGTGGGTGTTTCAACTGACACCGATATAGGGGAGGTAAGGGCGGGCGAGTAAAAGATCCAAAAGGAAAGTCCATCCACTATGACGGGCCACGCCATACTAATAAAAAGAACCTGTATAAAATTTGGTGTTTAGTCTCAAAATTAAGTTGGATGTATACTCAATTACACTCAATTCCCAGATTACACTGATCAATCATTGAGAGTGTGTCTTCCATACCACGTGACATTGGCGGAGTAAATTGTGACAACGCAGTAGCAGAATATCTTAGCATTCCATATAGTACAAAAGTGGTGACGAGATCACGCAACACAATTATATTTACTTCACAAACAATATATATTGACTTTGCACTGTTGTGTCACTATATACTGACTTGTTTCCGAGGTGGAGTGGGTCCCAGCACACGGCTGCACGAGGCTCGCACTCTCGTGATGAACCACATCCACCGGCACTGGCAGCAGTCTGTCAAACATAATACTAATGCGTTAATTACATGCCTATTGAGGTCAGTCACATACACAACAGATATGGAAGTGTCATACACCCTCACAACTTCTTCTAGCTTCTACATTGCTTTATTAAGGTGGTATGAACACATTGCTACGTCTGGCAGAGTATGTAGAGCCATTTGTAGCAATCATAATCACTAAATGGGACATTAATTAGTCTGATCATGACAATGATCTATCAAGGATGCAAGACTTTTAAGATATGTGAGTGTCAGTGACCTGCCAAGTGATGGAAAGATAAACAGCATAGAATAGTCTCACCTGTATGTGCATGCTCATATGTTCATAATATGCTTTGCCTTGCACGAATTGCTCAAAACAAAGTACACATTTGAAAAAAGCGTTCTCACACTTTATGGCCTGTGTTTCTGTTCCAGGGTCCAAGTTGTCCAAATATTCTTTATTAGATTCAATACTGTAATTCGAATTATCTGCTTGATTATCATCCTCATGTTTTACTTCCATCTCATCAACAGTTGATATAGAGTCCCGACTAATTTCAACTTTGATAAATGCAGCAACATCTGTTTCTACAGATTCCTCTAGTTCTGGCTGTTGGTCTTCACCAGAGTGATATATGTACAAGTCACAGTGGTCAGGTTCTAATGTTGTTGACACTAAATTATTTTTCAGTTGATTTATTGTATGGCTCATCATTTTTATATGCTGTATTGTAATCTGAAATTAGTCCATTGTTATTAAGTTACAAACAATAAAAATGTGGTGACAGCAACATATTATGTTATAAGATTTATTATTAGTATAACTCACTACCGCATGTTTTTTAAGCAAATCCATCATCAGTGTATGGGCACTCAGGGTCAAATCTCTAAATCTTCTAAAGTTAATCAATCTCTGAGCACACAGCACACAGAGTGTTTGTCTTAGATATCCTCCATGATACAACTAAAACAAATGCACAGATTCATCACAGGCACTCAACAGTGTCAAACAAAATAGAATTATAGACATTTGTTTATTATATATATAGATGCTGTTGCTGTATTACAAATCATAATAGAAATATTAATAAGCTTAACCAACTAAAAAAACTGAACAATTATTATTCTAAAACTATTTTTACCACACTGACACATGTTTAGTTTCAATTCAGACTAATCACACACTTACAGGCAGTCCAGTTAACAGTTCATATGCCGCCTCCAACTTGTGCTTACTCATTAGAATCAGCTTGCTGTCAGTGTCCAGGCACATCATGCATATCTGTAAATATATTTTATATAAATGAGAGAATAAGCATTGTTTCGAAAGCTTCGCTTGCGTCGGTTTTGGCTGACACACGTGTGGTGTTTTTCTGAGCGTTTTTTTTTGTGAAAAATAGCCGGTTCTTTTTTTGTGCTTAAGTCTAATAATAAATAGCGATGGAGGAAGATCCACCTCCAAAGCCCCCTGATCCCGGTGGATCAAAAACAACGGTACAACCTACAAACAGAAAGCGCCCTGCCGAAGAGGACAGGCCGCAAAACACTAATCATGGAAAGAAAACCTCCCCAGACCAACAACAGTCCTCTGTCCAATCAATATACATACACCCTTCCTTTTCCGATGGCCCTAAAGCGTACGAAAGAGACGACAAAGGTCCCTTCATTGTCCAGGTCTCAAGAGAAACCGCAGACCCATCCGCGGGAACGACTATTCGAGCCCTCAAATTTGGTCAGTTCTTGCACAAAAACAAGTTTACAGATATTGTATGTGACGGAGTTAAAAATATCGGACGCAACAAGATCAGCGTCCAATTCACTACAGGTCCAGCTGCAAACTTGTTCCTTAATAGTCAATTTTTGAAGGTTGCAAAATACCAGGCCTCAATTCCGACTTACAATATTACGCGCATGGGTCTAGTCAGAGGAGTCCCGACAGACTGGCACATGAGTGAATTTGTCGAATCATTAGAACTACCGACTGGCTGTGGCGAAGTTCTTAAGGCACGACGCCTGAACCGAAAAACTGTTAATGAAGGAAACATTGAATGGGTTCCCACTCAGTCGGTGGTTGTTACCTTTAGGGGCCAATTGCTCCTATCGAAGGTCCTTCTACACCTCCCTTCCCGTAGAAACATATAAATATCCGACGATTCAATGTCTAAACTGCTGTCGTTTTGGTCATGTTCGCGCACAGTGCAGGTCAAAGCCCAGATGTTATAAGTGTGCCCAACCACACACGGGGGACTCGTGTGAAGTCCATAAAGAAAAAGCGACTTGTTTATACTGCTCAGGCAACCACTTTGCCATCGATAAGTCTTGCCCTGAGTTTGCCCGCCAGCAAAACATTAAGCTGGTAATGTCCCAGGAGAACATCCCTTACATCGAAGCTGCGTCACGCTTCGCTTCTGTCCGCACATCCTATGCAGAGATGTCGAGAGCAATGTTCTCCCCACCTACATTTTCTCCCCGTCCTTCACGCCATCCCTCGACAAACTCTCCAAATCCGGCTAATCTTACCTCTCCCCGAAAATCCTACAGGGAAACAACCATCCGCTCTCCGCGTCCCCGAGCGCCCTTAGGTAAAGGGTACGACAGACAGGCTCATGAATCTATTATAAATAATCCCACTTCCTCCCTCCCTAATGGTTCTGCCTTTAGGTCCGACCAAAATGATAACTCCCCTAAACAAGAGAAATTAATAGAATTTCTTTCTGAATTTTTGCTGAGCATCATTGCTCCATGCAGTGAAATACGTTTACCGCCCAACGTTGCCCAAAATTTAAATCAATTATTTGATATTGTTAAAAATGGCCCCAACAACAGTTCTCCAATGGAACTGTAAAAGTATTAGGAATCGTAAACAAGACCTAATCTCTATTAATAACCTCCATAACCCTGTCATTGTTGCTATCTCGGAGACATGGCTGAGGCCTGGTGCCCATTTTCGGATTCCGGGCTTCTTCTGTTTGCGGGATGACAGGAGTGATGGTTATGCAGGCAGTGCCATCTTTCTTCGGCACAACCTTCCTTACTCTGCTATCTCTCTTCCTGCTCACAGTGATCAGATTAATGCTGTTGCTGTGAGAACCCTTAATATCTCTTTCTTATCTTTGTACATACCTCACCCTACTTCTTCTGTAATCCCAGAAATCCAAGCCCTAATATCTTCTCTTCCCAGCCCAACTGTGATTATGGGAGATTTCAACGCCCATCACACTATGTGGGGGTGTCACTACTCTGATAGTTTTGCTCCGTTGTTGTTAGACATCATTGAGGATGCTGACTTATGTGTTCTTAATGACGGCTCCCCAACTCGTAGAGTATACCCAACCCAGAACCCGAAATGTGCAGTTGATCTGTCTCTTTCCTCTTCATCTCTTGCTTCCCAGCTATCCTGGAGAGTCCTTACTAGTACCTTTGGTAGCGATCACTTCCCTGTAATTCTTACGCTGCACAATAGAACACAAAAAATTTTCTGCCAGAAATCATTTGCCTTCTCCACCCTGGTGGGATGAAGAATGCACTGATTTATTCACGCAGAGAACAACAGCGGAAGACAAATATACAGAGTGCATGTCTAACGAAAACTTTATGAAATTCCAATGTATCAATGCCAAAATTAAAAGAAAAATCCCCAAAAAAAAAAAAGGCTTGGTTGGACATTATTTTGTGAGTCACTAAGTCCTAGATCCCCCTCCTCTATAGTCTGGAATAACATGAGGAGATTCCGTAGATTCTTAAATCACTCTGATCCCATTGCCAATAACCCAACAGAATGGCTTAGTGTTTTTGCTGATAAAATTGCACCCCCTTTTGTTCTAACTATGGTAGATTTTCCAAACCCTATATTAATTTCAACTACGGATGAAATGGATGCCCTCTTTTCCTTTTCAGAACTTCAAATAACCCTCAGCGGTTTAAAAGATTCAGCCCCTGGAGAAGACGGTGTACCCTACTCCTTTTTGGTTAAATTAAATGATAAAGCAAAACACTATTTTCTTAATATGATTAATATTTTTTTTGAAAAAGGGTATATACCAGATTCCTGGAAGACACAATTAGTGGTCCCTATTCACAAACCTGGCAAAAATCCATCAGATCCAAATTCTTACAGACCAATTGCGCTGTCATCTACTTTGGTTAAAGTTATGGAGATCTTACTCAAAAATAGATTGGAGTGGCTAATGGAAAGCAGAGGAGTACTGCCTTCCTCACAGTTTGGATTTAGGAAGGGTTTCAGTACTGCAGACAGTCTCAGCATACTCAGTACAGACATTCGAACCGCCTTTGGAAAGGGCGAGTACCTTGTGGGTATATTCCTAGATATTGCTTCTGCATATGATAATGTAATTCTTCAGTCACTCAGGCAAAAATTGCACCAGCTGAATGTACCTCCGAGGATGACACATTTCATATGTAACCTACTATCTGGTAGGTCGATTGTTGTAAAACACCAGTCCTTCTTTCTTCCCCCCAGATTAGTCTGGAAAGGTCTCCCCCAAGGCTCTGTCCTCAGTCCTTTGCTGTACAGCATATATACTCATGACCTAGAATTGTCTGTCAACAATTTTTGTAATATACTGCAGTATGCTGATGATATAGTCCTATATCATAGTTCTGGCTCTATAGACGAACTCCACCAACGTCTAAACTCTGCTCTCTTTTACCTGGGCCAATGGCTCTCTGATCATGGCCTAAGTCTAGCAGTGGCTAAATGCCAAGCAGTGGTGTTTACGAGAAAGAGATCTATCCCTAGCTTTAACTTTTTTTTTGAAGATCAACCTATCAACCTGGTGGACAAAACTAAATTTCTTGGTATAGTACTTGACAAAAAACTAAACGGATTGGCACATGCGGAATATATAATTAATAAATGCGATAAAAGCATCAATGTACTACGAGCGGTAGCAGGTGTTTGGTGGGGTGCTCATGCCTACTCCTTAAAACTATTATACAATACCCTTGTTCGTAGCCACATTGACTATTGTTCATTCATTTTAGATCCCCTAAATAAAACTATCTCAGAAATGCTGAACCGGATACAATATAGGTCTCTCAGAATTATTTTAGGGGCAATGAAGTCATCTCCCACAAATGCCCTACAGGTTGAATGTGTTGATCCTCCCTATCCTGTATCTTAGAAGACAGTATCTCTGCGATCGATTTATCAGTAAATCACTTCAGCTCTCGTCCCACCCCCTATGGCCTAAATTAACTCAGTTGTCACAAGTCCTTAAACCAAGTAACCCTTCCTCTAGCCTACTAAACAGTTTCCAAAAGTTCACCAATCTTCCTCACCCATTATTATCAACAACAATACACCCCTTATATTCCACATCCCATAAAGCTCTTGTTTATAATCCTCCTGTGCTCACAAATCTTGGTCTGATCAAGGGAGCCCCTGACACTAACATAAAGTTTCAAGAAATTATTCATCAAAATTGGCCAAATCACTTGTTCATCTATACAGATGCTTCAAAACTTATACCTGATAGTTGTGTTGGTGCAGCCTGCTGGGTCCCCAAACATAGAATAGTATTACAATTTAAGTGTCCTCCAGAAACCTCGGTGTTCACAGGAGAGGCTATTGCCTTGTTAGAGGCAATCCTGTTTACCCGGTCCCATCACATACAACAAACTGTTATTTTTACGGACTCCCTTAGTTGCTTATATTCCATCATGGAAAATCCTTTTAGGAGTAAGTCAAAATTTCCTGTTGTACTTCAGATTAGGGAAGCATTACTCTCTTGCCATCAAAGTGGTTTGTCAATAATACTAGCATGGATACCTGGACACTCTGGCATCGCTGGTAATGAAACTGCGGACTCCTGCGCTAAAACAGCTGTACAGCTTGGATCTTTAGATCATTTCAGAAACACCTCACATGATCTTAGCGCCCTGGGTAAAAAATACTTGGATGAGTCTTGGAAAAAATTTTGGGATAAATCCAAAACTCTCAAAGGTAAGTATTATGCCTCGATTCAGCCTGACATACCTAGACGACAGATGGGTCACCTCCACCATCTCTCGTTTAAGAATTGGGCATGCCTGTACACCTGTGCATCTAAACAAAATCCGAGTAAAAGATCACTCTTTGTGCGAATGTGGCTTGGACGAAGGTACTTGTCATGTATAATATATTTATAATCTACATCATTTCTTTAACTTTTCTTAACAAAGTTAAATTAAGTGGGTAGTACTAAATAATTACACATTATGACTGTCATGTTTTGCTACCTAGCTCAATAAACGTATCTACAATATAAACTCGTATTATTTGGACATAATAGTGGCGACGAGGCGAAAATTTGATTAAAATGGATCATCAAGCAGTGAAATTCAGTGAATTTAATCCAAAAGTCGACATATGGGACAATTACATTGACCGGTTAAAGTTTTGTTTTGAGGCAAATGGCATCATGTTGGATGGCGCCAAACGAGCGAATCTCTTTACTGTGTGTGGTCCAGAAGTTTTCGAGACGTTTTTAGCGTTAATTACACCAAGAAAACCTAGTGATGTGACATTTTTGGAAATTAAAACAATCTTAACAAAACATTATAGCCCGAAACCAAATGAAATTTCCGTGTCATACCGGTTCTATACACGTAACCAAGGTACAAATGAATCGGCGTCCGAATACATTGCACAGCTGCGAAGAATTAGTTCAAACTGTAATTTTGTGGATTTAGAACGGATGCTACGTGATCGACTCGTTTGTGGAATGAAAGATCGTCGTTTGCAGTACGATCTTTTGAAAAAAGATAATCTACGTTATCAAGATGTTATCGAAGCTATGTTAGCCGCCGAGACGGCGGGAAAAGATTGTCAGATGATTCAATCTTCTGTTGGCATAGAAAGCAGTAGCCAAAGTACACAAAATTCATCTCTAAGTTCCCCAGTGGAAGCCATGGATGTAAATGCAGTACAATCTCAGACAAGCAAGCGTCTATGTTACCGGTGTGGTGATCGTCACGGCGGTCAATGTCGATTTATTAATGCCAGCTGCCGATTTTGTTCCAAAAAGGGTCACATTGAAAAAATCTGCTTATTAAAAAAGAAATCCTTTAAGAAAAATATAAATTTCACTGAGGAGACAGATACACATCTGAATGGAATTTATAGCGTCCAATCCCAAACTAAAGTATTACCATTTGTGGTTGAACTGTTAATTGAGAATATCCCTGTTGTAATGCAGGTAGATACAGGGGCGAGTTTCTCTTTGGTGAATGAATACACTTGGAAGAAAATAAAACACCAAAACCAATGCATCACCATTCAACCAGTATCACTTACTCTACGCACATGGACAAGTACACCAGTGATATTACTCGGACAAGCTAAACTTCATGTTCAGTACAGAAATATAAAATGTACTCTAAATATAATCATAGCAAAAGGATGTGGCCCCAATCTCCTAGGACGGGATTGGTTGAGCCCGTTGAATATATCATTGAACATTAATTTTATATCTAGCAGTGATCTTGTAAGCATTGATAAGACTATTTCAAAGTATAGTGACATATTTAATGATGGGCTGGGAACATATACGGGTGACCCTGTCACCATACATCTCAAACCAGATGCTACACCGAGATTTCTAAAAGCTCGTCCAGTACCATATGCTATTAAGTCTAGAGTGGAACAAGAAATTGACCGGCTGGTGGAAGAAGGTGTACTTCGACCAACATCTTTTTCAGAGTGGGCAACACCAGTCGTGCCAATAATAAAGAAGTCCGGGGATATCCGCTTATGTGGAGATTACCGTAGTACAGTCAACCAAGTTACTGAATCTGACACTTATCCTATATCTTCAGCCAATGAGGTATTTGCTACTGTGGCAGGTGCTAAGTTTTTTACCACCTTAGACCTTGACAGAGCCTACACTCAAGTAAAAGTTGATGATAAAACTGCTAAAATGTTGACATTAAACACTTGCAAGGGCCTATACTCAGTTCATCGGTTACCTTTTGGAGTCAAAGCATGCCCAGGAATATTCCAGAGACTTATGACATCATTATTGGCGGGAATCCAGGGAGTTGCAGTTTTAATTGATGACATTATTGTAGGTGGTCCTACAATACTGGTCATGCAACAGAGACTTGAAAAGGTTCTAAATCGTATACAGAAAGCTGGATTCCATCTTAACAAGAATAAATGTAAATTTGCTCAGGAACAAGTAGAATTTTTGGGTTTTGTGATTAATGGAAATGGTATACATCCAGCTCCAAGTAAAGTTGAAGCTATCTTTAAGACGCCCGAACCAAGAAATGTACAAGAATTGCAAGCATTTCTAGGCTTGTATAACTTCTTTGAAAGGTTTATACCACACAAGGCAACTATATTGGAACCATTACACAGACTGTTAGATAAGTCTCAAACATGGCGATGGACTCAGAGTGAACAAGATGCATTTAATAAAGCTAAACAGTTGCTTACGTTTGAAACTACATTGGTTCATTATGATTTGAATAAACAAGTAATTCTCACATGTGATAGTTCTGAATATGGCGTTGGAGCAGTACTATCGCATATCATGGATGATGGATGTGAACGGCCAATTGCATTGAGCTCTAGGACATTAAATACACATGAAAGAAGATATTCACAATTAGACAAGGAAGCTACCGCAATTATGTTTGGCATAAAAAAATTT
This sequence comes from Mycalesis mineus, assembly GCA_034621355.1. NCBI lineage: Eukaryota > Metazoa > Arthropoda > Insecta > Lepidoptera > Nymphalidae > Mycalesis > Mycalesis mineus. The sequence continues at coordinate 886,500 of JAXAVZ010000103.1, read as the reverse complement.
CACAATTATTTAGCCGGTAGACATTTTACAGTAGTGACCGACCACAAACCTTTACTGGGAATATTTGATCCTAAACGACCTATGCCATCTATGTTATCACCTCGATTGACAAGAATAGCCATAGCATTAACAGCACATGATTATAATATTACTTATCGGCCGGGATCTGAAATTGGCAATGCAGACAGTTTAAGTCGATGGCCACTGCCAGTGCCAGAGCAAGAGGATCAATCTTTGTATGAAATATTGCTAATGGCAGAGAATATGGAAGATTTTCCCTACACTGCTAAGGAGATAGCTACTGAAACTATGAAAGACCAGACACTTTCCCGAGTTGTTCATTTTTTACATTGTGGATGGCCAGCTAAAGTGACCGATAGTGATCTACGAACCTATTGGTTGCATAGATCAGAGTTGTCGCTACAGGACGGGTGTATAATATTAGGCTGTCGTGTCGTTATACCAACACCCCTCCGACAAGCCATACTCAGCATGCTTCATACTACGCATAACGGAATTGTACACACTAAGGCATTGGCTAGGAGTTATGTCTGGTGGCCACAATTGAATGATGACATGTGTCAACTTGTTCAGAATTGCACCAAGTGTCTAGAAAATAGACAAATGCCTCCGAAGTCATCTCATGAATGGATTCTTCCTTCAAGACCATGGTCCAGACTACATATAGATTTTGCAGGACCATTTATGAATAAAATTTTTCTCATTGTTGTTGATGCCTTTTCTAAATGGCCTGAAGTGCTGGTAGTAAATAATACAAATTCAACAACAGTAATCAACCATTTAAGAAACTTGTTTGCTACACATGGTATTTGTGAAACCTTGGTCTCTGACAATGGCACATCTTTTACATCCAGAGAAATGAAATTATTTTTAGAGTCCAATAAGATAAATCATGTGAGGTCTGCACCTTATCATCCTGCCACCAACGGCTTGGCAGAGCGGATGGTACAAACGGTTAAAGAAAAACTAAGAAAGATGGATGGATCATGGGAAGTGAAGATTCCAAAGATGCTATTAGGCCTACGCGTAACACCATGCTCAACGACAAATAAGAGTCCTTCAGAACTTTTGATGAACAGACGTCTCCGAACAGTTATGGACACTTTACATCCAGACAATATACAACATAGAAAAATAGAATGCCAAGTCATAAAAAACGCACAGCAACAAAATAGACAAACTAATGTTGGACAAAATATCATGTATAGAAATTATAATACTGGACCAAAATGGTTACCAGGCCAAGTGGTGGAGAAGGATGGCCCGTCTAGTTACAGAGTGCAAGCAGGAGATGGAACAGTTTTAAGATGTCATATTGATCAGATTATTAAAATAAGAAACGAGGCTGAAACCAGTGAAAATAATGAAGTTATAATTAATGATACAAAGTCTCCGGAAGAGGATCAAAAAGAAGGAAATCAGGATTTGACAGACTCTCCTGAAAATGAAATAGAGAAAGACCCAATTGTTGAAATACCTAGTTCAGAAAAATGGGAGGAGATGTTAGGTATACCTAAATCCTCAGATGTTCAAATGTGTGGGGGAAAAATTAGAAGTAAAAGAAATATTTATCATAAAGTGCCATATAGCAGGCCTAATGAGGAGGATGATTTATTTAGTTTAGTTGAATTGTTTAATTAATTATTTAAGTTTAGTTAGATACTTTCAAAATACTTAGCATGTACATTTGTTGATTTAAAGTCTCAAAGTTTAGTTTATATATTAGTTTAGTGTAATAAAGTTTAATGATTATACTTGGGGGGAAGGTATGTCATGTATAATATATTTATAATCTACATCATTTCTTTAACTTTTCTTAACAAAGTTAAATTAAGTGGGTAGTACTAAATAATTACACATTATGACTGTCATGTTTTGCTACCTAGCTCAATAAACGTATCTACAATATAAACTCGTATTATTTGGACATAATAGTACTGTTTCCCATATCTTTTTCTCTTGCTCTAAACTTCTATATCCCCTATATGATGTTCTCCCTCCTCAATTCCCACGCCCTATGAATGTTGAATGTTTGTTAATGTCTGTGTTTAGTCCTCTTTGTAAATTTTTATGTACATATATCAAGTGTAATAAAATTAAGTTGTAAATATAGGAACTACTAACAAAATTATTAATTTATTTATTATTTTTATAATTATTTAAGTATTATAATTATTTTGTGATGTTTTAGGTGGCGGTGATAAACCTATATAAAAAATCAGCTGTTTATAGTGTCAAAATTAAGCTGGATGTATACTCAATTACACCTAATTCCCAGCTTACACCTACCAATCTTTGAAACTGTGTCTTCCATACCATGTGACTTTGGCGGAGTAAATTGTACCTAGTTGGTACAGCTGGAAGCCATAATAAAAAAAAAAAAAAGCATTGTTTCATTCTTTTTCATTTCATAGTTTGTACAGGTACATAAGCACATACCTATTGCAGTTTTTTCCTGCATAGGGCAAGTAGTCTAGCACAAATCACAAGCACCTTTGAAACATAAAATTGGACTATTTGTAGTGATTCTACCACCGGCTCAGAAGGCAGGCCCTGTTGAGAAGAGCCGGCAAGGAACTCAACAGTTGCTCTTTTTATAATATTATCAATTTTACAATATTAAGTGTGTTGTTACATAAAGTTATTTATTTTACTTCCTGTGTAAAGTTGAAAGCCGATGCAATTGTCTTTGAACATCTTCGTCGTTTAAAAATTCATCGATAGTATAATAACCCTGACTCAGTAAGTGAGTTTAAATACATTGTTTAAACTTATGCAATGGCAGATCTAAAACTGAATTGGGCATCTTGTTGTAGAAGAGTACACCCAATCCTATGAAATATTTATGTACTTTTCGGAGGCGATAAGCTGATATGACTCACTTATGTCCATTTCTAGGAAGACGATCGTTTAAATCCTTTTTCTGTTTATACATATTTATAATTTGTTTAACAAAGACTAGTTTCTGCAGTATGAAGACAGAATTTATGTCAGCAGCCTTTCCCCACAACAAGATGCCACAAGACATCACCATAAGCAAAATAAACCAATCTAGCTGTTTCTACATCGGTAAACTGTCTTATTTTTCTCACTGCAAATGCTGCTGAGCTAAATTTAGCTGTCAGTGACTCTATATGAGCGCTCCACTGAAGTTTACAGTCCAAGGTCACTCCTAAAAAGACTGTAGAATATATGTATATTAAATATAAACTGCCGCCACATATGTTTGTCTGTTTACAATACACTCATAGACTTCCAAATAGACTTTAATACAAACTGTTGCTATAAGAATTTACAGACAAACAATGATTTATAAAGATGTTTTAGATTCAATCTTTTTCAATTTCACACTTAACCATATATATCTAACGCGTTTCTGTAAAACTTACTGACATTAATATCTTAGCATTCCATGGATTCATTGTGCAGGTGCCGAGTCCATCAAGTGGCAGAGAGTAAAACACGTAACAGAGTTGGAGAGCTGCACACTTAAGAGTACTCTTTATGACTAAGTCAACACTCGCCTTCTCTGCTCGAATTATTCTCCCTGCCCAACCAAATCCCGTAGGATCCTGCTAGAGAACGAGTGTAGCCATACAGATTTGGACACTCATTCTAGAATAGAGCTTACTGCAGATCTGGTCAAGCTAAGGTCTTTGAGCAGGTTGTAGAGGGATATACCTCTCGCACCTACTTCTACTGCAAATAAACTAACCAAATAGCCATTTTTTGTTAGTACATTTGAAAGGTTGTATATGGTTAAACCAAAAATAGAATATCGAAAACTTGCTATTTGTTACTTGTTTCTGTAAACATCTCTAGTTTTTCATAGATAAGTCAGAGCAAGGAGCAAAAGAATCTATATCAAATGAACATGTACAAAAAAAAGACATGAAAATAACTTACCAGCACTGGAGAAGGAATAGCATCAGAGCGAATCTTCTTTACACAACCTTCTGTTGTATAGAAGTCATCATCTAAGAAATGTTGTGAGCAGACCACAGCAGGGTCTGGCTGGTGAGTGTCTTGCATGCCGAGGGCTCTGAGCCAAGCAGCACGGAGATATGTGTCAGTGGGAAACCTGCAAATACAATATATATTGTACACTTCAATGTATATGAATTAAACACAGAGGTTAGATGCTAATTGATATATTGACATCCTACGCTAGTCTAACCGAAACAATATATTAATCTAAACATTACAACACTACTCATCTCTTTCCTATGAAAAGTTTTAGATTAGATCAACACCACACCAACAAGATACAGTGTTTTGTCATGGCACCGCTGTACTTTGATATGATGTCGTTTGTTTACTTTGGTTATATTAAAATTGTCATATTAACAAGCCACTAATAAAGATCTCATGTGTTCTGTTGCAGATGTTTGACAAGTTTGTCTGTTGTATTGTAAAACTAACTGGCCCAACAGAGATTGTCCACCGCAAAAAAGCAGTCTATGGTACATTTTATTTTGCATTCCTAAAGAACTGCTCATCTCTCAGAGCACAGAGACATATTGGTCAAGTCAGTCCTAAGATAGCGTAACTTGAGAAAAGTCGGTCAATTTACCTGTGTGTGTGCTTTGCTTACAACGCTCACGCCGGAATACTCAAACGCATAAAATCAAATAAAAGTATGTCCCATGTCAACTCTTGTTGTCTTCTTTAGACATTCTGCAATAGAAATCTGTTAAAATAAATAGTCATGAGACATATCTAAATTTGATTTACATTTGAGTATTCGGGCGTCAGTCTTCCCAACCCTAGAGATCAGCGAGCTGAGCAATTTCACTCAAACTATTTTATTTGTACTTACTCATGAAAAGTTAGCCCCTTCCTAGCAGATGTAGACACAGTGTCGGAAGTATTCTCACAGAAAGGTACGCAGCACTGCATTTTCTGTATATTTTGTTAAAAATGCACATAGAAGGATTGTGATGTATAATTTATTTTAACCTCAAAATCAAATTAATACACTTGACAGTGACATATAATATCCTAACCAAAGAAAGGCGCTAGTGACAAATATAGGGTTACCAGATATCCGATTTTTTCATAAGATTTGTAACATATGACCTCCGTCTTATAAATCTATACGCCACGGAGGCCGTCAAAATACAAATATACTTATATCATAGATTAAAGACTACTAGATAGAGCCCATAGCGTGTCCACTCGTGAGACAGCAAATCAGCATTATTGACATGACATGTCAACATTTAAAGTACATCATAAAACGTTATGTTTTAAAATATCGTAAAATACGAAATATTACTTTATATAAGATAGTTTAGTAAACGCATAATACATGAAATTTGCTAAAAAATAACATATCTAAGCTTTAAATCATCAATCAATGAAGTTTATGCCTACTTACGTATGAAACGTAATTCCTTCGATTTTCTGTTCGCTGCGACTGTTGCAGCCGAAAATATTACAACCCACCATAGCACGATAACGTTTAAATTAATATCGTAACCGCAAAGTTGTATTATTAATCAGCAAATTTAATAAAAAGCTAATAATTGCTCAGATATGTCCCTTGTCTGTCACAAATTCCACTCTTGACAAACAATAAAAACGAACACGCTGAAAGGGACAAAAAATAATCTTGTCACTTTCTAATAAAGGCTGAATGACATAAGTCTGCCACGCTCTTGAACCTACAGCCGCGTTATGACTCCATCTAGTAGTCTTTAATCTATGACTTATATAAAGGTGTTGTTCATGTCATATTAGCTATTGCTCCATATGGGTCGTTCTGACTATACATACAATTTTTGGGTAAAAGGTTAGTTTCAAATACAAATAAAATGTATGTAAGCGACGAATTATCAATTTTTGATCTAGGTATAACTTGGATCAGATCAATCCTACGATGTTTGTGCCATATTAACTATAGATTCAAATGAGATTTTCTAACAATACATATCGTTCATTACTGACGCCGGGTACTTTTAAAAATCAATGAATGAAATGAAAATTATGGATCTTCAAACTTGGCTCGGTGCACTCCTACAACTTGCCATGCAGCCATATAGCCAACAAATGGCTAATTCTAGCCATATGTATTTATTGATGGCCGGCAAAAGGCCAAAAATGTATGGAGCCTGAATATTCTTCTTTTCAGCCGGGAAGGTGTTGGTCATGAAAACATGTTCCTATGGCTCGGCGACTGTACCTATACACTTACTGGGCAGATCCCCATCAATGTTATGAAAAACCAAACCTTTTTATAGTTTGAGATTCCAATGTCAGTTTTTTTGATTAAATTAATTTTAAAAGAATGTTGAGGCAGGACGCAATGGCTAATCCATTGCATACAGCCACAACATTCTATAAAACTACCCTCTAGGGTAGTGTAGGGCAGATCGATTCTGTCCGTGACGTCTTCAGCTTCGCACCCCGCGGCGGCGTCAGTAGCGTCGTAACCACGGTCCATGTAACATGAGTTGGTTATATAAATATAACTGTAGTGTTGTAATCTAGTGTATGTATAAATAGTGATGGTAGTTTGTAGGTAGTAATGTTAGACTAAGTGAGGGTTAATTAATAAATGAGTTAGCATCTAACCGCTGTGTTTAACTCACGTACATTACACTGGCGACGAGCCGAAATTAATTACTTTTTATGCCACGCGTGCTTATAGTATTTAAATTATAGTTCGAAAATGCCTTTCGGTAAAATTGAACCGTTTGATCTTTATTCCGGGAAGTGGACATTGTATGTTCGACGAGTGGAACAGTTTATATTTCTAAATGAAATTAAAAGTTCGCACAGAGTAGCCACGTTGATCACGTTAGTGGGGGATCGTACCTACTTACAACTTAATGTGTGATTTGTGTTCGCCGACTAAACCCGAGGAAAAATCTTTTGACGAATTGGTGAATATCGTAAAAGATCATTTAGAACCTCAACGGTCAATTTACGTAGAACGAGAAATATTTCGTCAACGGAAACAAAATGTCGGTGAGTCCATACTCGAATTCTTACAAAATTTAAAACATTTGGCGACAGACTGTAATTTTGGGCAAAATTTAGAAGAGAATCTTTGTGAGCAGTTTCTGATTGGGCTGCGAAATTCGGAAATTAAAGCTATACTAAAGCCAAACTCAATTGAGAATGCTTATCAACAAACAAATTTAAAATGAAGGTAGAAAATGCAACACATTTTATGCCTAATAAATTTAAAATTGTTTTGTTAATTACAAAAATCTTATTTTAAAGATATTGAATATATTAATTAGTTTTATGCTTACTGGTCTAATTTATTGTCATGAATTCATCATTAACTAGTTTATTTAAAGAATTAGTTGTAAAATGACTAGTGAATTCTACCTTCATTTTTAATTCGAATTTGGCTTTAGTATAGATTATTAGTTGAGAGGAATTTAACATATAAAAAGGCGGTGGAGCTAGCTCTCGGACTAGAAGCCGCGGAGAAGCATGTAGACAGAGTCAGCGGCCGCAATAGCATGGGCGGTGCTTATTATGGAGACTTCGGCGGCAACGAGCGGTGCCGGCGGCGACGCCGGCGCGCCCGGCGCGTCCGGCGCGGCCGCCGAGCGGGAGCGGCGAAGCGGGCCGGGAGGGCCAGCATGCACTACGGGGCGGGGGCCGCGGACGGCCTGTCAACGCCTCCGCGCACTGCTGGAGGTGCGGTAAAGGACATCGAGCAGATAAGTGTTGATTTAAGCAGTATAACTGTGACTTGTGTCAACAAAAAGGCCATTTGAGAGCTATGTGCAAATCAGTGAATAAATCAAGTGTAAAGCGGCATAATTTTTTAAGTGATGATTCCGAAAGTGAAATATACAACATAAGGGCAGTGTCGCGCGGGGACAAACCGTATTTCGTAGACGTGAAAACAGGCAATTTAACACTGAAATGTGAATTAGATACCGGTAGCAAAATCTCTGCAATAAGTGAAAACTGTTACAGTACATTGTTTTCGAATTACTTAATAAAGATAGAATTAAATTATGTTCATACTCGGGCTCACGAATCGAACCGGTCGGGTATATATTAGTCGACGCATCTATTGAGGACAATTATCAGAAAAACTTAAAATTATATGTTATAAAAAACGGAAATCGTCCGCTATTAGGTAGAAGTTGGATTCAGAAATTCAATATAAACGAGTTATGTATTAATAACATTTCAAATGAGCATAATGACAATGAATACCGCGATCGGTTTGTAGAGGAGTTAAAGAAAGACTATCCGTCTGTGTTTACGGCTAAGTTAGGGGAATGTAAGAAACAAATTCGTTTACAGCTCACAGATAACGAACCGATTTTCATGCGCGCGCGGCCGGTACCTTTGGCGTTGCGAGCCGCAGTGGAGAGAGAAATTTGTCGTTTAGAAAAAGAAGGATCTATTTATCCGGTTGAAAATTCCGATTTCGGTACACCGATAGTTCCGGTTATTAAACCGTCTGGAGAGGTTAGATTGTGTGGGGATTATAAATCAACTATTAATCCGAAATTAAAACGGGATCATTATCCTCTTCCACGTATAGAGGATTTATTCGCAGCTTTGAGCGGGGGGCAAAGTTTGACCTCATGACTCACATAGGCACTTATGCATTCAAAAAAACTTACGGATTGAACTGCGTACCGGAAAAGTTTCAAAAAATAATGAAGAAACACTTAGGGGCATATCGAATACGGTAGTATTCCTAGATGATATATGTGTTACGGGAAAAGACCTAGAAACTCATAAAAGTAATTTGGGGGCTGTAATCGAAAGATTGGCGGCAATGGGTTTAACTGTAAAAATTAATAAATGTAGTTTTTTACAAAAAAGGGTATCATACCTAGGCTTTATTATTGATCGAGATGGTCTACATCCAGACTTGACAAAAGTGGAAGCGATTGTAAAAGCTCCAACCCCGGCAAACATGACTCAATTGAAAGCATTTCTAGGCCTAATAAATTATTATGGAAAATTTGTTCCTAATTTAAGCTCCTTGTTGCATCCGTTGCCCTATTAAAAAAAAATCAGGAATGGAAATGGGATTCCAGTTGCGAAAAAGCATTTAAAGATATAAAAAATATTTTAGCTAGTGACCGAGTATTATGTTATTATGACCAATCACTACCTTTAGTTCTGTCAGTGGACAGTAGCGCTTACGGCGTTGGGGCAGTTCTGGCACATGCCTTTCCCGATGGCACTGAACGACCTATCAGCTGTGCCTCAAGAACTCTCGGAGACGCGGAAAAGAATTATAGCCAATTAGATATGTAGCCAATGGGGAATATGTCTCTTCTGGCGATAAGAGAAATAGAAAAAGGGCAGTCGCAAGAAAGTAACAAGCAATCGCTCTCGACGCAGCCACAATCTCAACAAGCATCGGCATCGTCACCTACTGCATCTCCAATACCTTCTGTAGGACTAGATTTGATTCCAGAAGCAGCTCCAGATACGGTAGGAAGACCAAAACGGGCTTGTCGACTTCGGAAAAAGAATATAGAATAAATTGAAAAAAAAAATATATAAACAAAAGAACTTTCAATTGAGGCAGGTTTCATAAATAGAAATGATAATAGCTATTAAAATCTTGTAGTTTAAAAGATGCTATTGTTATATGCTATGCTATAGATGTTCTCAAACAACATTAATTTAGATTTCATATTTTTTGGTGAAGGGAAAGAGACAGGATATGGGTAATTTTATATTGTTAGTAATAAGGGTACATATGTAGTATTAAAATGTTATTTTAAAATAACAACCACCTTTTGTTCAACTTCCTTTATTTACACACAACAGTTACATAATTATTACTTTCTACTAATTATAATTCACACGAATACGCCATCTTACACCATAGACACAAAACTTCCTTTTTGACAAGTAACAACTACTCCCGGAACACGTTTCACTAAAAAGTCTTTGATTGTTTACCACTATGAGATTTCCTGTTATAGCTACAGCACAGCTTTGTGCACATTTATAATTACATATATCACAAGAATAAAGATCTTAGCTCATTACAGCCACCCGGGACCCGACCTGCACCGCCTCGCCTCGAGTGGTTAGTATTCTTTGTATGAATCTGTATGGACATGCGCTCATTACATCAACTCCGTACCATGACCCGATCCGCTCGCGAGTTGTCCACGCGCGGAAGAGTGGACCACTCGACGATAGCTTGGTGTTGGCCTCGCGTGAACCGCGAGCTGGCAACACGCGGTCCACGCGAGTGCGACGCGGCACTCACTACCAACTAGAGATGGGCGTTTTTGGTTTGGAACGCAAACTGATATTTATCCGATTTCAGATTTTGAAATCGATTTCAAAATCCATTTTTAGATAATCGATTTTTTACTAGCGCGCAGCCTCGCAAATTCGCTTTCAAATAAAGGATTTCGTTTGTATACATAAAAATTTAGATAAGTATTTTTAAGCGCAATTTGTCTTCGATTTACCGAAGTTTACGCAGAAAAGTTTTATGCGTAATTAAGACTGAAAATTTATTTCATATAATATTATAATATCTTTTGTTTTTGTTTAAAATAAAAAACTTGATAAGTAATTCAAATCCAAACTGTCAAAGTTTTATATTGGTTGGTTCATAATTCACGAAAATAACAAATTTGTAGTTTTTACACAGTAAACTTGACTCTTCAACAATGCGCCCTTTTGTCGCTAAGATTCATCTTAATTCATAACAAAAACATGATGTCTCAATATTCTTCCTCGTAAACAATGAACCGTTTAAACTAAATTACAGCAACGCAAAATCTCGCAAATATATAGTCTTTAAGCGAAGATTATCATAAGAATTATGTCGATGGTATATTTCTATATTCAATAAATTTTCCCAACCGAAATCTGAAATTTTGCACTATCCCTTTCATACAGCTATGTTATGTTTGGTTAGAGAGAGAAAGCGAATTTTTACGTAAATGTAAACGGCTCGCGTTTGGACATATTGTCGATTTGATTTTGGATTAGTTTATAGGTATAGATTGCGTTTGAATCGTAAGCTCGTTTAATGAAATCGGATTTTCTAGTTTGAGAAATCGATGCGAATCGATGTGTGTTTGAAATCGGATTTTAGATTTGACTTTAAAGTCACAGCCAATTTCTCTTCGGGTGTAATCGCTTCTCTGAACGTTGTTTATCTTTGTTATTGAGTCCTCAATATAAGATAGGATGTAATAAAACACATTTTGGCATATAATAGTATGAACAAAATTTGCCCTCGTCGGCTAACAAATGCCTACGAGACGTTCAAAATTCACCCTTTTTTTTCTTTCTTTAAACATTTCGTGCGTTTGCTTTATTTTTTTTTGTTTCTTCTTTCATTTTTATCATCATCAAGACTGATGGCTATGAGAGCCAATTCACAAATTGTAATATTTGACATTCCTGACCACACGTGCACACCTAGGGCCAAACGCTGGTAGACATAGAAATTCGCTGATCACGCGAGGTCCACTCGTTGACCACACGAGGTTCATTGGAGACAATGCGACGTCCACCTGTCGACTACGAGTGAACGCCTAGCGACGAGGCGGTGCGGGTCGGGTCCCGGGTGGCTGTAATGAGCTATGATCTTAAGGCTTTTCATCAGTATGAATTATCTTATGCCTAATTAAGTTCCCTTTACGTGCGCTTTTGTACCCGCAAATATCACAAGAATACGGCTTTTCACCAGAGTGGGTTTTCATATGATCAACTAAGTGACGTTTATGTGCACTTTTATAATTACATATATCACAAGTATACGGCTTTTCACCGGTATGGCTTCTCATATGCGTATTTAAATTACTTTTAACCGCACTTTTGTAATTACATATATCACAAGAATAAGGCTTTTCACCAGTATGAATTCTCGTGTGCCTCATTAAGTCATTTTTTTGTTTACTTTTAAAATTACATATATCACAAGAATGAGATTTTTCACCAGTATGAATTCTCATATGCTTACTTAAATAACTTTTATGTGCATATTTGTAATTACATATATCACAAGAATAAGGCTTTTCACAAGTATGGATTCTCATATGTCTTCGTATGTCAGCTTTACGTGCGCTATTGAAATTACATATATCACAAGAATAAGGTTTTTCTCCAGTATGGGTTCTCATATGCGTACTTAAATTACTTTTATACACACTTTTATAATTACATATATCACAAGAATAAGGTTTTTCTCCAGTATGGGTTCTCATATGCGTACTTAAATTACTTTTATACACACTTTTATAATTACATATATCACAAGAATAAGGTTTTTCTCCAGTATGGGTTCTCATATGCGTACTTAAATAACTTTTATACACACTTTTGTAATTACATATATCACAAGAATAAAGCTTTTTACCCGCGTGGTGGCTCTTGTGCGAGTTCTCTTGCGACACAGACTTCTTGGGTTTCTTGTTAATATCATGTAACACGACTACACAACTTGTGAGTCTATTTATATCTATTTTACTATCGCTCTGTGATGGCTGGTTGTTCATATCTTCAGTCTTAACATCATGTATTTGTTCGCTCTTCTGTATCGCATCTGATTCTTCAGCTGCCTGCACTGACGACAGTGCTGTGACTGAAACAACAACATTCTACTATCACTACTCGTTTACTTCATTATTCACAACTAGCTTTTGCCCGCGACTTCGTCCGCGTGGAATTAGTTATTACGGCAGCCTAATTTTTCTAAGCTTTGAATGTCATATTTATTAATATCTTCTTAGGCAGTTTCGTTATGAAACTAAAGCTTTCAAAATGACGATACTTTCATACAACATTTCATCCCCCTTTTAACCCCTTACAACCCTTTTTTCGCAATTAAAAGTAGCCTATGTCTTTTTTCAGGCTCTAGACTTACTGTGTACCAAATTTCATTTAAATCGGTTCAGTAGTTGTAGAGTGAAAGCAAGATAGACAGACAGACAGAGTTACTTTCGCATTTATAATATTAGTTAGGATTGAATACAAGGTGAATACTTCCTACTTGATACTCTAAAACGACATGACTTATATTTCAGTTTATCAATTTAGTTTAGTTAGTATCAATTAAGTTAAGCAAGGCCGGGCTAGAATGCTTGTACTACAAATGCACGCGTCGAGCGCTCGGCTCGTGCTCGACTGTGCTCCGCTGCTCATTCTGTTGATAAAATAGTGTCGCCATATGAACAACGCCAGCGCCTTCATTTATTTTTCTCTTTTATGTTGCGCTGTATATTCAGCCACTGGTCAGGTATAGCTAATTCAATTCCAACATAAACTTGTCACTCACGTCGTGTGTGAGGGGAGTGTGGTGTCGGGGGAGGGTCAGCAGTCCGCCTCGGCATACCTTGCCTGTAAAACTTCAGTATATGACCTTAGCGTCCTAGGTACAAAATAATTGGATGAGTCTTGGAAAAAGTTTTGGGATAGTCCAATACTCTCAAAGGTAAGTATTATGCCTCGATTTAGCCAGACATACTCAGATGACCGTGGTTTCTTATCACAGATATGCTGACAGACGGGTCGCCTCCACAATCTCTCGCTTGAGAGTTGGGCAGGCCGGTACTCATGTGTATCAACAAAACCCGAGTAAGTGTACGTTCACACGGCGTCGAGTGTTTCTCTACCGAATCGGTTTTTTGCAGGATTCGGTTTAGTGGCATAAGTATTTCAATGAAGGAGTTCACACATGCATTCGGTTTCAAGACACGACAAAAAAGCCGAATCTTGCTGAAGTTGACATTCGATTTTGCGACTACAAACCGATCCGGCGATACTGCAAAATGCAGATCCGATACAGTGGTATAGGGCATTCAATACATGCGTTCATACGATACACGCAGGGGTAGATTCGGTTTTTTGTCGGATCTTGAAACCGAATGCGTCGCACAAGCTGGGAAGGAGGGGTGGGCGGGAGGGACACACTGCACGTGCGCTTGCCAGTCGCCAGTTCTTTTCGCCCGCTTTGACTGACCGCTCGCTATGACGACGAAAAATATAAACGTTGAAAATTTAATTACTCTTGTCCAAAATCGGCCAGTTTTATGGGACAAAACTCTCGAAATATACAAGGATAAAAACTTGAGAACTGCTGGCTGGCGAGAAATATGTATAAATTTGAATGAAGATTTTGAAGAAATGGAGGAGAAAAACAGGCAGGATTATGGTAAGTTTGTAATTTTTTAAAGTAAACAGGTGTATTTGTACATTAGCAGTGTGTTACAAAATTAACGTTAGATTGATTCGTCTTGCCAAGGCACAGCTCCTGCTGTAGAAATAAAATAATTTGTGAATTCAGATCGTATAACATTAGCACATCGTCCACCTCGTGTACTATTTTGTTCATAGCCAATGAACACGTTAGCCACTGATGATACATTGCTTGTTGTTTCTATGTTCGACTGTACACCTTCCATATCTATTATAAAATTATGAAGTACAGTGCAAGCCTTTACAATCGATATTGCTGTGCTGGTATCAACATCCAGTGGACGATGAAATATTCGCCACTTGTTAGCTAATATCCCAAAGGCGCACTCAACATAGCGTCGAGCTCTGGTTAATCTGTAGTTATATATTCTTTTGTTTCTATCCAAATGGTTTCCGCCGTAAGGTCTCATCAAATGTTGATGCAAGCCAAAACCTTCATCGCCTATTACTACAAACGGAATCGATAAATCGGAATCGTTTGTCAGTGGACATGCTGCCGGTAATTGCAAATCACCATCTATTAGTTTTTTCCAAAAAGTACACTCCTTGAATATTGTCGAATCGCATTCTTTTCCATACGAGCCCACACAGATGTATGTAAATTTATAATATGAATCAACCACTGCTAATAATACGATGGAAAAGAAATCTTTGTAATTCATAAACATGGAACCACTGTTGTTTGGCTTTTTTATCCTAATATGTTTACCGTCCACTGCACCAATGCAATGGGGAAAGTTTGCTCTAGTATTAAATCCATTGGCGATATATTCCCAGTCAGATATTGTGTTGGGTAATGTCATAAACTCCCCATGCAAATTGTTCCAAATAGCATTCGTTACTTCCTTAATAATGTTACTGATCGTAGACACTCCGACTCGGTAGGCGTAATGTAAATCCTTGTATGAACACCCAGAAGCCATATATCTGCAAGTAAATTTAATTATATTTTTCAGCTAAATCGATCGTAAAGAAGTGGACTAATATTAGAGACAGCTGGATGAGGAGTATTAATGAGAAAAAGAAATCAAAAAAATCAGGATCGTCTGCGACATGTCCGAGAGCCTACGTTTATCATCGTCAAATGTTGTTCTTAAAAAAAATTGTGTCGCCAGCTGACACACATGATAGTGCAACTATTGTTACACCAAACCCAGCAGACGATAGTACAGCCGCTACAGTTACATCAGATGTTACCCATGACAGTGCGATGGCTCTGGACAATTTATTCGGTGAAGATGTCGCAAATAATCAAGATGCTACAGATGAAAGTCAACAAGAAAGTAATAATGAAAATTTAGTAGGTGGTTCGAAAAGAAAAAAAAGCAGACCATCGAGGCAGAATTTAAACGTGTTTGATAAGAAAATGAGTGAGTTTATAGATTATCAAATGGAATGCAAGAAGAAAGAAGAAATGAAAGAAGACCGTAATTTGTTTTTCTTTAAAAGTCTACTTCCATCATTGGCAACGCTAAACGATAATCAAACATTAGAATTTCAATCAGGCGTCTTAAATTTATTGCAAAATATAAAGAACCGAAATGAATGGTCTCCTGCACACTCATCAACATACAACTATCAACCAAATGTGGCACAATCACAAGGCTATTTTACATCGCAGTACCAAGCATCACCAGAGTCTCAAAGTATTCAATCGAATGCTTCTGATTTACCAGACTTTCATAATATGTAGTTGGGAAACTTCAAACTGTGTACCTACCAAGCGATTGTCTATAATATCTTAATCATATTTTTAATAAATAATTTAATTATAATAAAATACAGTATTTCAATCTTACCTTATACATATCGCTAATTTTTCTTCTGGTCTAATGCTTTTCCTCATATTTGTATCACGCTTTTTCAAATCTTTTTCCACTTTTTTCAAAAGATTATCAAATGTAGGTATAGTCATTCTAAAGTAGTTAAAAAATTTTTGTGGATCATTTCTTAACTGCTGCATTAGAGTTGTAAAGGCACCAACTGTTGATCTTCTTTGTACTATTGGGTTTAACCACAATCCTTTTCTACGACGCTGACGGCGATAATACCAGTATAGTATAGCAAGACTGTTCACGTCCATCGCTTCCAAATCAACGTGAGGAACTGTGCGCGCTCTTGCTAATAAAAGCCGGATGGTGAGTTCACACGAGATCCCGATACGAGGCCGTCGGATACGGCCAAGCAAGATGTGCTGTGTGAATACAACATTCGGTTTTTCCAGATCCGATGAAAATAAGATTCGGCAAATCGTGTCTCCGTGTGAACGTACCTTAAGAGATCACTCTTTGTGCGAGTGGGGCGTGGTCGACAGTACGATGTCTCATATTTTTTTCTGCTCTAAACTTCCTGTCCCCTCTATGTGTAATGTCTGTTTAAGTAAATACATTAAAAGTAATAAAATTAAGTTGCATATATATATATATATATATCTAACATTAATTTTGTATTATAATTATGTATTTATCGTCAGTTAAAATCACAGATATTCAATAATACCAAATAACGAGCTGTTACTCATTCGTCATTCCAAAAATAACAGATAAATAAATACATCACACTTTCACAATTCACATTTCACAGCAGTGACAGTCAGTAAGGTAAAATATTTAACATGTGTTGGTCCCTTTTATATTTACGCGTAAATGAGATAGAAGCTAGGATTTTTTTTATTGCTGTCTCCTTCGTACTACACAAAATTTTCATACGCTTAAACGAGACAGAAAGCTAGTATTTTTCGTAACTATTATATGACATATGAGGAACATAAGGTTAACATAAGATAGTTCATACAACAAACGTCAAATGTAATTTTGTCGTATAATAGCCACTGTTATATGATGTGATTGGTTAACTTATTTGCCAACTTTCGTTAGATACTTGGACTCAATACAAATAAGGATAGTATTTAATAGGGTCGGACTCGGACGTGTGACTGTGACTGAATGTGAAATGTGAAATAGTAACAGGCTGTTATTTAATAACAGGTATTTGTCACTGCTATTTTTTTATCACAGTAACAGGGATAACAGATATTGCCTTTGACCTGTTACGTCTCATGCCTAGGGCACCCTACCACGTCGCTCTCACTTGTACTGCTAAGATAAACCGAACCAAAACTATAGGTTTATTTTGAACTGAATTCACAAGAAATGCAATTACATATAGCAAATCGCATGCATACAAACAATAGCGCAAGGCAATACGATACTAGCGCCATCTAGTATAGATCTCAACAAACTTTTACAATGAATCAATTTGGAAATAAACTACTTTACGAAACTTATAACACTAATTCAAACACAATGAACTAGCGGATGAGCTATCGTGTAGGGCCTCGGAGTCACCTTTCATCGACCCGGAGCCATGTGTCGCACTTTGTGAGACAAACATGGCGCTGGCATCATATGCCAATGCCGTCATCATATTCTGACAATGACGACATAATGGGGCAAAGGATAAGACAGAAGGTCAACTGAGCAGGATACAGCTACGGTATGCCACAGCAGCGTACACAGGCCATTATAGCACCAGGTCTATGCTCTGCGAATTGGGTGATTCTGAGGATTCTATCTGCAGGGCTTGCAATGCAGACACAGAGCCCATGGAACACATCTTGTATTAATGAGACGGAATGGATAGAAGGCGAACGAATCTCCTGGGGGTTGTATAAACACTATTTATATACACAGAGGATCACTATGCCTCCAACCTGACAGCAACCATCCAACTCATAGAGTGGGTGTTTGAACTAATATAGGGGAGGTAAGGGAGAGTGGCGACGAGATCACACAACACAGTTATAGTTACTTCACAAACAATATATACTGACTTGTTTCCGAGGTGGAGTGAGTTCCAGCTCACGGCTGCACAAGGCTCGCACTCTCGTGATGAACCACATCCACCGGCACTGGCAGCAGTCTGTCAAACACAATTCTAATGCATTACATACATGCCCCTTGAGGTCAGTCTCATACACAACAGATATGGAAGTGTCATACACCCTCACACCCTAAACCCTTCTAATTAGTACAATGTCATGCCCCGGAGAGTATAATCAACCATCTGTCGTGGTCATAATCATTAACTGGGATATCAATTAGTCTGATCTAGTTCTAAGATACACTCACTCACTCACACACTCATATATCTAAGAACTAGAGAGTTCTAAGATAT
The DNA here is from genome assembly GCA_034621355.1 of Mycalesis mineus. Classification (NCBI taxonomy): domain Eukaryota; kingdom Metazoa; phylum Arthropoda; class Insecta; order Lepidoptera; family Nymphalidae; genus Mycalesis; species Mycalesis mineus. Next base: position 868,128 of record JAXAVZ010000103.1, on the reverse strand, counting down.
ATGAGTGTCTGTGATCTGCTAAGTGATGGAAAGATAAACAGCATACAATTGTCTCACCTGTATGTGCATGCTCATATGTTCATAATATGCTTTTCCTTCCACAAATTGCTCATAACAAAATATACATTTGAAAATAGCATTCTCACACTTTGTGACACTCTGTGTTTCTGCCGCAGGTTCCAAGTTGTCCAAGTGTTCTTTATTTGATTCAATGACGTCATTTGAATTATCTGCTTGATTATCATCCTCATGTTTTACTTCCATCTCATCAACAGTTGATATAGAGTCACGACTAACTTCAACTTTGACAACTGCAGCAACATCTGCTACTACAGATTCCTCTAGTTCTGGCTGTTGGTCTTCACCAGAGTGATATATGTACAAGTCACAGTGGTCAGGTTCTAGTATTGTTGACACTAAATTATATTTCAGTTGATTTATTGTATGGCTTATCATTTTTATATGCTTTATTTTAATCTGAAATAAGTCTATTGTTATTAATTTAAAATATTTAGATTTATTTTAAAGTGTTATTATTAGAATTACTCACTAATGCATGTTTTTTAAGCAAATCCATCATCAGTGTATGGGCACTGAAGGTCAAATCTCTAAATCTTCTAAAGTTAATCAATCTCTGAGCACACAGCACACAGAGTGTTTGTCTTAGATATCCTCCATGATACAACTGAAACAAATGCACAGATTCATCACAGGCATTCATCAACAGTGTTAAACAAAATAGAATTATTGTTTATATAAGGTGAGTTTGAATTATTAGCCAGCGGCGAAACTGGAGTAAGTGTAATGGATACTGATTACAACAGCGGAATAAAAATATTTCTAGAACCAGTAACAAAAAATTTAAAAATTACCTACAAAATGTTTACTCACTTAGCACATTTTACACAGCACCATGGTATTCATAAATTAATCACAAGATACCGAACGAACATATGGCTTAAACATTCGAATAATAACAATCGGCTGTCAGAAATCGAACCTGGAACCTTCGAAGGACTAAGTAGGTAAATATGACCCACCTGCACACTTTAGAACTGGTAAAAAATAAATAAATGAAGAACGAAATAAACTTTAGAAAAACCACTTAAGACTGAATCAGCTGATGTCTGTGCCAAGTTCAATAAACTTTCCTGTTAAATTACCTACTATAAAAACGCGGGCAGCAAGTGTTTAAATGTGCGTGTTTGTCGGCGTCCTTTGTTGCTGTAGCGTTCAGAAAGAGCGGTGCCGTTGTCGGTATTTTAAAAGGCCGACAATCGCACCGCGCCTGTTTGTACGCTCGCCGCCGGCGGTGCCGGCATTTCAAACTAAGTTTTAATCTATTAAAGTTTTCCAGCCCCGAGGGGTCCCCTGGCAACCGTCAGGCAAATAATGACCGGGTAGCCGCGGGCCTCAACGAAGGTTTGATTTTATTAGGCGCTAAAAACTAAGTTTTAGTTTAAAAAAAGAATTGTTTCATATTCTGTGATAGATTTCCAAGACATTGACATTGAAATTGGTATTATTCTGTGTTTGTTTTTAATCTTATTGGACAGTTTCTCGAATGCAAAGTGTCAGAGTGTTTTTTCGTGATTATTGCAAATTTATTGAATGTAAGTACAATTTTTATTACAAAACTAATTATTTTGCATACAGTGATTGCTTTAACGTAATTTGTGTTAAGAAATACATCGAAAATTTTAAATAAATCGTGACAACATCCGATACGTATCTTCTCGAATTACGGCCGATTAATGCTTGTGAATGATAGTGAATATTACTAAAAATGTATAAAATTTACTTGGAAGTAGTTTACATAAGTATTTACTAGCATATTATTGTAAAATATTAGAAAATTATTTATTATTGTGCAACTAAAATTTGACGTTTCTTGAGTTCTAAGCGACCGTTTTGGTCTGTCAATACCAAACAAAACAGTTTCGTTTGGTATTGGTAAAACGAGCTATTTTGGTCTTTATTTGTGAAGCGCTAAGGACGGTTTACCGGTAACCAATAAGAATCCGTTTGTTTGTAAAGTAGGACATAATGATGTATCGATACATCGCCGTGTGTAAAAGATGTCGATAAATTTGGTTCAATTTATATTTGTATTTTGTATAAATTAATTATAAAAAGCAAATACAAGCTACTTGAAAATTTATGTTTAGAGTTTTTTTAACAAAAAAAAATCAAAAGATCCGTGTGCTCACATGATGACAATAACTTTTCATTTATTTATTTTACAGTATGGCAGAAAACTGGCGAGAGGACAAAAACCCGTCGGCCGATATCCTCATCCTCATTTATGACGATGAGGCTGAGATTAGCGCCGACGAAGACCTGCTCCGTCATGACGGTGTATTAAAAAAATGTAAAATTAAATAACAAAAGAAATGAGTTCTACACTAACATTTCGAAAATACTTTAGGTAGTTAAAAGTAAAAATTAATAAAAATTAGAATCATTTTATTTTTATTTACATTATATAATAATACCTTACAAAAAGGATAACTGTCGATAAAATTACCAAAAGTAAAAGAACACATCCCTAGCTGTTTTTATATTTCGAAGTGTCGGGTGGAGTCGTGTTTCAAGTGTTTTTCTGGTAAACATACCAATTGTTTTTGTTATGTTGTTTACAATAAATAGATAGCATAGACACTTGTTCTTTAGACTTTGTTTGTATTTTCATTTATTTTTCGTAATCTAACGCACAACATAGTTCCAAAATGTTGAACCCGTAAAACAAATATATCAAGTTTTGATTATATCAACATTTTGATAGATAAAAGTCAGGAAATATATCAACCTAGTCATTACATTTTACAGAATGGCAAAATATGGCTTAAAAGATGATTATTTATTAATTTTTTTGTAGAGTAACGTATCAGGCCGAAATAGAAAACAGCGCGCGAGCGGGAGGGCACTACGCCCGTAACTGACACTGACAGCAGTTGTCAAATTCGGGCCCCCAGGGGTTAATGGAAAGTGCATTGACCTTGGTCGTCGATCAGCTGTTAGGTTTGTTTTTTTGATCAATTCTAGTGTGTAAGTAGGTACATAACTGCCTTGAGGTTAATGGCTGACTGGCTTTAGGGTAATTTATGGATATATTGGATGGCGTTATGCGTACTGTCGTAAGTGAATAGATATTTTGTAACGCTTTATAATTTTTTATTTATTGATTTTGGGAAGAAATTTTTTTTTCTATTGTAATCCATATGCATAAGACTTGTTCCAGTTTCGCCGCTGGCTAATAATTCAAACTCACCTTATATAGATGCTGTATCACAATACAAATAATAATAAGCTTAACCAACTATACAACTGAATAAATTATGATTCTAAAACTATTTTGACCACACTGACACATGTTCAGTTTCAATTCAGACTAATCACACACTTACAGGCAGTCCAGTTAACAGTTCATATGCCGCCTCCAACTTGTGCTTACTCATTAGAATCAGCTTGCTGTCAGTGTCCAGGCACATCATGCATATCTGTAAATATATTTTATATAAATGAGAGAATAAGCATTGTTTCACCAGGTAACTATCTCAGCTTTATCCCATTTAGCGAAAGTGGTCACAACACATTATTAAATGTAGACCGCCTGTTTTTTGTTTACAATACACTCATAAACTCCCAAAATTGAGTTTTAAGACATAGCTCATTAAAGCCACCTGGGACCCGACCCGCACCGCCTGGTCACTAGCCGTCCACTAGTAGCTGACAGGTAGACACCGCGTTGTCACCAGTGAACCGCGTTGTCACCAGTGAACCGCGTTGTCACCAGTGAACCGCGTGGTCATCGATTGGACCTCGCATGATAAACGTAGTAGTAGTCTAGCAACAATTGGTCCTAGGTGTGCATGAGTGTTCAGTGAAGTCAAATATAACAATCCTTGAATTGGTCCTTGTAGCTGTCAAGTCTTGATGATCATGAAAATGAATGAAAGGTTGGTGGAGAGCGTCGCATCGCACTGGTTGGCAACGCGCGGTTAGCGCGAGGCAAGCATGCTAACAGCGAGTTATCATCGAGTGATCCACTGGCAGTCCGCGCGTGGACACCACACGAGCGAGAGAATGCCAATATACAAAGAAGCCATAAAAAAACCTTACCAGCACTGGAGAAGGAATAGCATCAGAGCGAATCTTCTTTACACAACCTTGTGTTGTATAGAAGTCATCATCTAAGAAATGTTGTGAGCAGACCACAGCAGGGTCTGGCTGGTGAGTGTCTTGCATGCCGAGGGCTCTGAGCCAAGCAGCACGGAGATATGTGTCAGTGGGAAAACTGCAAATACAACATTTACATTGTACACTTCAATGTATATGAATTAAACACAGGTTGGATGCTAATTGATATCGCACCTTCGGTGCAACAAAGTCACAACTAGCCAAAACTGCAAAATCGAGCTAAGTATGCCAAATTGTTTCTGAACCATGCCTACACTTGGGGCAACAAAACACCCGCGAAAATAATTTTAAAATTCTACTAGATGGCACAGGTGCCTTTGTGGTTCTTGGCGATTTTTCCATGCGTTTTGGGCCGACAACGTTTCATTATTCAGTAGTGCCCACGCGCCCGCGAGTGTTTGACGTATGTTGGAGCTACAGCCACACAAGTATATTAATGACCATTCTTATTCTTATTTATTGGAGCGACAAAAACGTATCTATTTTTAAGACCTCAGTTATTTTTTATAAATTACGAAAATTTTGGAGCTACACAGGCATTTTTTATAAAAGTGTTTTTGTTGACCCAACATTATTAATTAGTTAACTAAGCAAATTGGAACTAAAAGTTCCAAGCACTCTAAATCTACAATAATCTCGCTCCGAACTGTTTCTAATTTATTAATTGTTCATGATAATGCAGCCTTTGAGAATATTCAACTGAGTACTCAGCACAGAGGCATATTGGTCAAGTCAGTTCTCAGATAGTGTAATCTGACAAAAGTCCCGTCGTACGAAGTCGCTCAATTTACCTGTGTACTTTGCTCACCACTCTCACGCCGGAATACTCAAACGCAAATCAAATATAAGTATGTCCTATGCCAACTTTGATTAGAAAGTTTACAATAGAAATCAGTCAAAATAAGTTGTCATGAGACATATTTAAATTTGATTTATATTTGAGTATTCGGGCGTCAGTCTTCCCGACTGTAGAAAGATCGGCGAGCAATGCAATTTTACTCAAAATATTTTTTTGTACTTACTCATGAAAAGTTAGTCCCTTCTTATCAGATGTAGACACAGTGTCGGAAGTATTCTCACAGAAAGGCACGCAGCACCGCATTTTCTGTATATTTTCTTAATTGTAAAGATCAATAGGATTGATTTATATTTTATTTTCAATTCAATTCTTCTTTATGGCTTTCATTTGTGCCAATTGGGCACAGCTTATCTCGCCAGTGTCACGTGGATGGAGAAGGCACGAAGGAGATATTGTATAAGCGAAAGTTTAATTTTGATGGAAATTCTAAATTGTTGATATTTATATAATATAACAGTATGTTAGTCCTTAACCTAGAACAACACAAATAACACAGATATAATACAATATATATACAGTAACTAATTATATATACAGATAATTATAATTTGATTTTATTACATTCTATATATTTACATAAAAATCTACAATAGGGACTGGACACAAACATCAACAGACATTTAACACTAATAGGACGAGGGACTTTAGAAGGGAGAACATCATAAAGAGGATGAAGAAGTCTAGGGCAGTTAAAAAGGAGATGAGAAACAGTGCCTTCGTCTAAGCCACACTCGCAGATAGAGTTATCCCTAATCCGGAGCTTATGTAGGTGCACAGGTGTACATGAATGACCAAGACGCAAACGGGAAATAGTTGTTAACACCCACCGTTCAGTCAGTTTCTGAGAAAAGAACCATGGTCGTCTTGGTATATTTGGTTGGATAGAAGAGTAATGTTTACCTTTCACCGATTTAGATTCAATCCAGAAGGACTCCCACGATCTATCCAGATAAGTTTTTGCAAGGGCAGTCAAGTCTTGTGATGAATTTTCAAAATGGTCTAAGGTTCCAGTTCCTACAGCTGCCCTTGCACAGGAGTCAGCAGTCTCATTTCCAGGAATACCGGAGTGGCTAGGGATCCAAACGAGCAAAATGGATAATCCTTTTTGATAACATGACAGTAGAGCGTGCCTGATCTTTAAGATAATGTGAAATCTTGACTTGCTTCTGAAAGGATTTTCTTTAATAGACATTAAACAACTTAATGAGTCTGTAAAAATAACTGTCTGTTGTATGTCATGGGAGTGTACAAACAGGACTGCTTCTAGTATAGCAGTGGCTTCTCCTGTGAACACAGAAGACTCGGGAGGACACTTGAATTGTAAGATGATTTTATGCCTGGGAACCCAACAGGCAGCACCGACGCATCCATCAGGGGATAGCTTTGACGCATCAGTGTAAATAGCGAAATGGTTTGACCAATTTTGATGAAATATTGCTTGGAATTTACTGTTTGTATCTGGGGCTCCTTTTATTAGGCCAAGATCTGTGATGATAGGAGGATTGTAAATCAGGGCTTTATATGGGGTGGAAAAAAGTGGGTTGAGTGTAAATTTTGATAACGGGTGTGGCAGGTTAGTAAATTTTAAGAAGCTGTCTAGTAGAAAAGAAGAGGAGTTTCGACAGTGGGGAGTGAGGGACAATTGTGTTAGTTTAGGCCAAAGAGCATGGGATGATAGCTGTAACGATTTGCTAACATACCGGTCACAAAGATATTGGCGCCGGATAGGTAAAGGAGGGTCAACACATTCTACCTGTAGGGCATTAGTGGGGGAAGATTTCATGGCACCTAGAATAATTCTAAGGCATTTATATTGAATTTTGTTTAATTTTTCAGCTGCTGCTTTATTAAATGGGTCTAAAACAAACATACAATAATCCATATAACTGCGAACAAGGGCATTGTACAATAATTTAAGTGAGTAAGGGTGAGCACCCCACCAAACACCTGCTACAGCCCTTATGACATTAATACCCTTTTCACATTTTTTACTAATATACTCACAATGGGTCAATCCGTTCAGTCGGTTGTCTAAATGAATGCCCAGAAATTTAACACTATCGGTAAGATTAATTGGTTGACCATCTATGGAGATTTCAAAGTTAGGAAGGGATCTTTTGCGGGAGAACCTTACCGCCTGACATTTGTCCACAGACAGGGACAGGCCATGGTCAGACAGCCACTGGTTTAAATAATACAAAGCAGAATTAATACGACAGGATACTTCCTCTATACGGCCTGAGCTGTGATAGAGGACAATATCATCAGCATATTGCAAAATATTGCAAAAGCTGTTTACAGACAATTCAAGATCATGGGTATATATGCTGTAGAGCAGAGGACTGAGGACAGAGCCTTGGGGGAGACCTTTCCAGACTAGTCTGGGGGGAAGGGAGGTAGACTGGTGTTTAACCAGAATTGATCTGCCAAATAACAGATTACATATGAGATGTACCATCCTCGAAGGAATACTCAGCTTGAGCAGTTTTTGCCTGAGCACTGGAAGAAGGACATTGTCATATGCAGAAGCGATGTCAAGGAAAACACCCACTAGGTACTCTCCCTTTGTAAAGGCTAAGCGAATGTCTGTTGTCAGTATGCTGAGACTGTCTGTAGTACTCATACCTTTCCGAAACCCAAATTGGGAGGAGGGCAGAATATTTCTACTTTCCACTATCCATTCCAGTCGATTTTTTAGTAAGTGTTCTGCTACCTTTGCTAAAGTAGATGACAAAGCTATGGGTCTATAAGAATTTGAATTTAGAGGGTCTTTACCGGGTTTAAGGACAGGGATAACAATTTGGGATTTCCAGGACTGAGGGATAGAGCCTGATTCAAAACAATTATTAATAATATTAAGGAAATAAGATTTAGCTTTGTCATTTAGGTTGGTTAGAAAGGAGTAAGGCACGCCATCTTCCCCTGGAGTACTGTCTTTTAAACCATTAAGAGCAATTTGAAGCTCAGAAAAAGAAAAGGGGGCATCCATATCATCAGAGTTTGGAGCTGGCGTGGAAGTCAAAAGTAAGTCCTCATAGGGAGCAGAAGGTGGAGCCAGTTTGTTTGCAAAATTGTCAAGCCAATTAGAAGGATTGTTAGTAGTAAGATCAGTATGGTTAAGGGACCGGCGGAATCTTTTAATATTTGACCATACTGTATAGGAAGGAGACCGAGGACTGAGGGATTCACAGAATCTCATCCAGCCGATTTTTTTCTTTTTCGATGTAACCCTTTTGGCTTTAGCATCAAGTTTTTGGTATTTTAAGAAATTCTCTAGAGACATACAAGATGTGTATGTCTCTAGAGAATTCTGCAGAGGGCAGAAGTTCTTTTATCAAATAAATCACTGCATTCATCATCCCACCAGGGGGGAGAGAGCAAGTGATTTTTAGGAGGATATTTCTTGGGAATATAGGAGTCAGCCGAAGATTTGAGAGAATTTAGAAATGAATTGTAACAAATCAAAGTATTTCCATGACCTTCAAGATTTGGCAGGGAGTCTACCATGCGGTCAACAGATTGAGCATAAGCAGCCCAATTAGCTTTTTTAAGTTTGTATTTCAAAAGAGGATCATGGATTTGGATGGGCACGGGTCTGTTGTTTAAAGAGATGATAATAGGAAAATGGTCACTGCCATAGGTGGAAGGGAGAACTCTCCAATTTATTTGAGATGCCAGATTTGCAGAGCACAGGGTAAGGTCCACTGCTGATTTTGGGTTCTGATTGGGATACACCCTTCGGGTTGGAGAGCCATCATTAAGGACGCAGAGGTTGATGTCATCCAAGATGTCCATCAGCAGTGGGGCACACCCATCTGTGGCATAACACCCCCACATAGTGTGGTGAGTGTTGAAGTCACCCATGGCTATGACTGGATGAGGTAGAGATGATAGAAGGGATTGTATTTCAGGGAAGAGCGAAGGGGAAGGGTGGGGAATATACAGAGAAACAAAAGAAATATCTAGGGTACGGACAGCTACAGCATTAAACAGTGAGCTGTGGGGAGGAAGAGGGATTTGGGAGTAGGGAATAGAGTGCCGAACAAGGATGGCACTACCAGCATAACCATCACTCCTGTCGTCCCGCAAACAGGAGAAACCCGGGACCCGGAAGCGAGAACCAGGAGTCAACCATGTTTCCGAGACAGCAACAATGATAGGATTATGCTGATTTAGGATACGGATTAATTCATGTTTTTTTGGACGTAAACTTTTACTGTTCCATTGCACTAGGATTGTTGGGTCCATTATTTAGGATGTTGAACAGTTGGGTTATGTTATGGGCAACGTTGGGCGGTAGGGGGATTTCACTACATGGTGCTATTACACTAAGGAGGAATTCTGAGAGGATTTCTAAAATTCTACCTTGAGAGGGAGGGGTATCAACTTTATTATTGTTGAAAGCACAACCATTAGGGAGGGATGAGGGACATTCACCGACAATATCTTCATGGGCTCTTTTATCATACCCTTTCCCCAGAGGTGCACGGGGTCGAGGGGAGCGAAATGTTGTCTTGCGATAGGAGGTAGTTTTAGGAGGTTGGTGTCTAGGGGTTCTAGAGGATTGTGTAGAGGAAGGTATTTCTTTCGCTATCTCTGAATACAAGGTACGCACAGGAGGGAATTGAGATGCTGCCTCCATGTAAGATATATTGTTCTGTGACATTACCATTTTAATTGACTGTTGTCGGGCAAATTCAGGGCAGTCCTTGTCAGTGGCAAAGTGTTTGCCAGAGCAATATAGACAGGAAGCTTCAGTGGGTAAGACCTGACATGTATCTCCTGTATGGGGTTGTGTACACCTATAACAACGAGGCTTTGACCTGCATGCAATTTTAATATGACCAAAACGGCAGCAATTTAGGCACTGAATTGTCGGGAGTTTGTAGGTTTCGACAGAAAGAAAAGTGTGGTAAGAATAGACCTTATCAGGGAGCATTTGCCCTCTGAAGGTCAGGACAATAGATTGGGTTGGCACCCAGGTGGTGACACCCTCACTGATTGATTTTCTGTTTAGCCGTCTGGCTTTGAGAACAATGCCACAACCAGTTGGGAGCTCCAAGGACTCCACAAGCTCGTCCATGGGCCAGTCCACAGGAACTCCTTTAATAAGACCCATCCTGGAGATGTTATATGTCGGTATTACTGCTTTATATTTACAAAGTTTAAGGATTTCATTATTTAAGAAATTATTGGCTGCCTGGGCAGAGGAGAATTCAACAGAAATTTTGTTTCGACCAAGATTTTTGATACCATCATTGATGATTGATGAGATCTTATGCTTATGCAAAAATTGGCCGAAGCTAATGGCTCTTAGAGAGGCTCCAGAAGATGGGTCTTCGACTTCCCGAGAGACCTGCACAATAAACGGGCCTACGTCGTCCAAGGAGTATGACCTGGGGCCGTCGGAAAAAGAAGGATGAACATATAGATTTTGGACAGAAGCAGAGGGTTGAGAGTCGTTTACTTTTTTTGAGGACGGGGCATCACCATCCTCTCCATGACGTTTGCGGGATGTGGATGTCCCGGGGTCGGGAGGTTTAGGTGGGGGATCTATGTCCATGTTTTTTTATTTTGACTAAAATTAAAAAACTGCAATAAATTATCTCACCAGCACCACTAGTGTTAGTAATACGAATGTATATCAACTATTTAAATGAGTAAAAGTACACAAAAAAACCGAAAATTCACCGAGTCTTCACTAACACGTGCGTCAACCAACACTACGCAAAGATATATTTTATTTTAACCTCAAATTAAATATACTTGACAGTGACACAATGCCCCGACCAAGGAACCTATAACTGACACTTGGCACTGACAGTCAGATAGTGACTGATACTTACAGGGTTGCCAGATTTCCAATTTGATTGTTTTCATTCGGTTTGTCACATGCGATTAAAATCCCTTCTCATTTTATAACTTTTCGTACTCTGATATACTCTAAGAGTACTGAGGCCTGTGTGCACCAAGATTTCGGTTATCATATCCAACGGTTAACATAAGCTAACTATAAATTTACTGTTCACGACAACCAATAAGCCGGTTAAGGACGTAAGCTCGGTTAAGGACATAAGCTCGGTTAAGGACGTAAGCTCGGTTAAGATAACCGCCCGCCCGGGATATTTATGAATTATAGTAGTGTCAATTGGATTAATTTTAATCCATAATTTTATTTCTCCAGACGACATTTTGACTGTACCACGTTGCCATCCTAAAAGACTAAGAAAAATAAAAAAGAAAAACGATTTTTAACTGTTTGCTTTATTTTATTTAGGAAAGAGTTAAAATCATATTTTAAGTTCAAACATAAATATCGTGATAAAACATTAATAATTATATATAAGACATCAGGAATTAGTAATTAATATTACTTTTTTAACATAAACTTCGATGTAACTATAATTTATTCTATAGCAACACTACGCCAAACACTATTTGTCATTTTGACAATGACAAATCGAATTGCATTCATTATGTGATGTATTTGTTTACTGGGTGCATTGTTAAGGTGTTCCAAGATATTGTCGTTACTTTTCCGTTTTTCTTTCGACTTGTGCAATCATTATGAACTCCAAATCTTTATACACGACGACCCGCGCTTTCCCACTGGTACTGGTCGAAGCCTAAATGTTGACATCGCATAGAACTCTATTAAAACCCCAGTTTAACACGGATGTTATGCCTATAAAACGTCTGCTACGATTGAAAGAAGTATTCATTGTGGTACCGATGTTAGCCAAAGGATGAGACGACCTGAATCTTGTGGAGATGATGTCCGTTACACGAGAGTGGATCGTGGCCCAATTGCCACTACGTAATACTCAAATAAGTATTAAGTCACCGTTTTATTTCTGCGTATAGTGTTTTGTTCATAGTGCTTAGTATTGCTATACAATTAAACGCATACTTTGGGTATTTCAATAAAATGTATATTGGGCCTGTGAGTGTTGACAGTTACAGCAGCCTTAATTCTCGGATCAACGTCGATCGTGGGTTCCAAAGCTGCAAATCGGTTCTTTAGTTGCACCTGCTTTGGTTTGAAGCCACGTTGGCCGAAGAGTAGACTTCATCAAACATAGTTAAATATAAATAAACTATATTAAAATATGTTTTGTATATTCTTGACAAATGCGAAAAATCTTTTTCCCTAAACTAATATTAGAAAGAATATATTCTTTCGGGCGCCCCGTGACACACATGTTTAATTTTTTTATATGCATGAAACTTGGTCCAATTTTAACGATAACAGAAATTTCGGCTGCACCTTATACAGTACCTCTCCTTTACCTCTCCACTGCGCTTCCCGTCGCGATATAAAACACGTTTCAGGCAAAAGTCTTTGCTTAATACCTACTATGAGATTTCATGTGCCTGGCTAAAGCACTCTTTAGTGCACTTTTATAATTACATATGTCACAAGAATAAGGCTTTTCACCAGTATGAGTTCTCTTATGCCTAAGTAAGTCATGTCTATAAGTACTTTTGTAATTACATATATCACAAGAATAAGGCTTATCACCCGTATGAGTTTTCTTATGCCTAATTAAATTTTTTTTTGTTATACATTTATAATTACATATATCACAAGAATAAGGTTTTTCACCAGTATGGGTTCTCTTATGCGTAATTAAATTAGTTTTACACGAAAATTTGTAATTACATATATCACAAGAGTAAGGTTTTTCACCAGTATGGGTTCTCTTATGCGTAATTAAGCTGTGTTTGAGCGCGGAAATTTTGAAACTGCATGTATCACAAGAATAAGGTTTTTCACCAGTGTGGATTGTCATATGACCAAGTAATTGACGTTTCTTTGCACTTTCGTAACTGCATATATCACAAGAATAAGGCTTTTCCCGAGTATGGGTTCTCATATGCGTACTTAAATAACTTTTATACGCACTTTTGTAATTACATATATCACAAGAGTAAGGTTTTTCACCAGTATGGATTCTCATGTGCAAAATTAAGCGATGTTTATACACACTTTTGTAATTACATGTACCACAAGTATAAAGCTTTTCACCAGTATGGGTTCTCATATGACTAACTAAGTGATGCTTATACGCACTTTTGAAATTACATATATCACATGAATAAGGCTTTACACCAGTATGAATTCTCTTATGCTTAATTAAGTTACTTTTCATGTATACTTTTAAACTTACATATGTCACAAGAATAAGGCTTTTCACCAGCATGGATTCTCATATGCGCATTTAAATAACTTTTATACGCACTTTTGAAATTACATATATCACAAGAATAAGGCTTTTCACCAGTATGAGTTCTCTTATGCGTAATTAAGTTAGGTTTACTCTTTTTTTCTTTTTTCATGTGCGCTTTTGAAATTACATACATCACAAGAATAAGGTTTTTCACCAGTATGGATTCTCATATGCGTATTTAAATAACTTTTATACACACTTTTGTAATTACATGTATCACAAGAATAAAGCTTTTTACCCGCGTGGTGGCTCTTGTGCGAGTTCTCTTGCGACACAGACTTCTTGGGTTTCTTGTTAATATCATGTAACACGACTACACAACTTGTGAGTCTATTTATATCTATTTTACTATCGCTCTGTGATGGCTGGTTGTTCATATCTTCAGTCTTAACATCATGTATTTGTTCGCTCTTCTGTATCGCATCTGATTCTTCAGCTGCCTGCACTGACGACAGTGCTGCGACTGAAACAACAACATTCTACTATCACTACTCGTTTACTTCATTATTCACAATTGAATACAATTATTGATATTCTAGAAAGACACAAGACTTATATTTTATAAGCAATTTTTTCAGTTTAAGCAAGGCCGGGCTAGAATGCTTGCACTACAAATGCACGCGTCGAGCGCTCGGCTCGTGCTCGACTGTGCTCCGCTGCTCATTCTGTTGATAAAATAGTGTTGCCATATGAACAACGCCAGCGCCTTCATTTTTTTTTCTCTTTTATGTTGTGCTGTATATTCATGGTCCATGGTCAGGTACAGCTAATTCAATAGTTACAGTTACAAACCAACATAAACTTGTCACTCACGTTGTGTGTGAGGGGAGTGTGGTGTCGGGGGAGGGTCAGCAGTCCGCCTCTGCATTCCTTGCCTGTAAAACATCAACATATCTCTGGTAAGGAAACTGCGGACTGTTGCGGTAAAACAGCTGTACATGACCTTAGCGCCCTAGGTACAAAATACTTGGACGAGTCTTGAAAAAAGTTTTGGGATAGTCCAATACTCTCAAAGGTAAGTATTATGCCTCGATTCAGCCCGACATAATCAGATGACCATGGTTTCTTATCACAGACATACTGACAGAAGGGTCACCTCAATAATAAGCATTAAAAAAAATTAATAGGTACTCCTCCATGAGTCGTTTTCCTCAGGGTCGTGACCACCTCCATTTATGACCTGCCTTACGATGTTACGCCATCTACTCCACCGTTGCCGGTCCCAAGCCCGGATTCAAAAGGAGGGTTGGTCAGGAGGGACCATACCTGCCGTAAAAGGTCAACGTCGAGTCTCAGGCTGCGGTAAATAACCTGAACCACTCCACTTAACGCCCATGAAGCGGTAACCAGAAACCTGAATAACCTCTAAAAGAATGACTCGGAAGGAAAAGGGAACCCACCGAGATTATATTTCCAAGAAAACCACCCCATTCATAGGTACTACTAACATAATTATTAATTATTTTGTATTATAATTATTTTGTAGTATCCTAGATGGTGATTAACCTGTATAAAATGTAGGCATTTATGTACCTGGACATGTAGGCATACAAGGCAATGAGCTAGCGGATGAGCTATCCTGTATGGGCTCGGAGTCGCCTTTCATCGGCCCGGAGCCATGTGTCGCACTTGCACCATGTGTGATAAACATGGCTCTGACATTGTATGCCGAGAAGATGACGGCGGCAGAATGGGACAAGGTAGACAGTAGTAAAAAGGTTCATGAGTAACATAAAGGCAGGTTTTCTAGCGAAGGTAAGTCAACTGAGCAGGAAACAGATATGGTATGCCATAGCAGCGTACACGGCCTTTATAGCACCAGGTCTACACTCTGCGAGTTGGGTACTGCAGTGCTTTCAATAGAGACACAGAGTCTTGGAGCACATTATGTATGAATGTGACGGACTGGCTAGAAAGCGAATGGATCTCCTGGATCAACCAACTCTTGGAGTGGATGTTTGAACTAATATAGGGGAGGTAAGGGCGATGTGAGTAAAAGATCCAAAAGGGTCGAAGTGCACCTGCTATGTCGAGCCACACCATACTAATAAAAAACCTGTATAAAATCTGCTGTTTACAGTGTCAAAATTAAGTTGGATGTATAGTCAATTACATTTAATTCCCAGATTACACTGATCAATCTTTGAGAGTGTGTTCCATACCACGTGACATTGGCGCCGTAAATGGTACCTAGTTGGAAGTTGAATTGACATACTGTAAAAGTAAGTCTAATTTTTTCTAATTCGCATTTAAAGAATGTGACAGCGCAGTAGCAGAGTGCATGAGACGAATATCTTAGCATTCCATATAGTACAAAAGTGGGGACGAGATCACGCAACACAATTATAATTACTTCACAAACAATGTATATTGACTTTGCACTGTTGTGTCATTATATACTGACTTGTTTCCGAAGTGGACTGGTTCCCAGCTCACGGCTGCACGAGGCTTGCACTCTCGTGGTGAACCACATCCACCGGCACTGGCAGCAGTCTGTAAAATACAATACTAATGCATTATATACATGCCCTTTGATGTCAGTAACATACACAACAGATATGGAAGTGTCATACACGCTCACAACTAACCCTTCTATACGAAAGCCAAACTCGATTGAGAATGCTTGTCAACAAACAAATTAAAAATGACGGTAGAAATCACTAGTCATTTTCACACCTATTTTTTTAAATTAACTAGTTAATGAAGAATTCATGTCAATAAATTAGATTAGTAAGCTTTAAACTAATTAATATATTCAATATATTTTAAATAAGATTTTTTAAAGTAACAAAAGACAATTTTAAATTTATTAGGCATAAAATGTGTTGCATTGTCTACCTTCATTTAAATTTGTTTGTTGACAAGCATTCTCAATCGAGTTTGGCTTTAGTATAGTTAGTACAATGTCATGCCTCGGAGAGTATAATCAACCATCTGTCGTGATCATAATCACTAACTGGGACAAATTAATTAGTCCGATTATGACAATGATCAACAAAGGATGCAAGAGAGCTGTAACCAACAAAGTGATGGTAAAATTAACAACATAAATTGTCTCACCTGGATATGCATGCTCATATGTTCATAATATGCTTTTCCTTGCATAAATGGTTCAAAACAAAGTGCACATTTGAAAATAGCGTTCTCACACTTTATGACACTCTGTGTTTCTGCTCCAGATTCCAAGTTGTCCAAGTGTTCTTTATTGGATTCAATGACGTCATTTGAATTATCGGCTTGATTATCATCCTCATGTATCACTTCCACCTCATCAACAAATGATATAGAGTCCCGACTAACTTCATCTTTGACAACTGCAGCAACATCTCCTACTACAGATTCCTCTAGTTCTGGCTGTTGGTCTTCACCAGAGTGATATATGTACAAGTCACAGTGGTCAGGTTCTAGTGTTGTTGACACTAAATTATATTTTAGTTGATTTATTGTATGGCTCATCATTTTTATATGCTGTATTGTAATCTGAAATAAGTCCATTGTTATTAAATTAAAATATTTAGATTTATTTTAATTCAAATTTTCAAATTCAAATTCATTTATTGCGAATAGAGTAGGTACATGGAGATCGTATAGAAATATTGTAGGTTCTTCCAAATTCCGCCTTACAGCTTGCAATGTCCTTATCACTAAAAATACTGGTAATAACTCTGTCATTCCAAACAATTTATGATTCTAACGATTTAAAGTGTTATTATTAGAATTACTCACTAATGCATGTTTTTTAAGCAAATCCATCATCAGTGTATGGGCACTCAAGGTCGAATCTCTAAATCTTCTAAAGTTAATCAATCTCTGAGCACACAGCACACAGAGTGTTTGTCTTAGATATCCTCCATGATACAACTGAAACAAATGCACAGATTCATCACAGGCATTCAACAGTGTCAAACAAAATAGTAACTTACTAATCATGCTATAAATATCATAGTAAGCCCTTAGGTTACTTTTTAACCGATGAAAAAAATGGAGGAGGTTCTCAATTCGACACGTATTTTTTTTTATGTATGACCATTGACCACGCATAACTTTTTACAGAGTTGTCCGATTTTGATAATTATTTTTTTATTAAAAAGGGCAACTTCCAAGGTGGTCCCATTGTCATCACGTTAAGATCTGATGATGATATCCTGGGGAAATTGAATGAACTCTTCAAATTTTGGAGGCACGCTTACAGCGATTTCGGTTTTTATCTCGGTATAGGTAGCTTTTTGGCTACTAGTACCGAATAATATACTATGACAGTATAGTACGAGTACCTTACGTGGCGATAAATCACTAAAAAGTAAGAAATAAAAATTTTTAACAAAAAAAAGAACTGGCTCAAAACACACTAAAAAGTAAACAATAACTGTGTCATTTAGTTGCTTTAATTTACTTAAGCATATCTAGGAATCGGTGCCAGCCAAGGTTTCTACTTTAAGGACGTTACCTAGAACCGACAAACTGCTTTACTACATAAAATAAATGTTCCTTAAACTTGCTGGCACCGACTCCTAGATATGCTTAAGTAAATTAAAGCAACTAAATGAAACAGTTATTTGTTACTTTTTAGTGTGTTTTGAGTCGGTTCTATTTTTTGTTAAAAATTTTTTTAATCATAAGTTTTAAATAAACGATCATATTTATTGCCCATAGTTGTTAGTTTATACTTAATATCTTTAGTTGTTACCTGCTGCATTACCATGTACAGACTAGTATATTGCTATCCTTATCTAGCACACCTCTCGCTCTATTGTATATACCCATCTCGCTCTAACTTATAAGTTTGTCTCTTTTACCTGTACACTATTATGTTATAATAAACGTTAAAGAATGCGAGCGCTTGTAAAGCCATAAAACCAGACTTTCCACTAATTTTGCACGCACTTCACTCTCGCCGCTTGAAGCGTACGCATCTCTTCATAATCAAGATTTACTACGTGTTTAAGTTCAACGCGTCTCCCACTGCGGCTTGGACCTTCTTAAATCCACCACAGCATTATATTCAGTGTAAAGCGAGGCTTACGGCAGTCGTCCAGACACACTAATTGTATCTACTGTGTTTACCTACTATAAGTTATATAATAAATAATCAAAGTTTGAGTGTCTCGTCATTATACCTTCCGATACTAAGTGCCCAACCCTCTACAACTGACTACAAACTACCAGAGTTGCTAAACACCTTTTAGGATCGGACAGGGTTTTATTATCACACTGTACAGATGATGTATCAGAATACAAATAATAATAAGCTTAACCAACTATACAACTGAACAAATTATGATTCTAAAACTATTTTCACCACACTGACACATGTTCAGTTTCAATTCAGATTAATCACACACTTACAGGCAGTCCAGTTAACAGTTCATATGCCGCCTCCAACTTGTGCTTACTCATTAGAATCAGCTTGCTGTCAGTGTCCAGGCACATCATGCATATCTGTAAATATATTTTGTATATAGAGAATAAGAATTGTTCCAACCTTTTTTATTATTGCACATACCTATTGCAGTTATTTCCCATGTAGAGCGAGTAGTCACAACACATTATTAAATATAGACAGCCTGTTTGTCTGTTTACAATACACTCATATCAATAGATTTTTATATAGTCTTTGTTGCCCTACAATTTTTGAAAATTTCCTCGTTTTCATTCCAGGATCCTGGTTTCCTTGTTGTACCACCACCGGACTATCTACTTTCCATTATCCGGTTCATAAACGAGGAAGTTATGCGCGAACACACATAAAAAAAATATATATATATACAGTCGAATTGAGAAACTCCTTTTTTTTTAAATCATTTAAAAACCAGACTTTCCACTAATTTTGCACGCACTTCACTCTCGCCGCTTGAAGCGTGCGCATCTCTTCATAATCAAGATTTACTACGTGTTTAAGTTCAACGCGTCTCCCACTGCGGCTTGGACCTTCTTAAATCCACCACAGCATTATATTCAGTGTAAAGCGAGGCTTACGGCAGTCGTCCAGAGACACTCGCTCGCATCGGTCGTGACTAATTGTATCTACTGTGTTTACCTACTATAAGTTATATAATAAATAATCAAAGTTTGAGTGTCTCGTCATTATACCTTCTGATACTAAGTGCCCAACCCTCTACAACCGACTACAAACTACCAGAGTTGCTAAACACCTTTTAGGATCGAACAGGGTTTTATATCACACTGTACAGATGCTGTATCACAATACAAATAATAATAAGCTTAACCAACTATACAACTGAACAAATTATGATTCTAAAACTATTTTCACCACACTGACACATGTTCAGTTTCAATTCAGATTAATCACACACTTACAGGCAGTCCAGTTAACAGTTCATATGCCGCCTCCAACTTGTGCTTACTCATTAGAATCAGCTTGCTGTCAGTGTCCAGGCACATCATGCATATCTGTAAATATATTTTGTATAAATGAGAGAATAAGAATTGTTCCAACCTTTTTTATTATTTCATAGTTTGTACAGGCAGTATGTAAGCACATACCTATTGCAGTTATTTCCCATGTAGAGCAAGTAGTCACAACACATTATTAAATATAGACAGCCTGTTTGTCTGTTTACAATACACTCATATCAATAGATTTTTATGTAGTCTTTTGCAGGAGAGTGTTAGCATAGAAACTTTTTAGCAACAAATGTTGCCATAAGAACTTACAGACAAATTGTGATTTGTGAACATGTTTCAGATTTGTTTATTCTGTTTCAAATTAACAGACAAACATACAAATCAAACGCTTTTCTGTACAACTTACTATTACAACCAAAATTAAAAAGTCAAAATTTTACTATTTACATATTTGTTCCTGTAAGCATCAGTATTTAAGTTAAAGTCGGAGCAAGGAGCAGAAGTATCAATATTACATGCACAGGCACAAAAACAATACAATACCATAAAAATACCTTACCAGCACTGGTGAAGGAACAGCATCTGAGCGAATTTGCCTTTCACAACCTTGTGTTGTATAGAAGTCATCATCTAAGAAATGTTGTGAGCAGACCACAGCAGGGTCTGGCTGGTGAGTGTCTTGCATGCCGAGGGCTCTGAGCCAAGCAGCACGGAGATATGTGTCAGTGGGAAACCTGCAAATACATCATTCACATTGTACACTTCAATGTATATGAATTTAACACAGAGGTTGGATGCTAATTGATATATTGACTCACCCTAGGTTAGTCTAACCCAGTGATTCTCAACCTTTTTTTGTTGCGGCACATACTTAACGATTTCAAAATTTGGCGGCACACAAAGAAAAACATAAAAATTATTCACTCACTACAACACACTGCCTAAATAGTTTATGACAAAATTTTAAATACACCAAGAGCCCGCTTTGCGTCGCTAATGCGTTCCTTTTTTCCACAAATTTGGTTCAAAACACGGATAAAGTCAGTAATTCGTTACATTTTTTTTTTGAGAAAGGCAGTCTATAAAATAGAAACACTGAAAAATCAAGGATTTAATGGAGAAAGTAATATAAAACTTTGCTTTGAATAAGTAATCCCGTTGGTAATTAAGATTAAATCAAGTTTAATCGCAAAACAAATGGCCTATGGTGACTGTAATAATGGTTTAGACCCAAAAAATTTTTTTTTGTGGATTTAAATATATATTCATGTTAAAAATATTTTTCTTTTAAAATGATATAATTTAATAATATTAACATTATTATAAATTTGCAAAATTTGGCGGCACACAAAAGTGCCACGGCACAGTGGTTGAGAATCACTGGTCTAACCGAAAGAATATATTACTCTAAACATTACAATACTAGTCATATCTTTCCTTAGACAAGTTTTAGATTACATCAACACTACACCAAGGTACAGTGTTTTGTCGTGGCACAGCTGCACTTTTATATGACATCCTATTAACACGCCACCATTAAAGACCTGTTACAGATGTTCAAAGACTAGACTTTCTTGTCAGTGTTTCAGTTTGTTGTATTTTAAAACTGGCCCAACAAATGTTGTCCTCCTTAAAGAGCAGCCTATGGTATATTTTATTCAAAAATCTTAAAGATCTTTAACTTTCTTGCTATTATAAATTACACAAATATTTCTATAGCAGCGTGAATTGTAAAGATGGCAATATATAATATATTGCCAATCTCACAGAGACATATTGGTCAAGTCAGTCCTAAGAAAGTGTTACATGAGAAAAGTCCCGACGTACGAAGTCGGTTTATTAACCTGTGTATGTGCTTTGCTTACAACTCTCACGCCGGAATACTCAAACGCAAAAAATCAAATAAAAGTATGACCCATGTCAACTCTTGTTGTCTTCTTTAGACATTCTGCATTAGAAATCTGTTAAAATAAGTAGTCATGCGACATATTTTAAATTTGATTTAAGTATGAGTGAGTAATCGGGCGTCAGTCTTCCCGACTCTAGATGTATCGACAAGCAAATCAATATCTCAGATTATTTTATTTGTACTTACTCATGAAAAGTTAGTCTTTTCTTATTAGATGTAGACACAGTGTCGGAAGTATTCTCACAGAAAGGCACGGAGCACTGCATTTTCTGTATATTTTGTTAATTGCACAGATCAATAGGATCGATTTATTATTTATATTTTATTTTAACCTCAAATTAAATACACTTGACAGTGACAGTGACACAATGCCTCGACCATGGAACCTATAACTGACAGTCAGGTAGTGACTGATACTTACAGGGTTGCCAGATGTCCAATTTAATTGTTTTAATTCGGGTTGTCACATGCGATAAACAAATACCCTACTTTTCTCATTTTATAACTTTTCGTAGTTTGATATACTCTGAGAGTAAATCTACTAACCTGATTATAATGAAACTTGCAGTATTCCCTGAGTTAGAGTAAACCTATTTAAATAAAAAGAATTTTTTGTAATCCAACTGATTACATTATTTTTATAGTCTTTAAGACAAAAGCAAACATACAGATGTACAAACACACATACATTTGTTTGGCACGCATATTCAGAAGCACATATACAAAAAGTGGAATTCATTACTAAGGCCTGTGTGCACCAAGATTTCGGTTATCATAACCAACCGTTAACATAACTTTACTATAAATTTATTGTTCACGACAACCCGTACGCCGGTAAAGAACGTAAGCTCGGTTAAGATAACCGCCCGGTTTACGTCCTTAACGGGCGTACGGGTTGTCGTGAACAGTAAATTTATATTAACCGTTGGTTATGATAACCGAAATCTTGGTGCACACAGGCCTTAGTCATATTCGGTTTGTATTTTTAATTGTCTTTAAGTTGTTTAAAATCGGATAGTATTGAAATAACCAACATTTAATATATTACCTGCATTTAGATATATGATCTATAGATCAATAGGGCCCTATATATTCTAAAAACATTATAAAAAAGAACAACCTATATGACGACCTCCGTGGCGCAGTGGTATGCGCGGTGGATTTATAAGACGGGGGTTCTGGGTTCGATTCCCGGCGGGGCAGATTGAGATTTTTCTTAATTTTTCTTGGTCTGGCTGGTGGGAGGCTTTCGCCGTGGCTAGTTACCACCCTACCGACAAAGACGTATCGCCAAGCGATTTAGCGTTCCGGTAGTATGTCGTGTAGAAACCGAAAGGGGTGTGGATTTTCGTCCCACTCCTAACAAGTTAGCCCGCTTCCATCTTAGACTGCATCATCACTTAACATCAGGTGTGATAACAGTCAAGGGCCAACTTGTAGTCGATAAAAAAAATGCGGATATTGATTCTGAGGTCCCGGATTTGAATCCTAAGCTCATTATTTTAAGAAATTTAGAGTTTTTTTTCCCAAAAACAAGAAATCTGTGGTTAAATGCAAACTCTACGGAGATAAGTAGTGTATCATATCAATTATATTTATTTGCTAATTTGATTGCATTGAAAGTGTTTATTTAATTTTTTTTATTTTACTATAATGTTTCTAGTAGCTTTCTTAGAGAATGCGACTTTTTATTTACTTACCGCTTAATCTCAAATTCACGAGGTCAGAACACAGCAGATAGTTTGCTCTTCGTGTCCTGCGCCAGCCAAACACTCGACGAAAGGCATAGGAATAGTCAGAGAAGTAGTGGGACAACATTACTCGTCATGCCGCATTTCACGGCTATCGTCGTATTTTGTCGGTTTCTTAACAGGACTCAAAGGACCGGCAAATGACAAGTGTAGAACGTCGCATCGCGCATGCAGTGTAGTGTGGGCAGTATCGCGGCAGCGTAGCGCTGTTTACTTAATCACAGGTAGCATGTTCGAGGAGCACAGTGTAGCCCATAGGAAGGATTGTGGTGGCAGGTCAACGCGTATATTCTTTACGAGTAAAATGTATGACTATTAATGTCGTTATTGATTGGTAACTGAGAACCGCCCACTTAGTAAGGGACTTAGGAGGTTTGTTGATGTGTGTGAGCACACACTTGTGCACTAAACAAAACAAACAACAAAGGGGACTGTCCATTTTTGGCTCAGCGTGAACTGAATTCATAGAAAAAACTAATTATACCAAAAATTATCTTTTATTTAAACATGAATACTTATGAATTATAGTAGTGTCAATTGGATTAATCAGTATTTTAATCCATAATTATGTTTTTCCGGCCGACATTTTGACTGTACCACGTTGCCATCCTAAAAGACTACGAAAAATAGAAACGATTTTAAACTGTTTGCTTTATTTTACTCAAGAAAGAGTTAAAATCTTATTTTAAGTTCAAACATAAATATCGTGGTAAAATATTAATAATTACTTAAAAGACATCAGGAATTAGTAATTAAAGTTTCAGAGCACGGTGGGTACCCCTCGTGCTGTCAGGCAAATAATGACAGCTGTCATTATGATCCGTCTCTACCCGGGTAGCCGTGCGGGCCTCAACGAAGGTTTGATTTTTTAGATGCTAAAAACTAAGTTTTAGTTTTAAAAAAAATATTGTTTCATATTCTGTGATAAATTTCCAAGACATTGATATTGAAATTGGTATTATTCTGTGTTTATTTTTAATCTTATTGGACAGTTGCTCGAATGCGAAATGATAAGTGATTTTTCGTGATTTGTGCAAATTAATTGAATGCAAGTACAATTTTTATTACAAAACTAATTATTTTGCATACAGTGATTGCTTTAACGTAACTTGTTTTAAGAAATACATCGAAAATTTTGAATAAATCGTGACAACATCCGATACGTATCTTCTCGAATTACGCCCGATTTATGCATGTGAATGATAGTGAATATTACTAAAAAAGTATAAATTTTACTTGTAAGTCGTGTACATAAGTATTTAATAACATATTACTGTAAAATATTAGAAAATTATTTATTATTGTGCAACTAAAATTTCATGTTCCTTGAGTTCCAAATGACCGTTTTGTCTATCAATACCAAACAAAACACTTTCGTTTGGTCAAACGAGCTATTTTGGTCTTTATTTGTGAAGCGCTAAGGACAGTTTACCGGTAACCAATAGGAATCCCTTTGTATGTAAAGTAGGACATAGTGATGTATCGCCGTGTGTAAAAGATGTGTGTAGAAGATATGAGGTTCAATTTATATTTGTATTTTGTATAATTATAAAAAGCAAATACAAGTTACTTGAAAATTTATGTTTAGAATTTTTTTAACAAAAAAAAATCAAAAGATCCGGGTGCTCACAGGAGTGACAATAACTAACACACGATGACAAAAACTTTTTATTTATTTATTATAAAGTATGGCAGAAAACTGGCGAGAGGACAAAAACCCGCCGGCCGATATCCTCAACCTAATCTATGACTGTAGCGATGAGGCTGAGATAAGCGCCGACGAAGACCTGCTCCGTCATGACGGTGTATTAAAAAGATGTAAAATTAAACAACAACAGAAATGAGTTCTACAATAACATTTCGAAAATACTGTAGGTAGTTAAAAGTAAAATTTAATAAAAATGAGAATCATTTTATTTTTATTCACATTATATATAGCCCAGTGCAGATAGCCTCAAACATAATAAAAAGTAAAAGAAAATCACAGTAGGATGAAACCCATTTCAAAAGGAAGAGAATGCCATAAAAATTAATGGAAAAATAAATTACGGGCGATCTGAGGTCGGGAAGGGGTAGAGGGTGAGGGTTTAGGGGTAAAAAACGGATTTTCTCGATTTCTGGCAAAACTAAAAGTCCTATGGGAAAGAGTTATATGGCAAAGTTGTAGGTAATAAAAAGATCTAAAACTTTTGTTCCTACACTTTTTTCACATAACCTCAAAATTTATGTGAAAAATTCAAAAAACCAAGTTTTTGGTTTTATATTTTTATCTTTTACAAAAAAATTTTTTTTTAACGAAATTTTGTGAAAATTTACCTTTTTATGTCCCAAATACGCTGTAATTTATTTGATTAAAAATATTTATTTTTTCACCTTATTTTGAATTAATATCGAAAAAACACCCTAATTTTCAATCGAAAATTCACCCGTCAAAATATCAGCTTTTTTCAAAAAGTTGGTATGGTTTCTGTTTGTTGAAATCTCTACTTTCCGAAGGTGAAAAAATATATATATGTTACCATAGTAAACCTTCTCAGAAAAGGCAAACCTAGGCTAACGGTTTTTACAGCTGCAATGAAAATGCAGGCGTAGATGCCTATTTATTACTATTTTAAGATAATGTAGGTCGCTCAGGTATATACCTGAGTGACCTACGAAACATTTTAGCCCACTAAAAGGTCACATACAATGTCAACATAGAAAAGTGGAGACGGGGCTAGGCGGATCTGAGCTTTGTTGGGTCTACATACTTTTTTTTTAACACTGAGAAATGTGTTTATGCAAAGATATTGGGCAGCTAACTTCTCAGAGGGTATGTAGGACTCATCGACTGAGAACCAACCGGAATACCCGCTAAAACCAAGCGATGTTCCGTCCAATCGTCTGGTGATTGGGTGCCGGGAGCATCGTAAATCTTCCGTAACCTAATTAGCAGAGTCCACCGAGCCAGACCCTCAACTGGGCCTTACTACATACCTGCTATTACGTAGCAGCAGTAAAAACCGTTAGCCT
The DNA here is from genome assembly GCA_034621355.1 of Mycalesis mineus. NCBI lineage: Eukaryota > Metazoa > Arthropoda > Insecta > Lepidoptera > Nymphalidae > Mycalesis > Mycalesis mineus. Next base: position 841,800 of record JAXAVZ010000103.1, on the reverse strand, counting down.
AGTTTTTGCCTTTTCTGAGAAGGTTTACTATGGTAACATATATATATTATTTCCCCATCGGAAAGTAGAGATTTTAACGAACAGAAAGCACAATAATTTTTTGAAAAAAAAATATATTTTGACGGACAATTTTTCGGTTGAAAATTAGGTTATTTTTTCGATATTCATTCAAAATAAGGTGTAAAAATTAATATTTCAAATCAAATAAATTATAGCGTATTTGGGACATAAGAAGGCAAGGTTTCACCAAATTTTATGAAAATAAAACTATATTTGTAAAAGATAAAAATATAAAACCAAAAACTTGGTATTTGTATTTTTCACACTAATTTTGAGGTTATGTGAAAAAAGTGTAGAAACAAAAGTTTTAGATCTTTTTATTATCTACAACTTTGCCATTCAAGTCTTTTCCATAGGACTTTTAGTTTTGCCGGAAATCGAGAAAATCCGTGTTTTACCCCTAAACCCTCAACCCCTACCCCTTCCCGACCTCAAATCGCCCGTAATTTATTTTTTCTTTCATTTTTATGGCATTCTCTTGCTTTTGAAATGGGTTTCATCCTACTATGATTTTTTTTGGTTTTAAAAATTATCGACCCTGGACTAATAATAATACCTTACAAAAAGGATGACTGTCGACAAAATTACCAAAAGTGAAAGAACATCCCTAGCTGTTTTTATATTTCGAAGTGTCGGGTGGAGTTGTGTTTTAAGTGTTTTTATGGTAAACATACCAATTGTTTTTGTTATATTGTTTACAATAAATAGATAGCATAGACACTTGTTCTTTAGACTTTGTTTGTATTTTCATTTATTTTTCGTAATCTAACACACAACATAGTTCCAAAATGTTGAACCCGTAAAACAAATATATAAAGTTTTGATTATATCAACATTTTGATAGATAAAAGTTAGGAAATATATCAATCAAGTCATTACATTTTACAGAATGGCAAAATATGGCTTCAAAGAAGATTATTTATTTAATTTTTTGTAAAGTAACGTATCAGACCGATACAGAAAACAGCGCGCGAGCGAGAGGGCACTACGCCCGTAACTGACACTGACAGCAGTTGTCAGATTTCGGACCCAAAGATTTCTGTCACCGTTTTAATTCTGCGTAGTGTTTTGCATATAGTGGTCAGTGTTTCAATACAATTAAACGCATACTTTGGGTATTTCAATAAAATGTATATTGGGCCTGTGAGTGTTGACAGTTACAGCAGCCTTAATTCTCGGATCAACGTCGACCGTGGGTTCCAAAGCTGCAAATCTTTTCTTTAGTTGTACCTAAAAGTGTTCCGCAGCTGCTTCGGGTTGAAGCCACGTTGGCCGAAGAGTAGACCTTATCAAAATCTCTCTCTCTGCAGTCGTTTCTTCATGACTGAAGATCGTGGTCCTGGTATGATCCAAGTCTCGAACGAGTCCACGCCTTCCATCTGCTCCTGTTGGTGGCCATCTTTGCTAGCGCATAGAATGACTGCTTGGACTCACTCAGCTGATCAGCCCATCGTGTTGGGGAACGGCCTCTAGCTCTTTTTCCGTCCGTGCTGCCCATTATTATTAGCTTTTCCAAATTACTGTCTTCCCGCCTCATGATGTGTCCAAAATAAGCCAGAATCCGTTGATAGCAGATGGATGAAAGCCTGACCTTGATTCCGAGCTGCGACAGAATAGATGCGTTCGTGCGCTTAGCTGTCCAAGGTATTCTGAGCATGCGCCTCCAGCACCACATCTCGAACGCATCTATTCTTTGCCTTTCTCTTGCCTTTATGGTCCAAGTTTCAACTCCATACATAAAGATGGAGAAAATTAAGGCTCGGACAAGGCGACTCTTTGTCTTGATTGATATGCCTCGATTCCTCCAGATTTTATTCAGACGTGACATAGCGCTCTTTGCCATTGCTATGCGTCTCTTTATCTCTGGCGCACAGTTGCCGTCACTGCAAATCTGGGATCCGAGATAGACATATTCCTGTACGATATCAACAGATGGTATGATGTTGGTGTTGAGTAATTTCCCCGCCCGATCAACTATCATAATAAATTAAAATATGTTTTGTATATTCTTGACAAATGCGAAGAATCATTTTCCCTAAACTAATATTAGAAAGAATATATTCTTTTGAGCGTCCCGTGACGCACATGTTTAATTTTTTTATGTGCATGAAACTTGGTCCAATTTTAACGATAACAGAAATTTCGGCTGCACCTTATACAGTACTCCTCTCCTTTACCTCTCCACTGCGCTTCCCGTCGCTATATGAAACACGTTACTGGCAAAAGTCTTTGCTTAATACCTACTATGAGATTTCATGTGCCTGGCTAAAGCACTCTTTAGTGCACTTTTATAATTACATATGTCACAAGAATAAGGCTTTTCACCAGTATGGATTCTCATATGCGTATTTAAATAACTTTTATAAGTACTTTTGTAATTACATATATCACAAGAATAAGGCTTATAACCCGTATGAGTTTTCTTATGCCTAATTAAGCTTTTTTCATGTATACTTTTAAACTTACATATATCGCATGAATAAGGTTTTTCACCAGCATGGATTCTCTTATGCGTAATTAAATTAGTGTTACACGAAAATTTGTAATTACATATATCACAAGAGTAAGGTTTTTCACCAGTATGGGTTCTCTTATGCGTAATTAAATGACTTTTATACGAAAATTTGTAATTACATATATCACAAGAGTAAGGTTTTTCGCCAGTATGAATTCTCTTATGCATGATTAAGCTGTGTTTGAGTGCGGTTTTGAAACTGCATATATCACAAGAATAAGGCTTTTCACCAGTGTGGATTGTCATATGAGCAAGTAATTGACGTTTCTCTGCACTTTCGTAACTACATATATCACAAGAATAAGGCTTTTCACCAGTATGGATTCTCATATGACTTCGTAAGTTAGGTTTACGTGCGCTTTTGAAATGACATATATCACAAGAATAAGGTTTTTCACCACTATGGATTCTCATATGCGTACATAAATTATGTTTATATGCACTTTTGAAATTACATATATCACAAGAATAAGGCTTTTCACCAGTATGAGTTCTCTTATGCGTAATTAAGCTTTTTTCATGTTTACTTTTAAACTTACATATATCGCATGAATAAGGTTTTTCACCAGCATGGATTCTCATATGCGTACATAAATTATGTTTATATGCACTTTTGAAATTACATATATCACAAGAATAAGGCTTTTCACCAGTATGAGTTCTCTTATGCGTAATTAAGGTCATTTTATATTTACTTTTATAATTACACATATCACAAGAATAAGGCTTTTTACCCGCTCTTCAGTCTCTTGCGACACAGACTTCTTGGTTTCTTGTTAATATCATGTAACACACTACACAACTTGTGAGTCTATTTATATCTATTTTACTATCGCTCTGTTTGCTGTTTTCATATCTTCAGTCTTAACTTTTTTTTTTTATCCATCTATTCTTCATGCCTGCACTGCTACAGTCTCGCTAAACAACAACATTCTATATGGGTTAAATGAAATTCTTTTATTTAATATTTTTTTTCCTAATTAAGCTTTTTTCATGTTTACTTTTAAACTTACATATATCGCATGAATAAGGTTTTTCACCAGCATGGATTCTTATATGCGCATTTAAATAACTTTTATACGCACTTTTGTAATTACATGTACCACAAGAATAAAGCTTTTTACCCGCGTGGTGGCTCTTGTGCGAGTTCTCTTGCGACACAGACTTCTTGGGTTTCTTGTTAATATCATGTAACACGACTACACAACTTGTGAGTCTATTTATATCTATTTTACTATCGCTCTGTGATGGCTGGTTGTTCATATCTTCAGTCTTAACATCATGTATTTGTTCGCTCTTCTGTATCGCATCTGATTCTTCAGCTGCCTGCACTGACGACAGTGCTGCGACTGAAACAACAACATTCTACTATCACTACTCGTTTACTTCATTATTCACAATTGAATACAATTATTGATATTCTAGAAAGACACAAGACTTATATTTTATAAGCAATTTTTTCAGTTTAAGCAAGGCCGGGCTAGAATGCTTGCACTACAAATGCACGCGTCGAGCGCTCGGCTCGTGCTCGACTGTGCTCCGCTGCTCATTCTGTTGATAAAATAGTGTCGCCATATGAACAACGCCAGCGCCTTCATTTATTTTTTCTCTTTTATGTTGTGCTGTATATTCATGGTCCATGGTCAGGTATAGCTAATTCAATAGTTACAGTTACAAACCAACATAAACTTGTCACTCACGTTGTGTGTGAGGGGAGTGTGGTGTCGGGGGAGGGTCAGCAGTCCGCCTCTGCATTCCTTGCCTGTAAAACATCAACATATCTCTGGTAAGGAAACTGCGGACTGCACTTAGCGCCCTAGGTACAAAATACTTGGACGAGTCTTGAAAAAAGTTTTGGGATAGTCCAATACTCTCAAAGGTAAGTATTATGCCTCGATTCAGCCCGACATAATCAGATGACCATGGTTTCTTATCACAGACATACTGACAGACGGGTCACCTCAAGTAAATAATAAGCATTAAAAAAATAAAATTAATAGGTACTCCTCCATGAGTCGTTTTCCTCATGTTTGAGGGTCGTGACCACCTCCATTTATGACCTGCCTTACGATGTTACGCCATCTACTCCACCGTTGCCGGTCCCAAGCCCGGATTCAAAAGGAGGGTTGGTCAGGAGGGACCATACCTGCCGTAAAAGGTCAACGTCGAGTCTCAGGCTGCGGTAAATAGCCTGACTAGTCCACTTAACGCCCATGAAGCGGTAACCAGAAACCTGAATAACCTCTAAAAGAATGACTCGGAAGGAAAAGGGAACCCACCGAGATTATATTTCCAAGAAAACCACCCCATTCATAGGTACTACTAACATAATTATTAATTATTTTGTATTATAATTATTTTGTAGTATCCTAGATGGTGATTAACCTGTATAAAATGTAGGCATTTATGTACCTGGACATGTAGGCATACAAGGCAATGAGCTAGCGGATGAGCTATCCTGTATGGGCTCGGAGTCGCCTTTCATCGGCCCGGAGCCATGTGTCGCACTTGCACCATGTGTGATAAACATGGCTCTGACATTGTATGCCGAGAAGATGACGGCGGCAGAATGGGACAAGGTAGAAGGTCTAAGGTACTCAAAAAGGTTCATGAGTAACATAAAGGCAGGTTTTCTAGCGAAGGTAAGTCAACTGAGCAGGAAACAGATATGGTATGCCATAGCAGCGTACACGGCCATTATAGCACCAGGTCTATGCTCTGCGAGTTGGGTAATTCTGAGTATCCTATCTGCTTTCAATAGAGACACAGAGTCCTTGGAGCACATTAAGTTTGAATGTGACGGACTGGCTAGAAAGCGAATGGATCTCCTGGATCAACCAACTCTTGGAGTGGATGTTTGAACTAATATAGGGGAGGTAAGGGCGATGTGAGTAAAAGATCCAAAAGGGTCGAAGTGCACCTGCTATGTCGAGCCACACCATACTAATAAAACCTGTATAAAATCTGCTGTTTACAGTGTCAAAATTAAGTTGGATGTATACTCAATTACATTTAATTCCCAGATTACACTGATCAATCTTTCAGAGTGTGTTCCATACCACGTGACATTGGCGCCGTAAATGGTACCTAGTTCGAAGTTGAATTGACATACTGTAAAAGTAAGTCTAATTTTTTCTAATTCGCATTTAAAGAATGTGACAGCGCAGTAGCAGAGTGCATGAGACGAATATCTTAGCATTCCATATAGTACAAAAGTGGGGACGAGATCACGCAACACAATTATAATTACTTCACAAACAATGTATATTGACTTTGCACTGTTGTGTCATTATATACTGACTTGTTTCCGAAGTGGACTGGTTCCCAGCTCACGGCTGCACGAGGCTTGCACTCTCGTGGTGAACCACATCCACCGGCACTGGCAGCAGTCTGTAAAATACAATACTAAAGTGTCATACACGCTCACAACTAACCCTTCTATACGAAAGCCAAACTCGATTGAGAATGCTTGTCAACAAACAAATTAAAAATGACGGTAGAAATCACTAGTCATTTTCACACCTATTTTTTTAAATTAACTAGTTAATGAAGAATTCATGTCAATAAATTAGATTAGTAAGCTTTAAACTAATTAATATATTCAATATATTTTAAATAAGATTTTTTAAAGTAACAAAAGACAATTTTAAATTTATTAGGCATAAAATGTGTTGCATTGTCTACCTTCATTTAAATTTGTTTGTTGACAAGCATTCTCAATCAGTTTGGCTTTAGTATAGTTAGTACAATGTCATGCCTCGGAGAGTATAATCAACCATCTGTCGTGATCATAATCACTAACTGGGACAAATTAATTAGTCCGATTATGACAATGATCAACAAAGGATGCAAGAGAGCTGTAACCAACAAAGTGATGGTAAAATTAACAACATAAATTGTCTCACCTGGATATGCATGCTCATATGTTCATAATATGCTTTTCCTTGCATAAATGGTTCAAAACAAAGTGCACATTTGAAAATAGCGTTCTCACACTTTATGACACTCTGTGTTTCTGCTCCAGATTCCAAGTTGTCCAAGTGTTCTTTATTGGATTCAATGACGTCATTTGAATTATCGGCTTGATTATCATCCTCATGTATCACTTCCATCTCATCAACAAATGATATAGAGTCCCGACTAACTTCATCTTTGACAACTGCAGCAACATCTCCTACTACAGATTCCTCTAGTTCTGGCTGTTGGTCTTCACCAGAGTGATATATGTACAAGTCACAGTGGTCAGGTTCTAGTGTTGTTGACACTAAATTATATTTCAGTTGATTTATTGTATGGCTCATCATTTTTATATGCTGTATTGTAATCTGAAATAAGTCCATTGGTATTAAATTAAAATATTTAGATTTATTTTAATTCAAATTTTCAAATTCAAATTCATTTATTGCGAATAGAGTAGGTACATGGAGATCGTATAGAAATATTGTAGGTTCTTCCAAATTCCGCCTTACAGCTTGCAATGTCCTTATCACTAAAAATACTGGTAATAACTCTGTCATTCCAAACAATTTATGATTCTAACGATTTAAAGTGTTATTATTAGAATTACTCACTAATGCATGTTTTTTAAGCAAATCCATCATCAGTGTATGGGCACTGAAGGTCGAATCTCTAAATCTTCTAAAGTTAATCAATCTCTGAGCACACAGCACACAGAGTGTTTGTCTTAGATATCCTCCATGATACAACTGAAACAAATGCACAGATTCATCACAGGCATTCAACAGTGTCAAACAAAATACCAACAACAAATTAAAAATTTTCACCACACTACACTGTGTTTAATTAGATTAATCACACACTTACAGGCAGTCCAGTTAACAGTTCATATGCCGCCTCCAACTTGTGCTTACTCATTAGAATCAGCTTGCTGTCAGTGTCCAGGCACATCATGCATATCTGTAAATATATTTTATCCTATTACTATTATAAAGGCGAAAGTTTGTATGGATGTATGGATGTATGGATGTATGGATGTTTGTTACTCTTTCACGTAAAAACTACTGAATGGATTTGAATGAAACTTTACCACAATATAGCTTATACATCAGAATAACACATAGGCTACATTTTATACCGAAATTCCCACGGGAACGAGAACTACGCGGGTGAAACCGCGGGCGTCCTCTAGTATATAATAATGAGTAAAAAATAAATGTTTCATCCTATTTCATTACATAGTATAAACAGGTATACATAAGAAGATACCTATCGCAGCTTATTCCCACTTAGAGCAAGTACTTAAAACACATTAACCTAAATTTTTATGCAGTTTTTTGCAGGAGGCTGTGAGAATAGAAACTTTACCACAAACTGTTGCTATAACAACATATAGATAACTAGCAGTCGCTCGCGACTTTGTCCGCGTGAAAACCTCTTAGGTACCCTTTTAATTTTAAAGACAGACTTTCATATAAAGTGTGCTCTTTCCCCGCTAGCCCTCTCAATTTAATTTTTTTATAGTTTCCCGTCAAGCAAGCAAAGCAAAACGCAAAAAGTTATATATCTGCCAAAATATAACAGTACTTTTTAAGATGCATAAAGTTTTCATACAATGTTTTCAATTATATCCAATAGTTAACTCAGCGTACGCGCATAAAGTTGATTTAACAGATTTTTGCGATCTGACTTGCGCGACCAAAACTGTGATAACTCGTTTAATATATACGAAACAAATATAAAATATCATATAATATAGATAAGGAACCCATCACGGCGGCGACGATGATCTGCCTCGGCACCTCACGGCCACACCCCAACCACACTGGGCGACCACTACAGAACCATCATCCTTACACTCTCAGAGAACATCTCCCTACATTCCTTCAACCGTCTTGACTCAACGACAGCTCGCTTTGAACTCACTGAATCTAATCTTTGTTCCGCACACGAAATAAATTTGAATTGTTCCATTCTTTTAACTTATTCCTTTTTTAACTTGCATTTACATTTAATCCAAATGAGGTTTGCAACTATAAACTCTTTTACTTCGTAATTCCTCCGATGGGTCATCCGTAACAATATATATATAATTTATAAACATATTACAGATTTGTTTATTCTGTTTCAATTTAACACAGTCTCAAAACATATTGAGGTCCGCTTGCGTCGGTTTTGACTGACACACGTGTGGTGATTTTCTGAGTGATTTTTGTTGTGAAAAGTAGCCGGTCTTTGTATTTTATTTACATTTCTAACACTTATATCGTATTCTGGTGGTGGTGAGTATTTAGTTTTAGTAAGGATGGAGGTGGATCCACCTCCAAAGCCCCCAGATCCGCCAGATGGGTCTGTGAAAGAAAATGGGGACACGGGTAATGTCCAAAATAGGAAACGTCATGTTGATAATGACAAAGATACCGACAACGCGGGGAAAAAATCCGCTACTAACCTCTCCCAACCCTCAATACAAGCAATATATACCCATCCTTCCTTCTCAGAAGGCCCCAAGGGCTATGACGGTGAAGACGTGGGCCCATTCATTATACATGTGTCTCGAGAAATCTCAGACCCGTCAGCGGGTACATCAATTAGAGCCCTGAAGTTCGGTCAATTCTTGCATAAAAATAAATTTAATGATATAGTTGTTGATGGCGTGAAAAACATTGGTCGCAATAAAATTAGCGTTGAATTAAATTCCGCTCTGGCTGCGAACCTATTTTTGAACAGCCCATTATTAAAAGTAGCAAAATACCAGGCAATTATTCCAACCTACAATATAACTCGGATGGGCCTGGTAAGAGGTGTCCCTACCGAGTGGCATTTGGATGAATTTGTAGAATCTCTGAAACTACCAAACGGATGTGGTCAAGTATTAAAAGCCCGCAGGCTAAACAGAAAGACGACCAATGAAGGTGTTGTTCAATGGGTACCCACACAGTCTGTTGTCGTAACTTTCAGGGGTCAAATGCTCCCTGCTAAAATATTTTCCTTCTATACTTTCCTCCCAGTTGAACCTTATAGATATCCTACAATCCAGTGTCTGAGCTGCTGCCGTTTCGGCCACATTCGTGCTCAGTGTAGGTCTAAACCTAGATGTTACAGGTGTGCACAACAACACACAGGGGATTCCTGCGAGGTTCCTCAGGACAAGGCAACTTGCCTATACTGTTCTGGTACCCATTTCGCATCCGACAAAAAGTGCCCTGAGTTCATCAGACAACAAAATATCAAGCTTGCCATGTCTGAGGAAAATATTCCGTACATAGAAGCTTCAGCACGTTTCCCACCAGTCCGCAGGCCACTTGCTGAGATGTTCTCCACCCCCTCTTTCTCTCCCAGGCCTTCAGCTACCCATCCTACAAACCCTGGCTCTCCAGGCAATATGAACTCCCCGCGCAAATCCTACAGAGAGACTATCCTGCGTTCCCCTCGCCCTCGAGCCCCTATGAATAAGGGCTTTGAAAATATTGTAAATAATCCTTCTTCGTCCCTTCCCAATGGTTGTGGCCTTAAGCCCAACCAAAGTGATAATCTCCCATCACAAGGTAAAATGATTGAACTACTCTCAGAATTACTACTAAGTATTATTGCTCCATGTAGTGAGTTTCCCCTACCGCCCAACGTTGCCCAACATATAAACCAACTCTTTAATATTGTTAAAAATGGCCCCAATAGAAGTTCTGCAATGGAACTGTAAAAGTATAAAGACTAAAACACAAGACTTAATTTCAATAATTAACCTGCATAATCCTGTCATTGCTGCCATCTCGGAGACATGGCTGAGGCCTGGTTCCCATTTTCGGCTACCAGGTTTCTTTTGTTTGCGGGATGACAGGGGTGACGGGTATGCAGGCAGTGCCATCCTTCTTCGGCACAATCTCCCCTACTCTTCTATTCCTCTCCCTGCTCATAGTGACCAGTTTAATGCTGTTGCTGTGAGAACTCTTAATATTTCCTTTCTATCTTTATATATCCCTCACCCTAATTCTTCACTAATTCCAGAAATACAGTCTATCATTGCATCACTTCCCAGCCCAGCTCTGATTATGGGTGACTTCAATGCACACCACACATTGTGGGGGTGCTATATCAACAACAATTTTGGTTCTCTGCTGGTGGACATTGCTGAGGATACCAATCTGTGTATTCTCAATGATGGCTCACCAACTCGCAGAGTTTACCCATCCCAAAACCCAAAATCAGCAGTTGATCTTTCTCTTTCTTCTCCATCCCTTGCATCCCAACTCACCTGGAGAGTACTTCCTAGCACGTTTGGTAGTGATCATTTCCCTATTATTATATCTTTAAATAATAGAACGCTCCCTCCTAAAAACCCTAGCCCATTACAAAAGTATAAACTGCACAAGGCTGATTGGGCTAGTTATGCTCAGTCTGTTGATGATTTGATGGACTCTCTTCCAGCTCTTGAACATTGTGGTGATTCTTTGGTCTACTATAATCAATTTGTTAAGTCTCTTATTTCTTCAGCCGATTCTCACATACCTAAAAAAAAACCTTCTGCTAGAAATCAGCTGCCTTCTCCCCCCTGGTGGGATGAAGAATGCACTGATTTATTTAGCCAGAGATCTATAGCAGAAGATGAGTATACGGAATGTATGTCTGGCGAAAACTTTATTAAATTCCAACGCATAGCTGCTAAGATTAAAAGAATGATTTCAAAAAAGAAAAAGTTTAGCTGGACCGCATTTTGTGAATCACTTAGTCCTAGGTCTCCATCCTCAATAGTGTGGACTAAAATGAGAAGATTCCGCAGATCCCTGAATCACTCTGATCCCATCTCTAATAATCCGACTGAATGGCTATGTAGTTTTGCTGATAAGATTGCTCCCCCTTATGTCCCAATTTTGGAAGATTTTCCTAATTTCCCAGTTACCTCCACTGTGGATGATATGGATGCCCTCTTTTCCTTCCCAGAACTTCAAGTGGCCCTCAGTGGTTTAAAAGATTCAGCCCCAGGAGAAGATGGTGTTCCCTACTCTTTTTTAGTAAAATTAAATGATAAATCTAAACACTATTTTCTTGACATGATAAATAATTTTTTTGAAAAAGGTTTTATTCCAGATGCCTGGAAAAACCAATTAGTCATCCCCATAGTCAAACCTGGCAAAAATCCATTAGATCCAAATTCATACAGACCTATAGCCCTGTCATCCACCTTAGTGAAAGTTATAGAGATCCTCCTCAAAAATAGGTTGGAGTGGTTAATGGAAAGCAGAGAAGTACTGGCTTCTTCCCAGTTTGGATTCAGAAAGGGGTTCAGTACTGCAGACAGTCTCAGCATACTCACTACAGATATTCGAAATGCCTTTGGAAGGGGAGAGTACCTTGTGGGTATATTTCTAGATATTGCTTCTGCTTATGACAATGTAATTCTTCCGTCACTCAGGCATAAACTGCTCCAGCTGAGTGTACCTCCGAGGATGACACATTTCATATGTAACCTACTCTCTGGTAGGTCAGTTGTTATAAAACACCAGTCTTCCTATCTTCCCCCCAGATCAGTCTGGAACGGTCTTCCCCAAGGCTCCGTCCTTAGTCCTTTGCTTTACAGCTTATATACCTATGACCTAGAATCATCTGTCAACAACTTTTGTAACATCTTACAGCATGCTGATGATATTGTCCTATACCATAGCTCTGGCTCCATAGATGAAATTCACCAACGCCTGAACTCTGCTCTTTATTACCTATCCCAATGGCTTTATGATCACGGCCTATCTCTGTCAGTGGATAAATGCCAAGCGGTGGTATTTACAAGGAAAAGATCTATCCCACACTTTAACTTTCACTTTGAGGATCAGCCCATCAACTTGGTAGATAAAACTAAATTTTTAGGAATAATACTCGATAACAGACTGAACGGATATGCACATATAGAATACATCATTAAAAAATGTGAAAAGGGCATTAATGTTCTACGAGCTGTAGCAGGAGTATGGTGGGGTGCTCATGCTTATACGCTAAAACTACTTTATAACGCCTTAATTCGAAGCCATATGGATTACTGTTCATTTGTTTTAGAACCTTTGAATAAAACCATTTCAGAAAGACTGAACAGAGTCCAATACAAGTCCCTTAGAATTGTACTAGGGGCAATGAAGTCATCCCCTACAAATGCTCTGCAAGTTGAATGCGTTGATCCCCCCTTACATCTCAGACGACAGTACCTCTGTGACAGATTTATCAGCAAGGCACTTCAGCTCTCTTCCCACCCACTATGGCCTAAACTAACCCAATTGTCACAAGTCCTTAGGCCATCTAACTCCCCCTCATGTTTGCTCAATAGTTATCAAAAAATTTTCAATCTTCCTTACCCTTTACTATCATTATCTGTGAACCCCCTCTACTCAACACCCTATCATTCCCTTATTTACAACCCTCCAGTGATCACAAATCTCGGTCTATCTAAAGGGGCTCCTGACAACAACACAAAATTACAAGAAATTATTCATCAAAATTGGTCAAATCACCTACTTATCTACACAGATGCTTCAAAATTATCCCCTGAAAGTTGTGTTGGCGCCGCATGTTGGATCCCTAAGTATAAAATAATTTTACAATTTAAGTGTCCTCCACAGACTTCAGTGTTTACAGGAGAGGCTATTGCCTTGCTAGAGGCAATCCTGTATACCCAATCCCATGACATAAAACAAACTGTAATTTTTACTGACTCCCTTAGTTGTTTATACTCCATCAGGGAAAATCCTTTTAAAAGTAAATCAAAATTCCCCATTGTGCTAAAGATCAGGGAGGCTCTGTTCTCATGTCATCAGAATGGACTGTCCGTGACACTTGTGTGGATACCTGGCCACTCTGACATCCCAGGGAATGACACTGCGGACTCCTGTGCTAAATCTGCAGTCCAACTTGGCTCACTAGAACATTATAGGAACTCGTCCCATGACCTTGCGACCCTATCAAAAAAATATCTAGATGAGTCTTGGTCAATATTTTGGAACAAGTCAAAAACCCTTAAAGGTAAGTTCTATGCTTCCATTCAGGCGGATATACCTAAGCGACCTTGGTTTTATCATCACAGATATGCTGACAGATGGGTCACTTCTACCATCTGCCGTTTAAGAATTGGCCACGCCTGCACACCTGTCCACCTACACAAAATTAGAGTAAAGGATCACTCTCTGTGTGAATGTGGTCTAGACGAAGGCTCTATTTCTCATATCTTGCTCTGTTGCCCTAAACTTCTCCATCCTCTCTATGATGTCCTTCCCCCTCAATTTCCACGCCCTTTAAGTGTTCAATGTTTGTTGATGTCTGTATCTAGTCCTCGTTGTAAATTTTTGTGTAAATATATTAAATGTAATAAAATTAAGCTGTAAATATTGTTTTATAAAAATACTAATTGTACTATAGTCTAACAGTTACTAACTATTTTGTATTGTTTTAGGTGGTGGTGATTAACATATAATTAAAAAAAAAAAAAAAAAATCTGCTTCTTAAAGTGTCAAAATTTAGTTGGATGTATACTTAATACACCAACCTACACCAATTATTCTTTTAAAAGTGTGTCTCTCATACCACGTGACATTGGCGGAGTAAATTGTACCCAGTGTGTACAACTAGAAGCCATAAAATAAATAAAAAAAAAAAAAAAAACATATTGAACGCCTTTCGATACAACTTACTATTACAACCGAAAATAGAATGTCAAAATTTTGCTATTTATTACATGTTTCTGTAAGCATCTGTATTTTTGTTATAGATAAGATAGAGCAAGGAGTAAAAGAATCAATATCAAATGCCCATGTACAAAAACAAACATAAAAATAACTTACCAGCACTGGAGAAGGAATAGCATCAGAGCGAATCTTCTTTACACAACCTTCTGTTGTATAGAAGTCATCATCTAAGAAATGTTGTGAGCAGACCACAGCAGGGTCTGGCTGGTGAGTGTCTTGCATGCCGAGGGCTCTGAGCCAAGCAGCACGGAAATATGTGTCAGTGGGAAACCTGCAAATCACCATTTTACACTTCAATGTATGTGAATTAAACACAGTGCTTGGACGCTAATTGATATATTGACTCACCCTAGGTTAGTCTAACCCAAAGAATATATTACTCTAAACATTACAATACTACTCATCTCTTTCCTATGAAAAATTCAAGACTACACCAACAAGATAGTGTTTTGTCACGGCACGGCTGCACTTTGATATTATGTGCAAACTTACCTTTGGTTCTATTAAAATTGTCATATTAACAAGCGAACATTAAAGATCTTGTTCTGTTGCAGATGTTTAAAGATCATACTTTCTTACCCAGTTGTTCTGTAAAACTAACAGACCCAACAGAGATTGCCCACCGCAAAAAGTATTCTATGGTAGTTTTATTCAGAATTCCTAAGTAACTCTAACTTTATTTCATCATTTTATTAATTACACAAATATTTCTATAGTTCTTTCGCTAGCAGGGTGTTGAAATATGGCAAAATATTGCCCATCTCACAGAGCATGGAGACATGTTTGTCAAGTCAGTTCTCAGATAGTGTAATCTAACAACAGTCCCGTCGTACAAAGTCGGTCAATTTTCCTGCGTGTGTGCTTTGTTTACAACGCTCACACCAGAATACTCAAAGGCATAAAATCAAATAAAAGTATGTCCCGTGTCAACTCTTGTTGTCTTCTTTAAACATTCTGCAATAGAAATCTGTTTAATTAATCTGTTGAGTTTGAGTAATTGGGCATCAGTCTTTCCTATTCTAGATATATCGACAACTGGCAAACAAATCAATTTCACTCAAATTATTTGTACTTACTCATGAAAAGTTATTCCCCTCTTATCAGATGTAGATACAGTGTCGGAAGTATTCTCACAGAAAGGCACGCAGCACTGCATTTTCTGTATATTTTAATAATCAGAGTCACAGATCA
Organism: Mycalesis mineus; assembly: GCA_034621355.1. Classification (NCBI taxonomy): domain Eukaryota; kingdom Metazoa; phylum Arthropoda; class Insecta; order Lepidoptera; family Nymphalidae; genus Mycalesis; species Mycalesis mineus. The sequence continues at coordinate 826,356 of JAXAVZ010000103.1, read as the reverse complement.
ATAGGATTGATTTATATTTTATTTTAACCTCAAATTAATACACTTCACAGTGAAAACATAACAGACACTGACACCTGACAGACAGGTAGTGACAGATACGTACAGGGCTACCAGATGTCCTATTTGATAGTTTTCATACGGTTTGCCACATGCGATAAAAGTACCCTCTTTTCTCATTACATGAGTAATAATTTTTTTATTAAAAGTAACCGACTTCATAATACCTAGGTCGAAGAGACTTTTCGTAGTCTAATATAATCTCGATGTCAATGACAGGAATAGTCAGACAAGTAGTACGACAACATCGTAATGCATTTCACGGCTATCATCGTATGATGTCAAACGATCGGCAAATGACAAGCGTGGAACGTCGGATCGCGTGCAGTGAAGAAGTGTGGGCAGCATCGATGCATCGCCGTAGCGCTATGTACCATTTCAAAGGTAGCGATGTTCGAGGAGCATAGTGTAGCCCATAGGAAGAATTGTGGTGGCAGGTCAAGGCGTATATTCTTTACGAGTAAAACGTATGACTATTATGTCATTATTGATTGATACCGGGGAACCACCTACTTAAGGGGTTTAGAAGGTCTGTGGACGTGTGTGAGCACACACTTGTGCACTAAACAAAACAAACAACAAAGGAGATGGTCCATTTCAGCTTCACTTATGTACCACATACCATTAAAATGGAAAAAATACATGGATTTTATCAAAAATAAAATTAGTAAACGAAACGAACGATAGTTTTTGAGGTATTAAAAGATGGCTTTCTTATATTAGTCTGTAGGTGATAAAGATGCGGTGACATTGATTTGTCAAACTTAAAATGTCATTTTTGATAACTCCTTTCTCCCATGTTCCGGGCTTTGTTTTTTGACTATAACACATTTTAGACATAGATAGATAGACATCTCCTTTTCAACTGTCCCAGGCTTCTTCATCCTCTTTATGACGTTCTCCCTTCTAAAGTCCCTCGTCCTATTAGTGTTAAGTGTCTGTTGATGTTTGTGTCCAGTCCCTATTGTAGATTTTTATGTAAATATATAATAGAATCTAATATATAAAATTCTCGTGTCAGTTTTCGTTGCCATACTCCTCCGAAACGGCTTGACCGATTTTCACCAAATTTTGTATGCGTATTCAGCAGGTCTGAGAATCGGCTACTATCTAATTTTCATCTAATTTTTTTTAAATTTTTAATGCAAAACAACGTTTGCCGGGTCAGCTAGTTAAATTATAATTATCTGTATATATATATTGTATTATATATGTTATTTGTGTTGTTTTAGGTGAAGGACTAACATACTGCCATATTATATAAATATCAACAATTTAGAACAAAATTAAACTTGTCGGTTTTACAATATCTCCTTCGTGCCTTCTCCATCCACGTGACACTGGCGAGATAAGCTGTGCCCAGTTGGCACAAATGAAAGCCATAAAGAAGAATTGAATTGAATTGAATAATATATTTTAGACATAGATATCTTAGCTATAATGAGAACAAAACTCAATATATTAATCTGATTATTTAGTAATCCGTTAGGTACCTATGCCTAACCAGTAACCATCAAATCAAATGGACCATACGTCAATAAACATTGACAGCAAAAGTCAAAACAACATCAATCCGCCAGATCCGCCACCTGGAGAATGTCTACCATAGATAATATAACTTATCTAAGATCCGCCATGATTATATGTATAGTGTTGCATTGTTTTGAAGATAATAAATAATATTTCGCCCAAATAAAAGTGAATTCAGAGATTTGGCTAATCAAAACTAAATTATTAATACATGTAGTTTTTAATACATGTACAGAAAGTGAGTCTGGGCTCCATACAATTTTGGACCATCTCCTTAATAAAATTAAATATTTATTCTGTATCAGGATATAATTGCTAAAAGTTCTGACAGACATGTTTTATATTTATAAGGAAAGTAAAAACCTATACTAAAGCCAAACTCGATTGAGAATGCTTGTCAACAAACAAATTTAAAATGAAGGTAGAAAATGCAACACATTTTATGCCTAATAAATTTAAAATTATGTTTTGTTATTTTAAAAAATCTTATTTAAAAGATATTGAATACATTAATTAGTTTCAAGCTTACTAATCTAATTTATTGTCATGAATTCGTCATTAAAGTTAATTAAAAAAAATAGATGTAAAATGACTAGTGATTTCTACCTTCATTTTTGATTTGTTTGTCGTCAAGCATTCTCCATCGAGATTGGCTTAAGCATAGTGCATAACACACACTCACGCAAATACACACACAAGCACATACAGTGTGTTTAGTTAAAATCAACATTTCAACATTCTCATTACATGTAACTAGCAGACGCATGCGACTTCGCCCGCTTGGTAAATAGTGTGTCGCTACCTTACAAAAATACCAAAAATAAAACAATGTATTTAACCTTTTTTATATATATATTTAATTCATAATAAGGAATAACTTAAATACAGATAAATAAAATTATTTAAAATTAAATAAAAAAAGGAAATACATACCGCTTCCTTAACCTAAACAAAAAAAAACAAAATAAAAAAGAGTAAAGAATTTAGGCGTCATAGTATTCCTCCGAATTGGTGTCGAGCGGTAAAGTGCCCAGAAGGCTGGCAACATTGCCACGTTGAATGGCAATGCTGATCCTCTGACCTAAAAAGAGGCCAGCCTTCTGATCACGGGAGGAGTCGATCAACCGTTTTGCGATATCTGTATAAAATTATTATAAAAAAAACCAACCTGCTTATAAGTTATGAACTGAAAAGTGGAAAACAAGGATGTCCCCGCCTGCAGCACCATAAAGTATTTAGAATTTTATATAGATATAGTGATCCTTGTTTTCCTCTTTTCAGTTCATGACTTCTAAGCAGTTGGGTTTTTTGTTTTTATAATAATAATTTGATTTGAGACTTTTTAGTTTTAATTTGTGGTATAGAAATGAGACTTGGTACACTTTTTGTTAAAACAGTAATATAAACATGATATGATATTTATATTTTTGAAATGGTCTTTTTACGACCTTTCATTTGATACCCATATTGCTAGGATAAAAGAAAAAAATGCACACGTCTTCCCTTTTTTTCCCCATTTTGAAAATTCATATAGCATATGTCACTTCCACAATTTAGCCAAATTCAACGACACCTCACATGTCAAAATCCGTTCAGTCGTTTAGGCTGTAGCGCGTGCCGAAGAAATGGACATACATACATACATACGCTCGAAAAACATTACCCTCCTCCTGACGCAGTCGGGTAAAAAAGCGAGTACTCGCACCCCACGGTCCATGCGTTTCAACTCCAAACGGCTCGAATACGTAATCTCCGACGAGGTTACTGTATTTGCACCGCTTGAGAGTTTCAGCTGATGCAGCAGCAGCGCCCGCACAGCCCATCGTGCTAGGAAGATGTGAAGGCGCAAGGGTTCCCATGTTCCATGGCATCAATGACATGCCGTCTGGTCTCTTGCCATCGTCGCGCGCCAAGCCGTTAGGTTCTAAAACAGCTGGCACGCCGGCGGTGACAAGGGAACGACGTATGATGTCATTGAGGCTAGCGTTAACCCTTATTTAAGAAAATAGGGTTAACAAGTTATCCTTAAAATATACTATTCCACCTTCGATCATCATCTTTTTTGTGTAATCTAATAAAGAGAAACAATTATTCTTTACATTTCACATAGATAAAGCGGAGTTTAAGATGAAAGCTCCCAGACTGCTTAAGTGACGCAGACTTTTCCAACAATTTTCGTCATTTTTCTTCCAATGTATGTATAAACATGACGAATTATATACTAAAACCTTCCTCAAGAACCACTCTATCTATTGGTGAAAACCGCATCACAGTCCGTTCAGTAGTTTATCGCAGACACAGACAGACGCGACTTTGTATTATAATATGTAAGGATGTTATGATATGGCAGTTCAAATGAACTCTGTGACACAATTAACTATCAATATACAAAGTTTGTGGCGGGAAGGAGCTGGTCATGATAATATATTCCTATGACCATATTTTGACGACCTCCGTGGCGCAGTGGTATGCGCGGTGGATTTATAAGACGGAGGTCCTGGGTTCGATTCCCGACGGGGCAGATTGAGATTTTTCTTAATTTGTCTTGGCCTGGCTGGTGGGAGGCTTTCGCCGTGGCTAGTTACCACCCTACCGACAAAGACGTACCGCCAAGCGATGTAGCGTTCCGGTACGATGTCGTGTAGAAACCGAAAGGGGTGTGGATTTTCGTCCCACTCCTAACTAGTTAGCCCGCTTCCATCTTAGACTGCATCATCACTTAACATCAGGTGTGATAGCAGTCAAGGGCCAACTTGTAGTCGATAAAAAAAGAAAAATATACACTCACTGGGCAGATCCCAATCAATGTTATGAAAAACCAAACCGTGTTCTGGTCTGAGATCTCGCTGCTCAAGTCTGCCGATGGCAGGTTTTTGTTAAACTAATTTTAATCGAATGTTGAGGCAGTGTGCAATGGATTAGCTGACTATGTTGCCTATCAAACAGCCGAAACCACCTGTAATTAGTTTATTTAAAAATTATTTGCGAATATTAATTGCAATCAAAATGTTTTTCAAATCGAAATATATTTTTAAAGTGGTTAAAGTTGCCACTCAATACTGTTGATTTCTTACACCATTATCTGTTTTTCATTTATTTACATAATTTCATTTAAAATGACGTAAAGGTGATTCGAAAGATATTGCCCTTTAATATCACAAATTAATCATACAATAATTTAATAAAATTCATTTGCGGCAATTTTTTTATAGGCATCCTATGACTAATCCATAGCATCCATTAAGATTCATTAAAATTGGAGCAAGTTTTATAAATAAATATTATAATTGTGGAAAAAACACCACATGTTGCCACAAGCAGTATTGTTTTTACTCTGTGGGCAACTTCTGCCTTTGTCATATATTATTTATTTTACCTATAATATATATATATATATATATATATTGTACTTATATATCACTCTTGATATCTAGACACAAATTTTAACTTAGATTATAAATTCATTTTATATAATATTATTTTAATGTATAATTATTACAGCTAATAATTTAATATTTGTCGAATTAGCGCGCGGTCTATGTGTGCGTTGTGTACAAGCAACGCACACACACTGCAGTCCATTTTGAACCACGCCTCGCGGATAGACATATCTAGTGTTTAACTTACGCTGAGCCTATACCTAAGTAATCTATTTATCCTTTTTTTTATCGACTACATGTTGGCCCTTGACTGTTATCACAGCTGATGTTAAGTGATGATGCAGTCTAAGATGGTAGCGGGCTAACTTGTTAGGAGTGGGACGAAAATCCACACCCCTTTTGGTTTCTACACGACATCGTACCGGAACGCTAAATTGCTTGGCGATATGTTTTTGTCGGTAGGGTGGTAACTAGCCACGGCGAAAGCCTCCCACCAGCCAGACCAAGACAAATTAAGAAATATCTCAATCTGCCCCGCCGGGAATCGAACCCGGGACCTCCGTCTTATAAATCCACCGCGCATACCACTGCGTCACGGAGGTCGACAAGTATCCTGTTTTCTTGTATCGTGTATCTTGTGCCTGTGAATAACAAAGTTTAGTCTGTGCTATCGCTGTCATTTCTTCTTCACTCCTTCTGCAACTTGATTTCCAAGACTTTATTATATTAGCGACGTTTCACACGCTCCACCTGTACTTGAGCACACCTCGTCGCTATAACTCCGCTGTCTTATTTCTAAATTAATAAGTTTGTTTATTTCGTTGTTATTTTTTTATATTTAGCAGTTCCACAGAACATGCTTACTGTGGATTTATAGAGGCCGGAGGCTGGAGGCCGACTGAGATTATTGCTTATTAGCTCAGGTCTGGCCCAGTGGGAGGTATTGTCCGTCTGGCTTATTAAACTTACTTATTACATATTCAATAATCTAGTCTTTGTTAAACAAAATATAAATATGTATAAACAGAACAAGGATTTAAACGATCATCTTCCTAGAAATGGACATAAGTGAGTCATATCAGCTTATCGCCTCCGAAAAGTACAAAAATCTTTCATAGGATTGGGTGTACTCTTCTACAACAAGATGCCCAATTCAGTTTTAGATCTGCCATTGCATAAGTTTAAACAATGTATTAAAACTCACTCACTGAGTCAAGGTTATTATACTATCGATGAATTTTTAAATGACAAAGATGTTCAAAGGCAATTGGATCGGCTTTCAACTTCACACAGGAAGTAAAATAAATAACTTTATATAACAACACACTTAATATTGTAAAATTGATAATATTATTAAAAGAGCAACTGTTGAGTTTCTTGCCGGCTCTTCTCAACAGGGCCTGCCTTCCGAGCCGGTGGTAGAGTCACTACAAATAGCCCAATTTGACGTTTCAAAAGTGCTTGTAACAAGCCTACTTGAATTAAACGACTTTTGAATTTGAATTTATTATGTTATATTTGGCAGCCACTCGATTATTTGAAGTACACAAGTAGTTTTTCTTTTAAGTATCTACGTATTGTGTATCTGGGGTGTATTGGACAGTGTCAATGTCGTAAATGAGTAGGCACTTTGTATTTTGTCTCTTTCTTACCCACAGAACCAGTCGTATTTACAATATCACTTCTTTCGTGGGTCTCGAAACGCGGTGAAGAGGCTAAATAATAGTGGACTGTATGTTGTTATAATTTTATTTAGATCTACAATTTACTGTACAATTATGTGAGAACAAAACAAGTATCAAAGTTAACTGCAGTCTAGTGACGCTATATATTGTTGAAAAGTGAATGGCGCGCAGCCGCGCGCCGATGGTCGGTTGTCCCCCCGACCCCGCCGGGGGGAACATGATTCCGTTAGGATGCGCGGCGCGTATGTCGATGTTTCTTAAACACACTGCCGGCGTTGAAGTATCTTCAATCAGTACCAGTCCTTGGCTCAGACGGCAAAGGGCAAATAGCGTTGAAGGCCCGCTTGATGATACCCTTTTGGTCTTTATTTCGGCCACTCGCGCAACGTTGTCCGGCTCGAAGGACCATATGGTGAAGAGGCTAAATAATAGTGGACTGTATGTTGTTATAATTTTACGTATTTTTTATATTGTACGTCGATGTTTCCTGAACAAACGTGCTCTAACTATAACGACTGCAGATATTTGGGCTACACCTTATACTGTGCACCTGTCTTTTACCTCTCCACAAGTCTTTCATTGTTTACTACTATGAGATTTCCTTTACTTGGCTTTGTGCACATTTATATGGTTTTTTATTAATATGGACTCTCACGTGCTTACATAAATTGCTTTTATACGCACTTTTGTACTCACATATATCACAAGAAAAAGGTTTTTGACCAGTATGAATTCTCTTATGCCCAATTAAGTTATTTTTATATGCACTTTTGAAATTACATATATCACAAGAATAAGGTTTTTTATCTTTATGGATTTTCATATGTGTAATTAATTTAATTTGTTCTGTACTTTTGTAACTGCATATATTACAAGAATAAGACTTTTCATCAGTATGATTTCTCTTATGCCTAATTAAGTCACTTTTATGATTACTTTTATAATTACATATATCGCAAGAATAAGGCCTGACACCAGTATGGGTTCTCATGTGCGCAATTAAGTCTGTTTTACGTGCGCTTTTGTATCTGCATATTTCACATGAATAAGGCTTTTCACCCGTATGAATTCTCTCGTGCCTAATAAGGTCACCTTTCTGTTTACTTTTAAAATGACATGTATTACAAGAATAAGATTTTTTATCAGTATGGGTTCTCTTATGACTAAGTAAGTCATGTCTATATGCACTTTTGTAATTACATATATTACAAGAATAAGGCTTTTCACCAGTATGAATTCTCATATGCTTAATTAAGTCACTTTTATATTTACTTTTAAAATTACATGTATCACAAGAATAAGGTTTTTCACCAGAATGGATTCTATTATGACTAAGTAAGTCATGTCTATACGCACTTTTGTAATTACAAATATCACAAGAATAAGGCTTTTCACCAGTATGAATTTTCTTATGCCTAATTACGTGTTGTTTATGTGCGCTTTTGTAACTGCATATATCACAAGAATATGGCTTTTCACCAGTGTGGATTCTCATATGACTTCGTAAGTCAGGTCTATGCGCACTTTTGTATTGACATATATCACAAGAATAAGGCTTTTCATCAGTATGGATTTTGCTATGCTTACTTAAATTACTTTTATACACACTTTTGTAATTACATACATCACAAGAATAAAGCTTTTTACCCGCGCGGTGGCTCTTGTGCGAGTTCTCTTGCGACACAGACTTCTTGGGTTTCTTGTTAATATCATGTAACACGACTACACAACTTGTGAGTCTATTTATATCTATTTTACTATCGCTCTGTGATGGCTGGTTGTTCATATCTTCAGTCTTAACATCATGTATTTGTTCGCTCTTCTGTATCGCATCTGATTCTTCAGCTGGCTGCACTGACGACAGTGCTGCGACTGAAACAACAACATTCTACTATTACTACTCGTTTACTTCATTATTCAAAATTGAATTCAATAAACCTATTGCCAACACTGTGGAAGGTATTTGAAAAGAAAGCTTTATCAACTATTTTTCATGAGAGAGAAATTATTTCACAGAACCAATTCGGATTTAGAAACTGACACTCTACCGTGGAATAAGTGGACAGAGTAGTCAAATTAGACTAAATATTCGAGACGCTTTAGAAAATAAAGAATATTGCAGTATTTAGTAGTACAGTAGGCTTTCGACAAGGTCTGGCACAGCGGATTGCTCTATAAAGCTAAGAATTGTCTTCCACGCAGTATTCTTCCTCTTATTTAAGTCATAAGTCGGCCAGAGAATAATTTGTGTGAAATCTAGGGACGCATACTTGAACAGTCATGATGTTAAAGCAGGTGTCCCTCAGGGATCCGTTTTAAGCCCAACTCTCTATCTTTTACACACTGCTGATATCCCAGTATCAAACGGTGTACCCACCGCTACATTCGCTAATGATACTGCTGTATTGTGCAACAACAAAGACACAAATATGGCTTCGAATATTTTGCAAAAACAAGATGAATTCATGGAAGGTAATGGCGTATCAAAGCTAGCTAAATAAATCAATTCATGTGACCTTTATTTACTCTGTGCAAGGAAGATTGTACTCCTGTCAAACTAGGAACCGATAACATTCCCCATAGCGATACTGCGAAATATCTTGCTATTCTCTGCGATAGAAGCAAACATGGAGAACCAACATAACAAAAAAATGACGTGTGGCACTCGGAGACTGCCGCGGTAAAGCTATTGCACAGAAGTTAAGCAACATCGGGCTCAGTTAGTACTTGGATGGGTGACCACCTGGGAACAACGCGTGATGTTGGCTTTTTAAAATTTTCATTTTTTTTAATTTTTTAGTAAGTATTAGTAAGTTGATAAAAAACTTATGCAATTATAATTATATATTTATAAATTTAAATAAAAAAATAAAACAAACTAAAAAAAATAAAAATATAAAAAAGCCAACATCACGCGGTGTTCCCAGGCGCTCATCCTTGTTGTTGCGATGCGATGTTGCTTAACTTCGGTGATCGTACGTACGATCGACGTTGGCGAACAAAGACGCGAATTAGACAATTTAAAAAAACTAAAAAGGGTGGGAGGTGTTAGGTTTTTTCGTTACGGAATTTCTAGATTCGGTCGCCACGCTCAAGACCCGCGATAGAAGCTAAGCAATAGATTAAAAAACAATGAACTAAACGAAGGATTTAGAAAACTGGCTCACGGGAAGATATTAACATGTGTTGTTTAGCAACTAATTGCTTATTCATTGTGGGGGGCGGCATTGAATTGTGGGGGGCGCCATTGAATTGTGGGGGGCGGCATTGAATTGTGGGGGGCGGCATTGAATTGTGGGGGGCGGCATTGCATTGTGGGGGGCGGCATTGAATTGTGGGGGGCGGCATTGAATTGTGGGGCACAGCTATAAACTTTAATCTGGAAATATTGCAGAGATTTTAAAATGAAATTTTAAAAACTTTCACAAATGCTCCATAGTCCACTAAGATGTCTGAACTGCATGACTATCTGGATATGAAAACTACAAAATAAAGTACAAATCAAACTAAACTAAGCATTGAATTAATTTAATGCTTGTATTACAATTGTACGTCGAACGTTCGGCTCGTGCTCGACTGTGCTCCGCTGGAAGCTGTGTGGCAACACCGCGTTATCAGACATTGTTATTTAGTTTGTAAAAAACAGTGTTGCCAGACGACGCCCGCCCTCATTTTGTTTTCTCTTTTAAGTCGCGCTGTATATTCTTGGTCACTTGTCAGGTATAATTAATTAAATAGTCACAGATAGACAAATCAACATAAACTTCTCACTCACGTTGTGTGTGAGGGGAGTGTGGTGTCGGGGGAGGGTCAGCAGTCCGCCTCCGCATTCCTTGCCTGTAAAATATCAACACATATCTGTTTCTAGGTTATGCCACACACCGCAGGGTATTGTACTAAAAGCAATTGCGATGTGTGGCATAATGTATAAATTTATAATCAATTGTAGAAACATCTCACATGACTTAAGCGCCCTAGGTACAAAATACAAGGCTTCGCCGTGGCTAGTTACCACCCTACCGACAAAGACGTATCGCCAAGCGATTTAGCGTTCCGGTACGATGTCGTGTAGAAACCGAAAGGGGTATGGATTTTCATCCCACTCCTAACAAGTTAGCCCGCTTCCATCTTAGGCTGCATCATCACTTAACATCAGGTGTGATAGCAGTCAAGGGCCAACTTGTAGTCCATAAAAAAAAAAAAATACTTGGACGAGTCTTGGAAAAAGTTTTGGGTTTAAATTAAGTAATTATACTCTCAAAGGTAAGTATTATGCCTAGATTCAGCCAGACATACTCAGATGACCGTGGTTTCTTATCACAGATATGCTGACAGATGAGTCGCCTCCACAATCTCTCGCTTGAGAATTGGGCACACCTACACACCTGTGCATCTAAACAAAACCTGAGTAAGAGATTACTCTTTGTGGAATTCTCCTGCTCTAAGCTTCTCAATCCCCTGTATGATGTTCTTCCTCATCAATTCCCACGCTCTATTAATGTTGAGTGTTTGTTAATGTCTGTGTTTAGTCTTCTTTTTAAATTTTAATGGAAACATATTAAAAGTAATAAATATATATGTCGGCGGAGTAGTATCATGACAGCCACTCGGCGAAGTTCGGTGGTGGCGGGGATGACCAATCGATGCCGATATAAGGCAGCGGTCTGGAGAGACTAGGCTGATTCTTTTCCTGGCGTTCACTGCGACCACATCTCTCAGTCGTGACTCAGATCACGCCAGAGAGATGTGGTCTGCGATCGGTCATCCCCGCCACCACCGAACTTCGCCGAGTGGCTGTTATGATACTACTCCGCCCATATATACCATAATTATTAATTATTTAAATATGATAATTATTTTGTGATGTCATAGATGGCGGTGATTAACCTGTATAAAAATCATCTATTCATAGTAACAAAATTCATGGATACGCAGTTAAAAGTGCTAACTCGCTAATCCCGAGGCTGTATAAGCTACACAATAAGCTAAGTGCAACAGAAATTTTTTTTAGTTCTTTCTCAAAATTTTGTAAATCTGTTAAGTCAGAATTGAGTTCTATGTAGGTTAAATATTTTCTGTGTATACCTAGTAACTTTTGCAAACACAATTAATGTTCAATTAGTGACATGCGGTGTTTACCTGGAATTTGATTTACATTTCAACATATAACTTTTAGATCTTATTTTTATTTAATGAATTATTTGTAAAGCTGTTGGTAAACCTAATAAAGAGAAATAAAAAATTAAGTTGTATGTATACTCAATTACACTTAATTTACACTGATTTTCCAATAATTGAAGTTTGTAACAGCGCAGTAGCACAGAGTGCGTACTACATAGTACAAAAGTGAGGATGAGATCACAACACTATTGTGTCACTATATACTGACTTATATCCGAAGTCGAGTAGGTCCCAGCTCACGACTGCACGAGGCTCGCACTCTCGTGATGAACCACATCCACCGGCACTGGCAGCAGTCTGTCAAACACAATACTAATGCATTACATACATGCCCCTTGAGGTCAGTCACATACACGACAGATATGGAAGTGTCATACACGCTCACAAACTAAACCCTTCTAGTTAGTACAATGTCATGTCTAGGAGAGTATATACAATCATCTGTCGTGATCTATCAAGGATGCAAGAGAACTAAGATATGCGAGTGTCTGTGACCTGCAAAGTGATGGAAAGATAAACAGCATACAATAGTCTCACCTCAATATGCATGCTCATATGTTCATAATATGCTTTTCCTTGCATAAATTTCTCAAAACAAAGTGCACATTTGAAAATAGCATTCTCACACTTTATGACACTCTGTGTTTCGCCCACAAGTTCCAAGTGTTCTTTATTGGATTCAATGATGTCATTTGAATTATCTGCTTGATTATCTTCCTCATTTGTCACTTCCATTTCATCAACAATTGATATAGAATCCCGACTAACTTCATCTTTGATAACTGCAGCAACATCTCCTACTACAGATTCCTCTAGTTCTGGCTGTTGGTCTTCACCAGAGTGATATATGTACAAGTCACAGTGGTCAGGTTCTAATGTTGTTGACACTAAATTATATTTTGGTTGTTTTATTGTATGACACATCATTTTTATATGCTGTATTGAAATCTAAAATAAGACCATTGTTATTAAATTAAAAAAACAATAAAAACCTGATGGCAGCAGCATAATGTAAGAATTATTTTAATGTGTTATTATTAGAATTACTCACTAATGCATGTTTTTTAAGCAAATCCATCATCAGTGTATGGGCACTTAAGGTCGAATCTCTAAATGTTCTAAAGTTAATCAATCTCTGAGCACACAGCACACAGAGTGTTTGTCTTAGATATCCTCCATGATACAACTGAAACAAATGCACAGATTCATCACAGGCATTCAACAGTGTCAAATAAAATAGAATTATAGACATTTGTTTGTGATATAGATGCTGTATCACAAAATAAATAATAATCCATGCTCTTCATCAGCAGCAACCATCATGCATCAACAGTTGGACATAGGCATCTAAGCTTTTAAGGGTTGACAATGGTTAATCGAGCCTTATGTTTTTAGCTTAACCAACTTTAAAACTGAACAAATTATTCTAAAACTATTTTCACCAAACTGACACATGTTTAGTTTCAATTCAGATTAATCACACACTTACAGGCAGTCCAGTTAACAGTTCATATGCCGCCTCCAACTTGTGCTTACTCATTAGAATCAGCTTGCTGTCAGTGTCCAGGCACATCATGCATATCTGTAAATATATTTTATATATAATAATGAGTAAAAAAGAAATGTTTCATCCTATTTTATTACATAATATAAACAGGTAGTACATAAGCAGATACCTATCGCAGCTTATTCCCACTTAGAGCAAGTACTCAAAACGCATTAACCTAAATTTTTATGCAGTTATTTGTAGGAGGCTGTGAGAATAGAAACTTTACCACAGACTGTTGCTATAACAACATATAGATAATATAATATATATAATTTATAAACATATTACAGATTTGTTTATTCTGTTTCAATTTAACAACAACAAACATATTGAACGCCTTTTACAACTTACTATTACAACCAAAAATAGAATGTCAAAATCTTGATTTTTATTACTTGTTTCTGTAAGCATCGGGTTGCCATCTCTAAAATTTGGAAAACAGGACAAGACGAGTGAAAACCCCAGATTTTAGAGTCCGAAAGCCGGAAATGTCAACAAGATCTTTTAAACATATTCAATGTAAATGAAAAATAGTTGAAAATGTCATAAATCACATTTTTATATTTGGAACGGTGAATATACTTAGTTCATCAGTTGCTCGTGGTGTGGTGCGAGCATAGTGTCTCGCGGGCGGCCCAATTTTTTTAATTAATTTATTTTTTAAAACCCGGTCAAACAAACGAAACCTTTCCCGGACGCTTCCCAGATGCCCTCTAAACTAGGACAAATCCGGGGAAACCCGGACAGATGGCAACCCTATGTAAGCATCTGTATTTTTTTATAGATAACTCAGAGCAAGGAGCAAAAGAATCAATATCTAATGCACATGTACAAAAACAAACATAAAAATAACTTACCAGCACAGGTGAAGGAATAGCATTAGAGCGTATCTTCTTTACACAACCTTCTGTTGTATAGAAGTCATCATCTAAGAAATGTTGTGAGCAGACCACAGCAGGGTCTGGCTGGTGAGCGTCTTGCATGCCGAGGGCTCTGAGCCAAGCAGCACGGAGATATGTGTCAGTGGGAAACCTGCAAATACAACATTTTAGTCTAAGATCCGAACTAAGATCGACCTTCACCGAACTGATAATAGGATGAAATATATTTCATGACAAATTTAGTATATTAGAAAATATATTGAAAATAGGTTGCCTAAAAAAATCCTGGACAGACTATTTTTTATTATTTTTAAAAAATAATTTTTATATTCTAGTAAACAGTGAGCGTTATTTTGAAGCAACTTATTTCCGAGTTGTAAAAAAATAATAAATTCAATAAATATAAATCATATATATTAAATATAATATGACACCATATAAAATCAGCTAAATCAATAAATATTTATCAAAATTTATATATATATTTATATTGACAATTGAATTTATTATTTTTTTTACAACTCACGACATAAGTTGCTCCAAAAAAACACTTACTGTTTACTAGAGTATAAAAATTATTTTTAAAAAATAATAAAAAATAGTCTGTCCAGGATTTTTTAGGCAACCTATTTTCAATATATTTTCTAATATACTAAATTTGTCATGAAATATATTTCATCCTATTATCAGTTCGGTGAAGGTCGATCTTAGTTCGGATCTTAGACTATTTGATTTGTACACTTCAATGTACTGAATTAAACACAACAGTTGAATGCTATTTGATATATTGACACACCCTGGCTGCATCATCATTATCAGCATGTATCCGACCACTGCTGGACATAGGCCTTTCCGAGAGTGCGCCACCACACAAGAGCCTTCCTCATCCAGCCTATTCCCACTACCTTTTTAAGGTCATCGGACCATCGGGCTGGAGGGCGTCCTACACTGCGCTTAGTAGTATGTGGTATCCACTCTAGAACACCCTGGCTTAGTTTAACCCAAAGAATAATAATAATAAAAGCCTTTATTTAACAATCTTAAATTAATTTTACAATAATTGTTACATGATTTTTTGACACCGGTACGCGGAAGATTGTCTTGCTAATTTCTAGCATAGGCCTCCCCTTCCCCCTAGAGTAATATATTCTTTGGGTTAGCTTAGGGGGGGGGCTAACCCAAAGAATATATTACTCTAAACATTACAATACTACACATCTCTTTCCTATGACAAGTTTTAGATTAGATCAACACTACACCAACAAGATACAGTGTATTGTCACGGCACAGCTGTACTTCTATATGATTTCGAAACTTTACTTTGGTTATATTAAAATTGTCGTATTAACAAGCCACCATTAAAGATCTTGTGTATTCTGTTGTTCAAATGTTTAAAGACCAAACTTTCTAACCCAGTTGGTCTGTTGTATTGTAAAACTAACAGACCCAACAGAGATTGCCCACCGCAAAAAAGTATTCTATGGTTTTTTTTTTATTGACTACAAGTTGGCCCTTGACTGCTATCACACCTGATGTTAAGTGATGATACAATCTAAGATTGAAGCGGGCTAACTTGTTAGGAGTACAATGAAATCCACACTCCTATCAGTAACGCTAAGTCGCTTGGCGGTACCTCTTTGTCGGTAGGGTGGTAAATAACCACGGCGAAAGCCTCCCACCAGCCAGACCAAGACAAATTAAGAAAAATCCCAATCTGCCCCACCGGGAATCAAACCCTCCATCTTATGAATCCACCGCGCATACCACTGCGCCACAGAGATTGTCAAAATATATTATATATATGTGGTATATTTTATTCAGAATTCCTCCTATTCTTAATTACACAAATATTTCTATAGTTCTTTTGCTAGCAGCGTGATATTGTAAAGATGGTAAAATATTGCCCATCTCACAGAGCACAGAGACATATTGGTCAAGTCAGTCCTAAGATAGCGTAACTTGAGAAAAGTCGGTCAATTAACCTGTGTGTGTGCTTTGCATACGACATTCACGCCGGAATACTCAAACGCAAATCAAATAAAAGTATGTCCCATGTCAACTCTTGTTGTCTTCTTTAGACATTCTGCAATAGAAATCTGTTAAAAATAAGTAGTCATGAGACACATTTCAAATTTGATTTAAGTTTGAGTAAAATCGGCCGTTAGTCTTCCCGACTAGGTATATCGATAAGCAAATAAATCTCAAACAGACTATTTTATTTGTACTTACTCATGAAAAGTTAGTCCATTCTTATCAGATGACACAGTGTCGGAAGTATTCTCACAGAAAGGTACGCAGCACTGCATTTTCTGAATATTTTGTTAATTGCACGGATCAATAGGATTGATTTATATTTTATTTTAACCACAAATTAACACACTTGACAGTGACCTTTTTTTTTTTTTTTATATTATGGCTTCCAGCTGTACCAACTAGGTACAATTTACTCCGCCAAAGTCACGTGGTATGGAAGACACAGTTTCAAAGATTGGTAGGTGTGAGCTGGGAATTAGGTGTAATTGAGTATACATCCAGCTTAATTTTGACACTATAAACAGCAGATTTTTTATATAGGTTTATCACCGCCACCTAAAACATCACAAAATAATTATAATACTTAAATAATTATAAAAATAATAAATAAATTAATAATTTTGTTAGTAGTTCCTATATTTACAACTTAATTTTATTACACTTGATATATGTACATAAAAATTTACAAAGAGGACTAAACACAGACATTAACAAACATTCAACATTCATAGGGCGTGGGAATTGAGGAGGGAGAACATCATATAGGGGATGGAGAAGTTTAGAGCAGGAGAAAAAGATATGAGAAACAGTACCTTCGTCTAAGCCACATTCGCACAAAGAGTGATCTTTTACTCGGATTTTGTTTAGATGCACAGGTGTACAGGCATGCCCAATTCTTAAACGAGAGATGGTGGAGGTGACCCATCTGTCAGCGTGTCTGTGATAGGAAAACCACGGTCGTCTAGGTATGTCAGGCTGAATCGAGGCATAATACTTACCTTTGAGAGTTTTGGATTTATCCCAAAAAATTTTCCAAGACTCATCCAAGTATTTTTTTCCCAGGGCGCTAAGATCATGTGAGGTGTTTCTGAAATGATCTAAAGATCCAAGCTGTACAGCTGTTTTAGCGCAGGAGTCTGCAGTTTCATTACCAGCGATGCCAGAGTGTCCAGGTATCCATGCTAGTATTATTGACAAACCACTTTGATGGCAAGAGAGTAATGCTTCCCTAATCTGAAGTACAACCGGAAATTTTGACTTACTCCTAAAAGGATTTTCCATGATGGAATATAAGCAACTAAGGGAGTCCGTAAAAATAACAGTTTGTTGTATGTGATGGGACCGGGTAAACAGGATTGCCTCTAACAAGGCAATAGCCTCTCCTGTGAACACCGAGGTTTCTGGAGGACACTTAAATTGTAATATTATTCTATGTTTGGGGACCCAGCAGGCTGCACCAACACAACTATCAGGTGTAAGTTTTGAAGCATCTGTATAGATGAACAAGTGATTTGGCCAATTTTGATGAATAATTTCTTGAAACTTTATGTTAGTGTCAGGGGCTCCCTTGATTAAACCAAGATTTGTGAGCACAGGAGGGTTATAAACAAGAGCTTTATAGGATGTGGAATATAAGGGGTGTATTGTTGTTGATAATAATGGGTGAGGAAGATTGGTGAACTTTTGGAAACTGTTTAGTAGGCTAGAGGAAGGGTTACTTGGTTTAAGGACTTGTGACAACTGAGTTAATTTAGGCCATAGGGGGTGGGACGAGAGCTGAAGTGATTTACTGATAAATCGATCGCAGAGATACTGTCTTCTAAGATACAAGGGAGGATCAACACATTCAACCTGTAGGGCATTTGTGGGAGATGACTTCATTGCCCCTAAAATAATTCTGAGAGACCTATATTGTATCCGGTTCAGCATTTCTGAGATAGTTTTATTTAGGGGATCTAAAATGAATGAACAATAGTCAATGTGGCTACGAACAAGGGCATTGTATAATAGTTTTAAGGAGTAGGCATGAGCACCCCACCAAACACCTGCTACCGCTCGTAGTACATTGATGCTTTTATCGCATTTATTAATTATATATTCCGCATGTGCCAATCCGTTTAGTTTTTTGTCAAGTACTATACCAAGAAATTTAGTTTTGTCCACCAGGTTGATAGGTTGATCCTCAAAACAAAAGTTAAAGCTAGGGATAGATCTCTTTCTCGTAAACACCACTGCTTGGCATTTAGCCACTGCTAGACTTAGGCCATGATCAGAGAGCCATTGGCCCAGGTAAAAGAGAGCAGAGTTTAGACGTTGGTGGAGTTCGTCTATAGAGCCAGAACTATGATATAGGACTATATCATCAGCATACTGCAGTATATTACAAAAATTGTTGACAGACAATTCTAGGTCATGAGTATATATGCTGTACAGCAAAGGACTGAGGACAGAGCCTTGGGGGAGACCTTTCCAGACTAATCTGGGGGGAAGAAAGAAGGACTGGTGTTTTACAACAACCGACCTACCAGATAGTAGGTTACATATGAAATGTGTCATCCTCGGAGGTACATTCAGCTGGTGCAATTTTTGCCTGAGTGACTGAAGAATTACATTATCATATGCAGAAGCAATATCTAGGAATATACCCACAAGGTACTCTCCCTTTCCAAAGGCGGTTCGAATGTCTGTACTGAGTATGCTGAGACTGTCTGCAGTACTGAAACCCTTCCTAAATCCAAACTGTGAGGAAGGCAGTACTCCTCTGCTTTCCATTAGCCACTCCAATCTATTTTTGAGTAAGATCTCCATAACTTTAACCAAAGTAGATGACAGCGCAATTGGTCTGTAAGAATTTGGATCTGATGGATTTTTGCCAGGTTTGGGAATAGGGATCACTAATTGGGTCTTCCAGGAATCTGGTATATACCCTTTTTCAAAAAAAATATTAATCATATTAAGAAAATGGTGTTTTGCTTTATCATTTAATTTAACCAAAAAGGAGTAGGGTACACCATCTTCTCCAGGGGCTGAATCTTGTAAACCACTGAGGGCTATTTGAAGTTCTGAAAAGGAAAAGAGGGCATCCATTTCATCCGTAGTAGAAATTAATATAGGGTTTGGAAAATCTACCATAGTTGGAACAAAAGGGGGTGCAATTTTATCAGCAAAAACACTAAGCCATTCTGTTGGGTTATTGGCAATGGGATCAGAGTGATTTAAGGATCTACGGAATCTCCTCATGTTATTCCAGACTATAGAGGAGGGGGATCTAGGACTTAGTGACTCACAAAATAATGTCCAACCAAGCCTTTTTTTTTTTGGGGATTTTTCTTTTAATTTTGGCATTGATACATTGGAATTTCATAAAGTTTTCGTTAGACATGCACTCTGTATATTTGTCTTCCGCTGTTGTTCTCTGCGTGAATAAATCAGTGCATTCTTCATCCCACCAGGGTGGAGAAGGCAAATGATTTCTGGCAGAAGATTTTTTCTTAGGGATATGAGAATCGGCTGAAGAGATAAGAGATTGAACAAATTGATTATAGTAAGTCAAACAATCACCGTTGTGGTCTAGGACCAGAAGAAGGTCCATCATATTGTCAACGGTTTGAGCATATCCAGACCAATCAGCTTTATGCAGTTTGTATTTCAATAAGGGACTAGGGTTGTGAGGAGGAAGTGTTCTATTGTGCAGAGTAAGAATTACAGGAAAGTGATCGCTACCAAAGGTACTAGTAAGGACTCTCCAGGATAGCTGGGAAGCAAGAGATGAAGAGGAAAGAGACAGATCAACTGCAGATTTCGGGTTCTGGGTTGGGTATACTCTACGTGTTGGGGAGCCGTCATTAAGAACACATAAGTCAGCATCCTCAATGATGTCTAACAACAACGGAGCAAAACTATCAGAGTAGTGACACCCCCACATAGTGTGATGGGCGTTGAAATCTCCCATAATCACAGTTGGGCTGGGAAGAGAAGATATTAGGGCTTGGATTTCTGGGATTAGAGAAGAAGTAGGGTGAGGTATGTACAAAGATAAGAAGGAGATATTAAGGGTTCTCACAGCAACAGCATTAATCTGATCACTGTGAGCAGGAAGAGAGATAGCAGAGTAAGGAAGGTTGTGCCGAAGAAAGATGGCACTGCCTGCATAACCATCACTCCTGTCATCCCGCAAACAGAAGAAGCCCGGAACCCGAAAATGGGCACCAGGCCTCAGCCATGTCTCCGAGATAGCAACAATGACAGGGTTATGGAGGTTAATAATAGAGATTAGGTCTTGTTTACGATTCCTAATACTTTTACAGTTCCATTGGAGAACTGTTGTTGGGGCCATTTTTAACAATATCGAATAATTGATTTAAATTTTGGGCAACGTTGGGCGGTAAAGGTATTTCACTGCATGGAGCAATGATGCTCAGCAAAAATTCAGAAAGAAATTCTATTAATTTCTCTTGTTTAGGGGAGTTATCATTTTGGTCGGACCTAAAGGCACAACCATTAGGGAGGGAGGAAGTGGGATTATTTATAATAGTTTCATGAGCCTGTCTGTCGTACCCTTTACCTAAGGGCGCTCGGGGACGCGGAGAGCGGATGGTTGTTTCCCGGTAGGATTTTCGGGGAGAGGTAAGATTAGCCGGATTTGGAGAGTTTGTCGAGGGATGGCGTGAAGGACGGGGAGAAAATGTAGGTGGGGAGAACATAGCTCTCGACATCTCTGCATAGGATATGCGGACAGAAGGGAAACGTGACGCAGCTTCGATGTAAGGGATGTTCTCCTGGGACATTACCAGCTTAATGTTTTGCTGGCGGGCAAACTCAGGGCAAGACTTATCAATGGCAAAGTGGTTGCCTGAGCAGTGTAAACAAGTCGCTTTTTGTTTATGGACTTCACACGAATCCCCCGTGTGTGGTTGGGCACACTTATAACACCTGGGCTTTGACCTGCACTGTGCGCGAACATGACCAAAACAACAGCAGTTTAGACATTGAATCGTCGGATATTTATATGTCTCTACAGGAAGGGAGGTGTAGAAGGAGAATACCTTTGATGGGAGCATTTGGCCCCTAAAGGTAACAACCACCGACTGAGTGGGAACCCATTCAATGTTTCCTTCGTTAACAGTTTTTCGGTTCAGGCGTCGTGCCTTAAGAACTTCGCCACAGCCAGTCGGTAGTTCTAATGATTCGACAAATTCGCTCATGTGCCAGTCTGTCGGGACTCCTCTGACTAGACCCATGCGCGTAATATTGTAAGTCGGAATCGAGGCCTGGTATTTTGCAACCTTCAAAAATGGACTATTAAGGAACAAGTTTGCAGCTGGACCTGTAGTGAATTGGACGCTGATCTTGTTGCGTCCGATGTTCTTTACTCCGTCACATACAATATCTGCAAACTTGTTTTTGTGCAAGAACTGACCAAATTTGAGGGCTCGAATAGTCGTTCCGGCGGATGGGTCTGAGGTTTCTCTTGAGACCTGGACAATGAAGGGACCTTTGTCGTCTCTTTCGTACGCTTTAGGGCCATCGGAAAAGGAAGGGTGAATGTATATTGATTGGACAGAGGACTGTTGTTGATCTGGGGAGGTTTTCTTTCCATGATTAGTGTTTTGCGGCCTGTCCTCTTCGGCAGGGCGCTTTCTGTTTGTAGGTTGTTCCGTTGTTTTTGATCCACCGGGATCAGGGGGCTTTGGAGGTGGATCTTCCTCCATCGCTATTTATTACTAGACTTACCACCACCAGAAGATATTAGTAAAACACAATTACACAAAGCACAAAAAAAGAACCGGCTATTTTTCACAAAAAAACGCTCAGAAAAACACCACACGTGTGTCAGCCAAAACCGACGCAAGCGAAGTCCCTGACAGTGACCTACCTAGCCAAGAAACGCAAGAAACATATAAGTGACACTTGGCACTGACAGACAGGTAGCGACAGATCATAGATTAAAAACAACTAGATAGAGCCCATAGCGTGTCCACTCGGGAGACAGCAAATCAGCCTTATTGACATGACATGTCAACATTTAAAGTACATCATAAAACGTTATGTTTTAAAATATCGTAAAATACGAAATATTACTTTATATAAGATAGTTTAGTAAACGCATAATACATGAAATTTGCTAAAAAATAACATATCTAAGCTTTAAATCATCAATCAATGAAGTTTATGCCTACTTACGTATGAAACGTAATTCCTTCGATTTTCTGTTCGGTGCGACTGTTGCAGCCGAAAATATTACAACCCACCATAGCACGATAACGTTTAAATTAATATCGTAACCGCAAAGTTATAATATTTATCAGCCAATTTAATAAAAAGCTAATAATTGCTCAGATATGTCCCTTGTCTGTCACAAACTCCACTCTTGAAAAACAATAAAAACGAACACGCTGAAAGGGACAAAAAAGAATCTTGTGTCACTTTCTAATAAAGGCCGAATGAAATAAGTCTGTCACGCTCTTGAACCTACAGCCGCGTTATGACTCCATCTAGTAGTCTTTAATCTATGCGACTGATACTCACAAGATGTCCGATTTGATTGTTTTCATACGGTTTGTCACATGCGATAAAAAATATCCTACTTTTTTAGTTTCAGAACGAGTAATGAACTCTTTTAAAAGTAAGCGACTTCTTAGGCCTGTGTGCACCAAGATTTCGGTTATCATAACCAACGATTAACATAAGCTAACCGTCGGTTACTATAAAACTGTTCACGACAACTCGTACGCCGGTTAAGGACGTAAACCGGGCGCTTATCTTAACCGAGCTTACGTCCTTAACCGGCGTACGGGTTGTCGTGAACAGTAAATTTATAGTTAGCTTATGTTAACCGTTGGTTATGATAACCGAAATCTTGGTGCACACAGGCCATAGTACCTAGGTTGAAATGACTTTTCGTAGTCTGATATACTCTGAAAGTACTGAGTACTGAATGAAATTTAGTAAGCTGATTATGATGAAACTTGCATTATTCCCTGAGTTAAAGTACCTAAACCTGTTCAAATAAAAATATATTTTGTAATCCAACTGATCACATTATTGTCATAGTCTTTGAGATAAGGTCAAACATACAGACATACAAACACACATATATTCGATTAGCATGAATGCTTAGAAGCACATAATTATACAAAATCTGGACAATTTTAAAAATACTCGCATGTACGGTTTGAATTGATAGTCGTTTAAAACACATAGTATTAAAATAACCAAAAGAGATATACTGTCCCATTTTTAGTTAAAAGACTGCTTTAAACTATACTTAAATCTGTGTGCACCAAGATTTCGGTTATCATAACCAACGGGTAACATAAGCTAACCGTCGCTTACTATAAATTTACTGTAAACCGGGCGGTTATCTTAACCGAACTTATCTTAACCGGCGTACGGGTTGTCGTGAACAGTAAATTTTACGTTTAGCTTATGTTAACCGTTGGTTATGTTAACCGTTGGTTATGATAACCGAAATCTTGGTGCACACAGGCCTTACAGTCTGCTCATATAACATTTAGATTATTTTTTATTTTAAACACTTGATATTAATATTATCATTTCGGGAATTTTTTTAACGACTTCAAAAAAAAAGGTTATCAATTCGACCCGTATGTATGTAATATTTCCAAAACTGCCCAGTTTTCGCATATGTTAGGCCTGTGTGCACCAAGATTTCGGTTATCATACAAGACCTATTTGAGTGATTATTTTTTTGTTGTACTAGGTATTGTTTAATTTGAATACTGTAAGTTTCATCAAAATCGGTTCAATAGTTTTTGAGATAGGGATTTTTTTCGCATGACCACGCATAACTTTCCACAGAATAGTCCGATTTTGAAAATTCTTTTTTTATTACAAAGGGTACACTTCCAAAATGCTCCCATAGTCATCATGTTAGGATCTGATGATGAGATCTTGGTTAAATCGAAGGAACTCTTCAAACTTTATAGGCACATTTGCAGCGATGTCGCTAGTTTATAAGTGGCTGGCGGATATTGGTACTCATAGTTTAGAACGAGGAGGTTTTACGTATGTTCGTTGTCGATAAACCACTAAAAAGTTTTAAAAAAAAAATTTAATAAAAAATTAAACCGACGTCGAAACCCACTGAAAAGTATAAAATAAATGCGTCGTTTAGTTACTTTAAATTACTTAACCATACGAGTAAACTTTCCTTAAACTTGGATGGCACCGAGTTTATAGATATGGTTAAGTAAATTAAAGTAACTAAATGACGCATTTATTTCATACTTTTCAGTGCGTTTTGAAGTCGGTTTAATTTTTTATTAAAGTTTTTATTTAATGTATTCTTCTTCTGTTGGCACCGACTTCATAGATATGCTTAAGTAAATTAAAGCAACAGAATGACACAGTTATTTTTGGAACGAAGTTCCTTATTGCGCGTTGTGAAAGGGGGCTAGACAAAAAAAATTCGTACGAAAAGTTGTCACGACACTCTTTGATCAAAGGATCTTGCCGCCGCCTTTGATGTGTGTGCGCGTGAGCGGTGCCCGCGCTGTATGCTGTCTCGCGCTCTCGTGGCGCCCTCTGGTGTTTCGGTGTACAACAACAAATATTATTATTACTTAAAAAAAATAAAATTTTATTACAATTCCTTCACTAATTAATCGAAAGGAACTTCGTTCCATCCGGGTGTCCCTTGACACCTCTCAACTTTTTAATTTTTTAGTGTGTTTTGAGTCGGTTCTATTTTTTGTTAAAAATTATTTTAAATATTAAATTTAATGCACAGAATGGACTTCGTTATTTTATTATATGTATAGGTAATTGTTACTGTAACTGTAGGCTATTACCTACTAGTTTTTTTTTTGACGTATATTTTGACAGAGTGGGCAGTAAAAAGAAATACTTAGTGATTATTACTTGTTTAATAGCACAAAACTTACAATTATACATTTGGCCGGTGCGTGAAGCGCAGAGCAGCCGGAAGTAGCGATACAACAGCGAACAGAAAGATACCAGACTATGGAAAACGTGTACCACGTTTATTTCACAACGTAACTTTTTAATTTTTTGGAGATCTCCGTAGCGCAGTGGTATGCGCGGCGGATTTATAAGACAGAGGTTCGATTCCGGAGATTCGAGGCGGGGCAAATTGAGATTTTTCTTAATGTGTCTTAGTTTGGCCAAGCGGTTTAGCGTTCCGCTAGGATGTGGTATAGAAACCAAAGGGCAGGATTTCATCCTACTCCTAACAAGCCGCTTCCATTTCAGACTGCATCATCACTTAACATCAGGTGTTTTTTTTTTAAATACAAGTTGGCCCTTGACTGCTATCACACCTGATGTTAAGTGATGATGCAATCTAAGATGGAAGCGGGCTAACTTTTTAGTAGTAGGATGAAAACCACATCCCTTTCGGTTTCTACACGACATCGTAGCGGAACGCTAAATCGCTTGGCGGTACGTCTTTGTCGTTAGGGTGGTAACTAGCCACGGCGAAAGCCTCCCACCTGCCAGACCAAGACAAATTAAGAAAAATCTCAATCTGCCCCGCCGGGAATCGAACCCAGGACCTCCGTCTTATAAACAAAATGTAATGTATGTGCCGTGTGATAGCAGTCATCATATTCTTATTCTAGATCATAACACACTACCCTCCTCTCACACAGTTGAGCAAGTAAGCAGACAGTTTTACACGCAAGTAACCGGACACGCAATAAGTAGGTTACGGAGATTATCAGCAACATGCTAACGAACAAACACCGTTACCAAACCGATTCGCAGGTCGAGACACACTTACTTAAATAGCATTATTAGTTTGAGTTCTCAGAACTGCAGTTATGTTCGCAAATTAGAAATATTATCACCATCCTCTGTATGTAAATTGTTCTAGAAAGTTTTCTACTTTTAACTATATCTAACTGCCTATATCTAACTACAAATTCCACCAGCAAGCCTTATTCAATTCTGGGCTCTGCTCCTGATTGGACTATATTAATGGACACGTATGAAAAGCACTATAAAATCCCGGAAGACTTAGCTATTACGACATCTAGACCGGACATATTTCTTTTTTCCAAACAAATCAAATGTATAGTACTTGTTGGGCTTACAGTGCCGTGGGAAACAAACATCCCTAAAGACCATGTATTCAAAGTGAATAAATATTATGACCTTACTAATGAACTAACCAAAAATGGATATGTGGTTAGTTTATACGCGGTAGAAGTGGGTGCGAGGGGTACACCAGCGAAGTCTCTCTATAACCTGCTGAAAGACCTTGGCCTTACTAGAAGTGTAGTAAGCTCCATATTGGAACGAGTGTCCAAAGCTGCACTAGTAGGGTCCTTCCGAATGTGTCTGTGCAGGGAGAACAACTTGAACAGAGGAGGTGAGTGTTGCCGCGCGTCACTAAGGGTACCCTTAAACCTACACCCGTGTCACAAGTCTCGGGCTCTGTTCGGAGTTTTTCTCTCGGCCACGCGATGGACCCGGCACCCGCACGGTGAATCCATGGAATGCTAAGATATTCGTCTCTCGGTGGTCTAGTGGTTAGTCTATCTGGCTTCGATCACGAGGTCCTGGGTTCGGTTCCCGGGTCGGGAATAATTCTGAGCTTTTTCATCTAATATATAAAATTCTCGTGTCACAGTTTTCGTTGCCATACTCCTCCGAAACGGCTTGACCGGTTTTGATGAATTTTTTTGTGCTTATCCGGTATCTATATGAATCGGCCAACATCTATTTTTCATCCCCCTAAATGTTAGGAGTAGTCCACCGCTAATTTTTTTTTTATTTTTTAGACAAAATTTTTAATTTCTATTTTTTTATGATACGACATACAAAAATACATAGAATCCTTAATTTTCACCCTTCTACGATCAACCCTTATTTTTTAAATTATTTATACGGCAAAACAACGTTTGCCGGGTCAGCTAGTTCTTATATGAAATTCTCAGTACATTCCAAGCCCGGAGTCTGGAAGTTGGTGTTACACCCCCGTGCCTCGGAGAGCACGTTAAGCTGTCCCGGTCACTGTCATCAACATCTGATAGTGATCGTTAATAAATGAAACATTATCACCCTAAGCCCGCCAGCCCGCATTGGAGCAGCGTGGTGGGTGCACGCTCCATATCCCCTCTCCTATAAGGAGGGAGGCCCTGTAGTGGGCCGTTAATAGGCTGATAATGATGATGATGAACTATATCTAAAACGGTAAAGCTCGGTGGACGCAGTTACTACTTCTACTAGCATTCGCCCGCGACTTTGTTCACGTCAAAACCTTTTAGGTACCCTTTTGACAGCCGAGTGGCGCAGTGGTTAGTGATCCTACTGTGACCTTAGCTGTGAAAATGTTTGTGTGATGAGCATGGATGTTTCCCAGTGTCTGGGTGTTTATCTATATATTATAAGTATTTATGTGTAATATATATAAAATATTGATCAGTTATCATAGTACATAACACACCCACGCTTACTTCGGGGCTATATAGCGATGTGTATAACTAGCGGCATGTAAGTCTAGCGCTGAACGAAACGTAGAAGGGATGGCTGCGCATCGGTACCGTCGCGTACGCAATACAATATATACTATAATTACCTAATTAATAGCCAAATCATGTTACGACATCGTTTTAATATGTGTGTGTGCGTGCGTGCATGCGTGTGTGTGTATGTGTTTATGTACGTTACGTGCGTGTTTGTGCTTATATATTTTAATGTTTATAGTTCTAATTTCCAAAGATTTCGTATTACTTAAGACATAATTATATAGTATAGATATTTACCATAAATGAATAAATAAATTTTGAAAATCTTGAGTAAAAAAATAAAACAATATTATATTGTCAATTTTTATTTTAGATATAAGACTAGTCTTATCTGAATCAGGCAATGGTAACACGCCTGGCGTCGCAAAACGGTATTTCATCTAGGTATATCATTCCCTTTAAATTCATAAACAAACTTAAAAAAACAACAAAATATATAATTATATTTAACAAACCAACTGAAAATTAACAATAATAATAAATAAATTAACAATAAAAAAATATAATTAACAATGCAACTCAGAGCGAGACTGTACACTGGAAGTCCGCGGTGCGTCGTTTCGGTGCGGGGGACGGAATGCGACTGGGGAGCCAATCGCCGCTACGCACGCCCGCCCCTCATTCCTCAAACTCCCCCATGATACCTAAATTTTTACTTCTGCGCAATAACGGTCAGCGCTAGAGTTTCGTGCCGCTACTTGTATCATCATTACCAGCCTGTAGACGTCCACTGTTGGACATAGGTCTTTTTTAGGGACTTCCAAACACAACGATACCGAGCCGCCTGTTGCCAGCGGCTGCAGCGACACGTTTGATGTCGTCAGTCCACCTGGTTGGGGGTCGACCAACTGCGCTTTCCGGTGCGGGGTCGCCAATCTACCACCTTGGGCCCCCAACGTCCATCAGCTGTTCGAACTACGTGCCCCGCCCATTGCCACTTCAGTTCTGCGACTCACTGAGCTATGTCGGTTACTTTGGTTCTTCTGCGGATCTCCTCATTTCTGATTCGATCACGCAGAGATACTCCGAGCATTGCTCGCACCATCGCCCGCTGAGTGACTCTGAGCCTTCTTATGAAGCCCGCAGTGTGTAATTGTGATGTGTATAATTGTCCTATATTTATTTATTTATTTACTCTTCTAATTTTAAAGACAGACATTTATATAAAGTTAAAAAACAATTTATTTATTTTTTATGTGTCGCGCTTTCTAGAAATTGTGTAATATCTCCGAAACTATATAATTAATTACCATACTGTAAAAGGCAAATCTTATCTCTATAATATTCTTGTATTTTCTATCATTTATTTATTTACAATTTTTTTTTAATTTTTAACAATGTCATACAAAAACATATAAAAACACTATTAAACATTTATAAAAAACAATTTGCTCCTCTACTTGCGGGGCCCTTGAGGGCCCAAGTAAGCGGTGGTCAGGACTCCAGAGTGAGGAACCTCCTCACAATACGCGCAAAAGAATCACCGCCTTCTGTATCCGACCCTTGATCCAACAACTAGGCGAAATCTTCTCAAGATGTTGGTCGAAGCTTTTCGCAATAAGACCATAGTTACGGTCACTGTTGGTTCAAGCGCCTGAAACAGAGACAGCATTCTTGTTCGGTACGCAGTGAGGTTAGTTCCCCCTTCTGTCGCCTCGTAGTATGCACGCATGACACTCTCATTCATATTATGAGACCATCTCATGCGGCGCACTGTACCACCGGCAGCGGGAGCATTCGCTAATATAATATAGTACGCGTACGTTACGTGGCGATAAATCACTAAAAAATAAGAAATATTTTTTTGAACTAAAAAGTTAAAAAACGCACTAAAAAGTTAAAAAATAACTGTGTCGTTTAGTTGTTTTAATTTAATTAAGTATATCTAGGAGTCGGTGCCAGCCAAGGTTTCTACTTTAAGGACATTACCTAGAACCCACAAACTGCTTTACTACGTTAAATAAATTTTCCTTAAACTTAAGTAATTTTTTACATTTTAGTGCGTTTTAAGTCGGTTCTATTTTTTGTTAAAAAAATTTCTAATACCATATTTATATTTCCGTTAGTTTTATTTACCCTTTTCATTAATGAAAAATTGCGTTTTGCTAGGAGATATAAGAGATACTTGATATTTCATGTTTATTAAAACATGTTTTGAACTTGCTCGTCTCATTTTGGTGTGAAATTCGTGAATCTTTCGATTTTCGCAAACAATCTTAGGTCGCGCTAAAATCGTCGGCCTAACACCGTGGCCTTTCGTCGGAACCCATACGGCTCCTTAGCCTAATCCTTTGCACAGCTTGCTTAGGTAAAATATTACGAAAGAATTTTTTGGCACTGCGACTCCATGGCCCAAGGGTCACCACGGCAAAAGGAACAAATATGTAACTTTCTGTTAGAGGCATACTTGTGCCACTTACCCGTTTCAGCCTTTTCTGCTGCGGCTCCCGGTCTTGATTCTGTCTCCCTGATATGACACGGAGCCCATGTGTCAACGCAAGTAGCGTCCCACATTAGGGCCCGTCCTACTTCCCAGGGAACCAGCGTCAATCCATCAGGTCTCTTGCCATCATCCCGGCTTATTCCTGACGGCTCGATTAGCGCAGGAACGTTTATGATGGTAAGAGTCCTTTTCATTATATCTTTTACACTATATTATGCTTTTTGGAAAAGCTTGCGTTTGACAAAAACATTGAACTTATTGAGATAATAGTGGTTGACATAATAATGATTGATTCAACAATGATTGTTCCTATAGTCGTTTCAGTCAACGGTCTTATAGCGAAAAGCTTTGACGAACATCTTAAAAAGCTTTCGCTTAATTGTTGGATCAAGGGTCGGATACAGAAGGCAGTAATTCTTGAAACGGCGCGTATTGTGAGGAGGTTCCTCACTCTGGAGCCCTGACCACCGGTTGCTTGGACCCCCGGGCCCCGCAGGAGGCGGAATGGATTTTTTTTATACATTTTTAATAGTGTTTTTATAATTGTTTTATAAGCATTGTTGAAAATTTAAAAAGAAATGTAAATAAATAAATGATAGATTTAATATGATTTCAGTTGTAAAAACATAATATACAATTATTATTTTTTATATTAGGTAAGCACACTAATTATTTAAATAGTTGGCGAAATAAATCCTTAAATACTGTAAGTTTAAATAAGTACCTAACCTTAGTTCGTCAACTAAGTGACACAGTTAGCCATTTCTCTAAGTAACATTTTACTTAACTGTACTTTTTCGTCAGTGCAGTAAAAACCGCGCCGCGGCCGCACGCATATCTTTACACACACACAAAGATAAAAAGATAAGTTTATTAAAAGGAAAAGATAGATTTAATGTTAATTAATTAAAGTTTTAAACCAGTTATGTGACAGTGAAAAGTTAAGTGAATAAGTGATTATAAATTAGTGGATTGTATAGTATTGTTGTTTTAATTTTAGTTTATTGTGTTTTTGTGAATTAATTAACTTATTTCATTTGTTGTTTTGGTGAGTTTTTTTTTTACTAATAATTTATTTGACTGCGTCGTTGGTCTAGTGGTTAGCCTGTGTGGCTAGTCCTAGGTTCGAATTCGGATCTGGTAACGGAATCTGACTATTATGTTCATTCTTCTATGAAAATTTTCAAGTTCAATCCAAGCTCGGCGTCGGTAAGTTGGTGGTGTATGGTGTTACACCCCGTGCCTCGGGGAGCACGTTAAGCGACGCCCGGTCACTGTCATCAACATCTGATAGTGATCGTTAATAAATGAAAGATTATCACCCTAAGCCCGCCAACCCGCATTGGAGCAGCGTGGTGGGTGTACGCTCCATATCCCCTCTCCTATAAGGAGGGAGGCCTGGCCCTGTAGTGGGCAGTTAGTAGGCTGACAATGATGCATGAAAAACACTATAAAATCCCAGAAGATATTGTTATTTCGACATCTAGACCAGACTGTTTCCTTTTGACGTGACAACGTCTTATAATTCGATAGAGCCGGCTGCACGCACGAAAAAACATGACGTCATGCGTCGTTACCTCGCTTTGAGGCGTTCCATGTAAGGCTTGTAGTGCAAGCGAGAGCGCAGAACGAGCGACAAAGAAGCACAATCGGCCTTTGCGTTCGGCAGCGTTCGACATCCGTCTATTAAATATAATTATTAAATATATTAATTTTAAATTAAAAATTAATATATTTATAAATTAATATATTTATTATAAATTTCAAATATAAATTTATAAAATCAAAATCAATTATTTTATTAATTTAAATTAATATTTATAAATATATACTTAAATTAAAAATTTTAATAACCAATTAAATGCTAACATTCCATCAGTATTTTCTTCAGACGTTGTCACGTTCAACTATCGTCAGTAAACCGACTTTACAGACAATAAATTTTTTTCGAAACAGATCAAACGTATAGTACTTGTTGAGCTTACAGTGCCGTGAGAAACAAACATGCCTAAAGACCATGTATTCAAAGTGAATGAATATTATGACCTTACTAATGAACTAACCAAAAATGGCTATGTGGTTAGTTTATACGCGGTAGAAGTGGGTGCCATACCAGCGAAATCACTATAACCTACGGTAAGCCTTTTAACGGCCTCCGTGGCGCAGTGGTATGCGCGGTGGATTTATAAGACGGAGCTCCTGAGTTCGATTCTCGGCGGGGCAGATTGAGATTTTCTTAATTTGTCTTGTCACAAGTCTCGGGCTCTGTTCGCCCATTCAATGCTAACATATTCTTCTCTATTACATATCAGAATAGATAGAGAGACGAATATCTTAGCAATCCGTGGATTCACCGTGCGGGTGCCGGGTCCATCGCGTGGCTGAGAGAAGAACTCTGAACAGAGCCCGAGACTTGTGACACGGGTGTAGGTTTAAGGGTACCCTTAGTGTGGCGCGTCAACACTCACCTCCTCTGTTCAAGTTATTCTCCCTGCCCAGACAAATTCGGAAGGACCCTACTAGAGCAGCTTTGGACACTCGTTCCAATATGGAGCTTACTGCACTTCTAGTAAGGCCAAGGTCTTTTAGCATGTTGTAGAGAGACTTCGCTGGTATACCCCTCGCACCCACTTCTACCGCGTATAAACTAACCACATAGCCATTTTTAGTTAGTTCATTAGTAAGGTCATAATATTTATTCACTTTCAATACATGGTCTTTAGGGATGTTTGTTTCCCACGGCACTGTAAGCTCAACAACAAAGGCCACATTTTATCCCAAAATTCCTACGGGAACAGGAACTACGCGGGTAAAGCCACAGGCGTCCTATAGTGCTTTATAAAATGGAGTAGTGGACGCCACCGACTCCATCCGCGTGGACTTTCAACCCTTCTGTTAAGGGTTAAGTTCAACTCCAATCGCGCCATGTTTAATTTGAATTCACTCATTCAGTTTTTTTAGAATAACTTTTTTTTACGTCCGATCTCTATGAAACAAAGCCTAAAGCCGGCCCAGAGCTAAGCCTAATCCAACTGTGAAAATCGTATCAAAATCGGTTCAGCAGTTTTAAAGTGATGCGCAAACATGAACATAACGACAACAATATTTTAAAAATGTTGTTTTGTGGCCTATATCGAGTATGTAACACATACCACACATTCAAAAAATATTTAATGTACTTCGTTACTATTTTATTATATGTATAGACTAGCAGCCCGCCCCAGCTTCGCACGGGTGCAATGCTGGTACCAACGGCGGCGCACACACGCTCCGCGCGACCCCCAAACGCTTGTCCCTGCATTTTGAATCTTACATATCTTGGAAAATATTCACTTAAATTACATGCTGTAAAGGGCAATAGTGATCTATATTGAATGCACAAAGCATTTAAGATACTCAATTGGATAAGGATTAATACAGTATTGCTTAAAATCACTTCGTAAAATAGCCACTTTTGGTTATCTCTAAGAGATAGACATATACCATCGCGGACTTTTTTGTTGACCTTTTTAAGTTGTGCAATACTGTAGAACATTATTATTTTTTGGAACGAAGTTCCTTATCGCGCGTTGTGAAAGGGGGCTATTTTTGATCAAGGATTGTCGCCGCCTTTGATGTGTGTGCGCGTGAGAAAAAATAAAATTTTATTACAATTCCTTCACTAATTAATCGAAAGGAACTTCGTTCCATCCGGGTGTCCCTTGACACCTCTCAACTTTTTTATTTTTTCGTAATCATAATCATTTATTATTTGCTGATACAGGGTATTTACAATGGTCTTAATTAACTAGTTTTAAGCCTACTGTACTACCAATTGGGCATGCAAATTATTAATATTTTGATATATCTCGTGGGGTTTAGTCAGCGTTTGCAATGTAAGCGCAAAAAATGCGTTAATTTACGACATCACATCAGAAACCTCTGAAATTATCAGTGTTTCTCTACTATATCATGCATGTATTATACACATAAACTTCCCTGTTGAACCACTCTATCTGATAAAAAAAAACCGCATCAAAATCGGTTACGTAGTTTTAAATATTAAAAAAGTTGAGAGGTGTCAAGGGACACCCGGATGGAACGAAGTTCCTTTCGATTAATTAGTGAAGGTGTAGTGAAGTAATAAAATTTTATTTTTTTTAAGTAATAATAATATTTGTTGTTGTACACCGAAACACCAGAGGGCGCCACGAGAGCGAAAGACAGCATACAGCGCGGGCGCTCCGCCGCTCACGCGCACACACATCAAAGGCGGCGGCAAGATCCTTTGATCAAAAAGTGTCGTGACAACTTTTCGTACGAACATACATCCGGACAAACATAAAAAAGCGACTTTGTTTTATACTATGTAATGATGACAGTTTTAAAATAACCTCAATACAAAATAAATCGAAATACGCAAACAATAGAACACGGGCGCTCGCATAGTAATTACTGTATATTTGTTATTATAATTTACTTTTATGTACACAACTATAACGTATTTAATTGCTATAACTGACATTTTGATTGAGTATTATTGAAGTGAAACTTCTTTATCGGGGTTGGAAAAAAATT
This sequence comes from Mycalesis mineus, assembly GCA_034621355.1. NCBI lineage: Eukaryota > Metazoa > Arthropoda > Insecta > Lepidoptera > Nymphalidae > Mycalesis > Mycalesis mineus. Next base: position 791,546 of record JAXAVZ010000103.1, on the reverse strand, counting down.
TAGTGTAACATTTTTTCGTTACGCGTCACATTTTTCCGTTACGCGCCATCTTTGACTTATGGAAGTGACGTGATAATTATATATATATATATGTTATATTGAAGTGATCATCAAAATCAAAGGGTTTATTTTAATTCTAATTCCAGTGAATTTCTAAAAAAAGTAAGTAATTACATCTCTTTTTCTAATACTTAGGTGTAATTATGGTATTTATTTTTCCACGTTATTTAAAATTAACCTCAGTTTTTGATTGTATTTTTCAATACACTAACACGTGGGTGTAATTATGTAAGTGTAAGTATAAGTTAGTTAGTTAGTTTCACTTCTTACGAGTGCACGCTAGTACACGCACACATTTTTTCTGTAAGTCTTCAACGAGTGCGTCCTACCTGTATTGACTTAGGCGCAGAAACGTGGACACTACAGTTGGTCTGGTTGGGTGCATCCCAGTAGTACCCCATACCGTAGTTCTATAAAACTGTTGGGATACTTTCCGTGCTGTCAAATTATATCACAATAGTTCTATATAGTACTGTAGTATAGTTTTTGCTCTTGACTTTACTTATAGCATATAAGTTATAAACTTTATTACGCTCATTTATTTATTTACAATTATTTTAAAAATTTTTAACAATGCTTCTAAAATTATAAAAAAATAAAACACTATCAAAAATTTATAAAAAAATTAATTCCGCCTGCTGCGGGGCCCGGGGGTCCAAGCAACCGGTGGTCAGGGCTCCAGAGTGAGGAACCTCCTCACAATACGCGCCGTTTCAAGAATTACTGCCTTCTGTATCCGACCCTTGATCCAACAATTAAGCGAAAGCTTTTTAAGATGTTCGTCAAAGCTTTTCGCTATAAGATCGTTGACTGAAACGACTACAGGAACAATCATTGTTGAATCAACATTCCACATGGCAGTAATCTCATGAGCAAGGTCCAAGTATTTTAATACTTTTTCCTTTTCAGCTTTCACCAGATTATCGTCATGTGGAACAGTAATATCAACAATCATTGCACGGCGCGTTAATCGATCAATTATCACTATATCAGGTCTATTGGCTACAATATACCTACCTATCAGTGATAATTGTTCGATCCCAGTAGAGCAACGCACTGCTATTTTCAAGAACTGACGCTGGGTCGTACCTATAGTAAGGCATCTCAAAATCGACAAGGCCATACTGAAGAGCAAGTTGTTGGTGGATTATCTTGGCTACTTGATTATGTCTGTGCAAGTATTCGCCATTAGCAAGATGAGAACACCCGGAAACTATATGTCTGAGGGATTCCCCAGGCTGATGACACGCTCGACATATGTGTAGAGTGCCATCTTTCATAATATGTTTCCGGTAGATAAACTTTATATTATTATGATTGATATTTCATTTTGTTTTTAACAAAAGAATGTCCCTTGCGACAAAAGCTAAGTTGTTAAAACCAAGTAGTAGTTGTGTCTAAAAAAATATTCTCTTATTTTAGAAGTTACAGGGGACACACATTTTACCACTTTGGAAGTATCTTTCGCGCAAACTATTCAGTTTAAAAAAAAATATATTAAAAACCTCAATACCATTTTAAAGACGTTTTGTGCAATTTAAGCAAAGTTGTATTCGATATAGTATGTTTATAGATACTCTCAAATTTAAGTGGACATTTATTATTGCAATCAAAAGAGATTCCATATTATATTTATAAAAACTATAGATATTTTATATGTAACGTACAAACAAGATGTTGATATCGACATTTCTTTAATTTTGTCCCATTAGTTCTATATAGAACTAATGGGACACTAAGCACTAATATGGTGTGTTAACAGTTCTATAGAACTAAAATTAGGGGGTACTACTGGGATGCACCCGTCTGGTTTACAAAGGACATTGCCAAAAATTGTATGGAAGTGTAGCCCAGGCTGCCCAGTAATTTTATATAATTATGTCATTAAATAGTGCAGTTTTTCTATTTACAGAAAAACAAAGTTGTATGTAGCTATGCAGTCGCAGGAAAAAGTTACGAAGGTTGAAAAAGTTGACTTTTCATACTACGACGACGGTCACGTGATTCAGAACACAAAAAATCGATTGAAATGTTTATTTTTGACGTGAAAACGTCTTATAATGACTCATGCGTTACCTCGCTTTGAGGCGTTCCATGTAAGGCTTGAAGTGCAAGCGAGAGCGCGGAACGAGCGACAAAGAAGCACAATCGGCCTTTGCGTTCGGCAGCGTTCGACATCCGTCTATTAAATATAATTATTAAATATATTAATTTTAAATTAAAAATTAATATATTTATTATAAATTTAAAACATAAAATTATAAAATCAAAATCAATTATTTTATTAATTTAAATTAATATTTATAAAAATATACTTAAATTAAAAATTTTAATAACCAATTAAATGCTACCATTTCATCAGTATTTTCTTAAGACGTTGTCACGTTCAACTATCGTCAGTAAACCGACTTTACAGACAACCAATTTTTTTGATATACATATTTTCAAGTGATTGCTATGAAACATGGGTAGTTCTTTAAAATTCATTGTATTTTTAAATAAAACAGTTAAATATGGGCATACGTTTGGACAGCCTCGGGCAAATTTTGGCAATGTCCTTTAAGGTCGCTCAGCGGGCTCTGTTGGGTGTCTCTCTGAAGGATAGAATCCATAGTGAGGAAACCCGAAGGTGAACTTAACTAGTTGACATAGCTCAAAGGATAAGCACGTTGATGTGGCAGTGGGCTGGCCATATAATTCGCAGAACAGATGGTCGCTGGGGCTGGCGTGTTCTGGAGCCCGATGGTCCGAATGTGTTATTCTGGTATATATTTATTTATTTTATCGACTACAAGTTGGCCCTTGCCTGCTATCACACTTGATGTTAAGTGATGATGCAATCTAAGATGGAAGCGGGCTAACTTGTTAGGAGTGGGACGAAAATCCACACCCCTATCGGTTTCTACACGACATCGTACCGGAACGCTAAATCGCTTGGCGATACGTCTTTGTCGGTAGGGTGGTAACTAGCCACGGCGAAAGCCTCCCACCAGCCAGACCAAGACAAATTAAGAAAAATCTCAATCTGTCCCGTCGGGAATCGAACCCAGGACCTCCGTCTTATAATTCCAACGCGCATACCACTGCGCCACGGAGGTCGTCAAGTTATACTAGCAGTCGTCCGCGACTTCGTCCGCGTGAAAACCTCTTAGATACCCTTTCAATTTTAAAGACAGTGTTCAACACAAACAATTTTAATTTTTGATCTGTTGTCAAATGTCAAAAGCTCTTTTGTCTACGATCTGTTGTACCATAATTGTATATAACCATGTAACTTAAAATGGCGCATTAAACATTTTAGTAATGAAAAGTTATTTCATTAACACAAAATATCAAAGTTGACCTTCTATAAGGTATCAACAAGTTAAGTTGACTTGCTATATATAAAGTTTACAATGTTTAACAAAAATGTAGATCTTTAGTACCCACATGGGACGGGTCCCAGCCTGCAGCACCATAAAGTATTTAAAATTTTATATAGATAAAGTGATACTTGTTTTTCTCTTTTCTGCTGCTCTGTGCTCTCATCGTCTCGACAGCACTCCAAAACACACAGCGCGAGAGGACAAGAACAAACACGTACATCTCCCCGAACATGTCCAAAATATATAACTACTTCGTTCCATCCGGAGGAGGTTCTCAATTCGACACGTATATTTTTATTTTGTTTTTTTTTATGTATGACCACGCATAACGTTTTACAGAATTGTCCGATTTTGATAATTCTTTTTTTATTAGAAAGGGCACACTTCCAAGGTGGCCCCTTTTTTATTTTTTTTATCGACTACAAGTTGGCCTTTGACTGCTATCACACCTGATGTTCAGTGATGATGCAGTCTAAGATGGAAGCGGGCTAACTTGTTAGGAATGGGACGAAAATCCCAATAAAAAAACTAGCCACGGCGAAAGCCTCCCACCAGCCAGACCAAGACAAATTAAGGAAAATCCCAATCTGCCCCGCCGGGAATCGAACCCAGGACCTCCGTCTTATAAATCCACCGCGCATACCACTGCGCCACGGAGGTCGTCACTGTCATCATGTTAGGATCTGACGATGATATCCTGGTAAAAAATTAAGGAACTCTTCGTAACTTTTATCAGCGACTGCTTAGCTACAAGTAACTTAATAACTATTTAAATACAAAATCTGTACCATTTAATGACATATATATCATCTCTGGGCATCTCTGGGGCAGACTTCCATACATTATTTACATATGTCCTTTCCGATTTCAAAAGATCATTTATTAAACAGCTTTCTTTATTCGAATCGAATTCAGGACTTCCCAGCGCATACCACTGCGCCACGGAGACCGTCAAAACATGCATCAAAGTGATTGAATAACACTATGTTGTTACGTTCTGTAATAAAAAATTACATAAACAATATTTTACAATACTATAACGGTTAGTAACGTAACGTGTAATACTAGAACGTAAGAACTAACTCATTTATATTGAGGTTGATTCATGAACGTAAAGTGAAACGATAAAATTTTTTAACAAAAAATAGAACCGACTCAAAACGTACTAAAAAGTAAAAAATAACTGTCATTTAGTTGCTTTAATTTACTGAAGCATATCTATGAAGTCGGTGCCAGCCTAGGTTTCTACTTTAAAGACATGACCTAGAACCTGCTTTTTAGTGCGTTTTGAGTCGGTTCTATTTTTTGTTAAAAATTTTTATTTCTAACTTTTTAGTGATTTATCGCCACGTAACGTACTCGTACTATACTGTCATAGTATATCATACGACACTTGTAGCCAAAAAGCTACCGATACTTACACAAAAACCGAAATTGCTACAAATGTGCCTATAAAATTTGAAGAGGTCTTTCAATTTCCCAGGATATCATCATCAGATCCTAACATGATGACAATGGGACCTTGGAAGTGTGCTCTTTCTAATAAAGACAGAATTATCAAAATCGGACAACTTTGCAAAAAGTTATGCGTGGTCATACATAAAAAATACGTGTCGAATTGAGAACCTACTCCGTTTTTTTCGTCGGTTAAAAATAGCGAGCGCGAGCATCACCTGATGTTAAGTGATTACCGCCGCACATGAACAACTACAACACTACAGGAGCCACTGATACGTTGGCGGCCTTTGAGATGTTTTTATTGTTCTTCCCTTGAATAACTGCGGGAACACCGACTTCATCACTTGCCGCCTGGTATGCTTGCAGTTCAATGGTTACTGCTATTGATTAAAAGGAAACAGGCTAGTCTCTGGGACTTTTTATTTTTTTTTTTGACGTGACCACGTCTTATAATTCGATAGAGTGCTGCACGCACGAAAAAACATGACGTCATGCGTCGTTACCTCGCTTTGAGGCGTTCCATGTAAGGCTTGAAGTGCAAGCGAGAGCGCGGAACGAGCGACAAAGAAGCACAAGGCCTTTGCGTTCGGCAGCGTTCGACATCCGTCTATTAAATATAATTATTAAATATATTAATTTTAAATTAAAAATTAATATATTTATTATAAATTTTAAATATAAATTTATAAAATCAAAATCAATTATTTTATTAATTTAAATTTATATTTATAAAAATATACTTAAATTAAAAAATTTAATAACCAATTAAATGCTACCATTCCATCAGTATTTTCTTAAGACATTGTCACGTTCAACTATCGTCAGTAAACCGACTTTACATAGAATCAATTTTTTTTTATCGACTGCAAGTTGGCCCCTGACTGCTATCACACCTGATGTTAAGTGATGATGCAATCTAAGATGGAAGTGAGCTAACTTGTTAGGAGTAGGATGAAATCCGAACCCCTATCGGTTTCTACATGACATCGTACCGGAACGCTATATCGCTTGGCGGTACGTTTTTGTCGGTAGGGTGGTAACTAGCCACGGCGAAAGCTTCCCACCAGCCAGACCAAGACAAATTAAGAGAAATCTCAATCTGCCCCGCCGGGAATCGAACCCAGGACCTCCGTCTTATAAATCCACCGCGCATCGGACTATGTACCTACTGTCTATTTTTAAAACTATTATGAAATAGTAAAGCGCCATTAACCCGTAGTGACCTGTCGATAGTTCCATTATCGATAAATTTCGGGATGCATCTAAAAATAGTTTTTATCGTGATCTTATGTTATGGACCCCTAAGGGGTCATGGTTTGTGATTATAACGATTTATTTTAAGACTGCCTCGTTGGTCAAGTGGTTATCCTCTGTGGTATCGGTCACGAGGTCCTGGGTTTTTTGGAACGAAGTTCCTTATCGCGCGTTGTGAAAGGGGGCTAGACGGAAAAAATTCGTACGAAAAGTTGTCACGACACTTTTGATCAAAGGATCTTGCCGCCGCCTTTGATGTGTGTGCGCGTGAGCGGCGGGGGGCGCCCGCGCTGTATGCTGTCTCGCGCTCTCGTGGCGCCCTTTACGAAAATTGAGCCTACTGATTAAGTTTATATAACATTATATTTGTTAATAATAAAAAAAATATTATGATTACTTAAAAAAAATTAAATTTTATTACAATTCCTTCACTAATTAATCGAAAAATTGAGCCTACTGATTAAGTTTATATATAACATTATATTTGTTAATAATAAAAAAAATATTATTATTACTTAAAAAAAATTAAATTTTATTACAATTCCTTCACTAATTAATCGAAAGGAACTTTGTTCCATCCGGGTGTCCCTTGACACCTCTCAATTTTTTTTTTCTTTTTTATCGCTATTAAAGCGGGCAAACGAGCTTGTGGGTCACCTGATGTTGAGTGATTACCGCCGCCCATATACATTTGCAACAACAGAGGCACTGCTAATGTGTTGCCGGTCTTTGAGGAATTGGTTTATTCGCTCCTTAAATACACCCATGTTAAAATTGACAGGAAATACCGCAGCAGGAATTTGGTTCCAGATTCTGCATGTTCGCGGCAGAAATGACCTAGAAAATCTAGTTGTAGAAAACCAGCCATCCAGATGGTTTGGGTGAAACTTATTTCTACGCCGCAAGTTCCGCTGAGAGAAGACAGAGGGTGGTATAAGTTCGAACTCCTCAGAGCACTCGCCATTATAAAGACGATAGAACACACATAGAGAGCTGATGTCCCTACGGTGCTCTAAGGTCTCCAACTGGTTTGTGAGTTTGGAATTGTCAACAAATCGAACTGCCCACTTTTGGATGCAATCAATTCAATTCAATTCAAATTCAAAATCGTTTATTTCAAGTAGGCTTATTACAAGCACTTTTGAAACGTCAAATTGGACTATTTGTAGTGACTCTACCACCGGCTCGGAAGGCTGGCCCTGTTGAGAAGAGCCGGCAAGAAACTCAACAGTTGCTCTTTTTATAATATTATCAATTTTACAATATTAAGTGTGTTGTTACATAAAGTTATTTATTTTACTTCCTGTGTGAAGTTGAAAGCCGATCCAATTGCCTTTGAACATCTTTGTCATTTAAAAATTCATCGATAGTATAATAACCCTGACTCAGTAAGTGAGTTTTAATACATTGTTTAAACTTATGCAATGGCAGATCTAAAACTGAATTTAGCATCTTGTTGTAGAAGAGTACACCCAATCCTACGAAAGATTTTTGTACTTTTCGGAGGCGATAAGCTGATATGACTCACTTATGTCCATTTCTAGAAAGACGGTCATTTAAATCCTTTTTCTGTTTATACATATTTATATTTTGTTTAACATAAACTAAATATAAACATGTATAAACAGAAAAAGGATCAATCAAGTGGAATAAGTTGGTATTGAGGTGCTCCGGCCCATAGATGTGAGCAGTACTCCATGTGCGGACGTACTTGGGCTTTGTAGAGCAAGAGCCAGGTAGGGTTCCACGAATCCGGGGTCACTTGACGGAATAATTTAGTATATTTCATTCTTCTATGAAAGGACAATGCCCATCCGCCATAGCAACTTTGGCCACGACTACACTCATATAAAACTACGTGGGGATGGTAATCCTAACTAATATTATAAATGCGAAAGTAACTCTGTCTGTCTGTCTTGCTTTCACTCTACAACTACTGAACCGATTTAAATGAAATTTGGCACACAGTAAATCTATACTAAAGCCAAACTTGATTAAGAATGCTTGTCAACAAACAAATCCTTACTAATATTATAAAGGGGAAAGTTTGTATGTATGGATGTATGAATGTTTGTTACTTTTTCACGCAAAAACTACTGAATGGATTTTGATGAAACTTCACAATAATATAGGTTACATATCAGAATAACACATAGGCTACATTTTATACCGAAATTCCCATGGGAACGAGAACTACGCGGGTGAAACCGCGGGCGTCCTCTAGTTTAGAATAAAGGTAGAACATGCAACACATTTTATGCCTAATAAATTTAAAATTATGTTTTTTTATTTAAAAAAATCTTATTTAAAAGATATTGAATATATTAATTAGTTTTAAGCTTACTAATCTAATTTATTGTCATGAATTCGTCATTAACTAGTTATTAAAAAAAAATAGGTGTAAAATGACTAGTGATTTCTACCTTCATTTTTAATTTGTTTGTTGACAAGCATTCTCAATCGAGTTTGGCTTTAGTATAGAGCCTGAAAAAGGACATAGGCTACTTTTAATTGCGAAAAAAGGGTTGTAAAGGGTTAAAGGGGGGATGAAATGTTGTATGAAAGTGTCGTCATTTTCAAAGCTTAAGACCTATTTCTTAGGCAGTTGATTAGATATTAATAAATATGCAGAGATGTACAAAATGGTTCCATAAAAGCATTTAAATACAAAATGCAAAATACTTTTCAGATTTACTATTTCAAATGCAAAATACCAAATAGTTTTGCGTTTTGTATTTCAAATACAAAATGCAAAATAGGTATTTTGAAAATACTTTTTCAAAATAAAATACCTTTTGACCAAATCGTATGATAGTCACTTATAACATTACTATAAAAAGATTATCCTAAGTTACTTATAACATTAGTAAATACGTGTCGAAAGACTCTTCTAAATAGATCCAGCTGTTTCAGAGCTTGGCCGAAACAAACAGATTGATAAAAAATTGATTGTATAATCAGTAGTTCTATAAAGATAATTTGATTTGATTGATATTAAGAACATTTAAAAGGAATTTTAAATTTTATAAACCTATAGGGATGAAATTTTGAAAAATCCTTGAATAACATATTTATCCAGTAGTTCGTATACAAATTTTCATTAAGATTACTTCAAAAGTTAAAGACTTTCCATAGAAACTTTCAACCCCTTCTACTTTAATTTTCGCGACAAAAAGTATCCTATGCAATACCTAAAAAAATATAAACTACAAACGTGCCAAGTTTCATTTTAATACATTCAGTGTTTTAGCGTGAATTGCGGCCGACAAAAATCCGTACAGATAGACAGTCAGACGGACAGTATTGATTCAACGATAGGTTCTGTATTGATTTTATATAGTGCCCTGTAATAAAATTTCAAAAATATCTTCAATGTACATAATTGGACCAGTTACAGTTTTATTATAAGTATGGATTATTACAATTCTCTTTTGTTACTAACAATTGGACTGGTAATGTTGGCTAAACTTAATCACAAAGTATTTTGTATTTTGAAATGTATTTTAAAAATGCAAAATACATCTCTAAAGGTATTTCAAATAAAATACAAAATGTTTTTGTTAAAAAGCATTTAAATGCAAAATACAAAATAGGTATTTTGCATTTTGTATTTGCATTTTAAATAGAAGTATTTCAAATAAATCACATCTCTGTAAATATGACATTCAAAGCTTAGAAAAATTAGGCTGCCGTAATAACTAATTCCACGCGGACGAAATGGTTAGGAAATTGGGTTAAAAAAAGATTGTTACTGATTCGTAAATGTTCAAATACACCTGTAAGTATATTACCGGGTGTTTGCTGGCCATAGATGGGCATTCCCCTTTTCAGAACATTTTAAGCCCGGAGTTTGGAAGTTGGTGGTGTTACACCCCCGTGCCTCGGAGAGCACGTTAAGCTGACCCGGTCACTGTCATCAACATCTGATAGTGATCGTTAATAAATGTAACATTATCACCCTAAGCCCGCCACGCATTGGAGCAGCGTGGTGGGTGTACGCTCCATATCCCCTCTCCTATAAGGAGGGAGGCCTGGCCCTGTAGTGGGCCGGTAATAGATGATAATGATGATGATGATTTTTAGATGTCATTAATATCATTATACTCTGAGCATTGCTCTCTCCATAGCCCGCTGAGTGACTCTGAGCCTTCTATTACCCCTTCTTATAATATATATATATAATGTTGGCAACACCGTGTTAACAACATTGCCAGACGTCAGCGACAGGTTATAAGTTTGACGTGCCTGTGTAAATGTGTATGATCCGATTTTAATGCGGTTTTTTTTGTTTGAAAGGTATATCAGTCGAGAGTGTTCTTAGCTATGTTTGGTGGAAATCGGTTCAGGTCTTCAAGGTCATCAGGTCGTTTGTTAGGTGTGATAGAAATGTTACACGCTCAGTTTGCTTGAAAGCAAGTGTGTGATCTGACATTTGAAACACTAATGTCTTCTGGAACCACTGAGCTGGTCTGATGATAAGGCTCGAAGGTAGAAGATTCTGTAACCCTATGTATGTATGTACGAATGAATGAATGAATGAATGGATGGATGGATGGATGGTTGGATGGATGATGGATGGATAGATGGATGGATGGATGGATGGATGGATGGATGGATGAATGAATAAATAAATCCACCGCCCATACCACTGCGCAACGGAGGCCGTCAAGTTAGCCCTTGATCGCTACCACGCCTTGTTTAACTATTATTTATAAGTGAATGGATTTTCATGCGGTTCTCACTTATAGATAGTGGGATAGGATGAAATAGACCACTTTGGGAAACTCTGTCACACACGTATGCATATGCAGCCACCGGTTGGGTGCTCGCGATGATAGCACGGTGACGCGCGGCGGTTTCCGCTCCATTTCTTCGCGTCGCGAGAAGTTCATGCTCTGATGAGCACGTGCTCACATCCGGATATGTGACATTAACTTCAATATTAATATTATAGAAAAGTGCATATTTGCTGCTTATTTAGCGCAAAGAATAAGTCTTGCTGTTAGGAGGGGAAATACCGCCAGTGTGTTGGACACCTTGCCTTCTTTTATTGGAACGAAGTTCCTTATCGCGCGTTGTGAAAGGGGGCTAGACGGAAAAAATTCGTACGAAAAGTTGTCACGACACTTTTTGATCACAGGATCTTGCCGCCGCCTTTGATGTGTGTGCGCGTGAGCGGCGGGGGCGCCCGCGCTGTATGCTGTCTCGCGCTCTCGTGGCGCCCTCTGGTGTTTCGGTGTACAACAACAAATATTATTATTACTTAAAAAAAATAAAATTTTATTACAATTCCTTCACTAATTAATCGAAAGGAACTTCGTTCCATCCGGGTGTCCCTTGACACCTCTCAACTTTTTTTAAACTAGTGGACGCCCGCGACTTCGTCCGCGTGGACTTTCACCCCTTCTCCTAAGGGAACGGTGCTGATGTTCAGGATACCCAGTATCCTATATCCTTCCTCGTAGTATGAACTCTAATCGCGCCAAGTTTCAGTTGAATTCATTCAGTACTTTCGTCGCGGCGACGTCCTTAGTGAAATTCAGTTTTTGAAGTGAAACTTCTTTATCGGGGTTGGAAAAAAATGTAGTGTAACATTTTTTCGTTACGCGTCACATTTTTCCGTTACGCGCCATCTTTGACTTATGGAAGTGACGTGATATATATATACATATATATGTATATATATATAATTCAAATTCAAATTCAAAATCATTTATTTCAAGTAGGCCAATTATAAGCACTTTTGAAACGTCATATTAGACTATTTGTAGTGACTCTACCACCGGCTCGGAAGGCAGGTCCTGTTGAGAAGAGCCGGCAAGAAACTCAAATTATTAATTTTTACAATATTAACTGTATTGTAACATAAAATTATTTATTCTTCTACTTGTGTGAAGTTGAAAGCTGATCCAATTGCCTCTCAACCTCTCTAACTCTCCGAAATTATGCTTTTTATATTATGTTTTTGATATCCAGCGGGTGTTTTTTTTTAGGTTTTTTCGTTACGGAATTTCAGTTACCATTCATCATTATAAGCCTATTAACGGCCCTCTACAGGGTCGGCCCTCCTTATAAGAGAGGGGATATGGAGCGTACACCCACCACGCTGCTCCTATACGGATTAGCGAGCTTATACATAATGTTTCAGTTGTTAACGATCACTATCTGACAGTGACCGGGCGTCGCTTAACATGCTCTGTGGCACGGGGGTGTAACACCACCAACTTCCAGACTCCGGGCTTGGAATGTACTGAACATTTCATAGATGAATGAATAACTTATTATTATTCCGTTCGTCAGGATTCGAACCCAGGACCGCGTGATCGTAGCCAGAGGCTAACCACTAGACCAACGAGGCAATCTGTATCATTACATAGTATCAAAGAAAGTCGCTTTCTTCTGTCTGTCCGTATGTATGCTTAAATCTTTAAAACTATACAACCTATTTTCTTGCGGTTTTTTTAATAAATAGAGTAATTCAAGAGGAAGGTTTATGTGTATAATACATGAGAAACACTGATAAATTTAGAGGTTTCTAATGTGATGTCGTAAATAAGCACGTTTTTTTGCGCTTATATTGCAAACGCTGTCTGTAGCCTACGAGATAGACCAAAATAATGTACTACAGTATTGTCCACCTTAAAAAGTTCAACAAAAAAATCCGCGATGGTATATGTCTATCTCTTAGGGATAACCCACAATAACCATTTTTTATCCTTTACTAAAAAATGGTTATTTACGAAGTGATTTTAACAATACAGCATTAATCCTTATCCAATTAAGTACTTTAAATAAATTGTGCATTTATTATAGATCAATATGCTTTTTACAGCATGTAATTTAAGTGAATATATCCGAAGATATTACAAATTTAAAATGCAGGGACGTAGTTGTTGCGACGCCGCGGCTAAAAATAGCGCGTTGATGGCCGCGCTTCGTCCTATAGCACTTCATGACTTACAACGATCGCACGTGTTTATCGAAGCGCTAAGAAACGATTTTTCTAATGCTCACCTCCTTAAGGGGTCAAACGGGAGTTCAAGTCCACACCAAGTTTCATGCAGACAAAGTCGCGGGTGTCCGCTAGTAAATCTTTAAAACTACGCAAACGATTTTTTTTAATCAGATAGAGTGATTCAAGAGGAAGGTTTATGTGTATAATACATGCACAATATAGTAGAGAAACACTGATAATATTAGAGGTTTCTGATGTGATGTCGTAAATTAACACATTTTTTGCGCTTACATTGCAAACGCTGGCTAAACCCTACGAGATATATCAAAGTAATGTTCTACAGTATTGCACACTTAAAAAGGTCAACAAAAAAGTCCGCGATGGTATATGTCTATCTCTTAGAGATAACCCACAATAACCATTTTTTATCTTTTACTTTCAACCAAAAGTAATGGTTTATTTACAAAGCGATTTTAAACAATACTGCATTAATCCTTATCCTTAATTGAGTATCTTAAATACTTTGTGCATTCAATATAGATCACTATTGCCCTTTACAGCATGTAATTTAAGTGAATATTTTCCAAGATATATAAGATTCAAAATGCAGGGACATACTTTAGTACCAGCATTGGACCCGTGCGAAGCCGGAGCGGGTCGCCAGTTATTATTACCCGACTGCGTCAGAAGGAGGGTTATGTTTTTCGAGCGTATGTATGTATGTATGTATTTCCATTTCTTCGGCACGCGCTACAGCCTAAACGACTGAACGGATTTTGACATGTGAGGTGTCGTTGAATTTGTCAAAATTGTGGTAGTGACATAGGCTATATAAATTTTCAAAATGGCGGCTGTAAATGGGGGAAAAAAGGGGGATGTGTGTATTTTTTTCTCTTATCTTAGCAATATGGGTAACAATTGAAAGGATGTAAAAAGACCATTTCAAAAATATAAATATCATATCATGTTCATTTTACTTTTTTAACAAAAAATGGCAAAAAGTGTACCGTCTCATTTCTATGCCATAAACTAAAACTAAAAAGTCTCAAATAAAATTATTATTATAAAAAAAAAACCGACTGCTTAGAAGTTATGAACTGAAAAGAGAAAAACAAGGATCACTATATCTGTATAAAATTCTAAATACTTTATGGTGCTGCAGGCGGGGACAAACGTAGTTTTGGTAGATCTTTCTTTCCCCGCAGGTTAAAATATTTTGTCCCTGTTTGCAGCACCATAAAGTATTTACAATTTTATACAGATATAGTGATCCTTGTTTTTCTCTTTTCAGTTCATAACTTCTAAGTAGTCGGGTTTTTTGTTTTTATAATAATAATTTTATGCCTAATAAATTTAAAATTATGTTTTGTTATTTTTAAAAGATATTGAATATTAGTTTTAAGTTTACTAATCTGATTTATTGTCATAAATTAGTCACTAACTAGTTAATTATAAAAATAGGTGTAAAATGACTAGTGATTTCTACCTTCATTTTTTTCATAATTTGTTTGTTAACAAGCATTCTCAATCGAGTTTAGCTTTAGTATAGTACAGTATGTAATTTAAGTGAATATTTTCCAAGATATATAAGATTCAAAATGCAGGGACATACTTTAGTACCAGCATTGGACCCGTGCGAAGACGGAGCGGGTCGCCAGTTGTTATATAAAACCTACTTTAAGTGATCTAGTTAGAATTCGCAAGACGGGAATACGAAAGCGTAACAAGAGACGGCGCACTCAACACAGCTGATCTAAATCAAGTTCTCGTGAGAACTAGCTCTCACTGCATTGTGCCTACTTAGTTTACAGTAAAATATTCGTGCAAAATATATATTATGTTATTTCAAGTGACATAGACTCATAATTTTTTTAGTAACATTTACTTTAAGCATTGCTTCAAAATTTAAAAAATAATTGAATTCAATCACGTGGCTGATTTTCTTTTTGTAAGCCATGTTCTTCTTTTTATAATCCCTACTTATATTAATAATATGTATATTACTGGTTTATGTGCGTATTATTATATTTATGAAAATATTTATATAAAGTAAAGATAATTTTAATTTTTAAAATATTGCAGTATTAGATTTAAATTAATGTTTATTTTCTACTTAATTTATAAACTTGTTTTTTAATATTATTTTTTTTCATTGTTTTATTTTTATAGTTTGAATTGAGTTAGGTCTTAGATATAATTTCTAATTTTTAGACTAGTTTTATTGTAGATCATAAGGTTGTTTTAGGCTGCGTTCGTGGCGGTACCTGGACTAGAGGATCCGCAAAATGAAAACAGTTCTGGTTGATCTTTTTCTTAGCAAAAATGCTGAGCTGGGACCTTTTCCTAGGTTATGCCACACATCGCAGGGTATTGTAAATATACTCAACTGAATTGTGATGTGTGGCATAAGGTATGAATAAAATTTATTTCTTTCTTTCTCTTACTTAACTCTATGTTAGTCCCTTTACCCTAATACCCTAACCCTAATATTTTGTTAGTAACAATTGGTCATTGTATCTATGTTAGTAACTTAAACCTACGATGTTACGAGAAACACTGCTACCTCAGCCCACTAGAAACGGCACAACAGTGTTTCACGTAAGAGCAGTCTAGTCGATTGGCAATTAAACTCAAAATGTTGTTGGAACTGCTCCTCAGCCTACACACCAGGGACCCACATCTTTTACGCATTGTTGCATAGAAGCAATCGACTCTTGCCTCTGCGAACATCCCTGATGCGCTACAAAATCGAGGCAGCCCCAACATCACCCTGAAAGCGTTATACAAAGCTAAGGCAATGAATACGTGTCTTATTCCATGTGTAACACATGCGTGGCAGACATGGAAGTTCACAAATAGAACAAGAAATAAAATAATAACGTGCCAGAGAGGCATGGAACGCATCATCATAATCATCATTACCAGCCTGTAGACGTCCATTGTTGGACATAGGCCTTTTTTAGGGACTTCCAAACAACGATCCCGAGCCGCCTGTGCCCAGCGGCTGGAGTGACACGTTTGATGTCGTCAGTCCACCTGGTTGGGGGTCGACCAACGCTGCGCTTTCCGGTGCAGGGTCGCCAATCTACTACCTTGGGCCCCCAACGTCCATCAGCTGTTCGAACTACGTGCCCCGCCCATTGCCATTTCAGTTCTGCGACTTGCTGAGCTATGTCGGTGCTTCTGCGGATCTGCTCATGTTGAATATTAAAAGAATACAAAAACTAAGACATAAAGACATAAGACAAAATCATTAGATGCCCTTCAACAAGCACTAAAGTTAAAATGGAAATGGGCCGGACATGTGGCTCGCCTGAAGGACAACCGATGGACAGAAACAGTATCGTCGTGGCGGGGTCCTCCGGGCAAACGGCGTAAAGGTAGGCCTTGCACGCTCAGGTAGCTCATCCATCACCTAGAGCGACCTGCGAGGAATACAAGAGGCACGAGCTGAGATGAGCCGTAAGGGTAGAGTGTAAGGGAGAGACCGGTATGTAATTCTCACGAGAGCCCAGGGTCTCTGAATATGCACTGAGGACGGCCACCGAGGGGGTTTTAGTGGGTAAAAATCCCACATAACCCGACGTCTCCCCACAAGTGGTTGGGTATCTATAGAAGATTTCCCGTCAACAAAAAAAAAAGGCCTTGCACGCGCCTTTGGGAGGATGATGCCAAACAAAAAAATAGCGGGACCAGAGTGGAGAAGAATAGCTCAAAATAGATAAAGAAGGCAATCTTTGGAAGAGGCCTTCACCCGAGGGGGCTCCCAATACACATTTAATAACAAAAAATAGAACCGACTCAAAACGCACTAAAAAGTAAAAAATAAAAAAGTAAGAAATAATTTTTTTTAGCAAAAAATGGAACCGATTCAAAACGCACTAAAAAGTAAAAAATAACTGCATCATTTAGTTGCTTTAATTTACTTAAGTATATCTAGGAGTCGGTGCCAGCCAAGATTTCTACTTAACTAACGTCCTTAGCGTTACCTAGAACCCACAAACTGCGCTGGCACTGGCACAAAGTCGCTGTCGTCCACTTGTATTTCAATAATTTAGTTGCTTTAATTTACATACATCTATCACGCAAGGAATACGCACTACAAAGTGTTGCCCGCTGCACATGGCTTCCCCTTCACTCACGCATCGGGCAGCGTTAGGCCGGCTCCTCCGCACTCTCAAACATTTAAATAATTGATCTTTTACGTCGGCAGAACAGCAAAATGTTTCAATACGAGTACGAGAAGCGGCCGCAGTCGCGCGACAGCCGTGCGACGAGTTGCGACAGTCGTGCGACAGGGCGCGACAGTCGCACGTCAGCCCGCGATAGCCGCGTCACTGTACGCGACTGGCATTCGAGACCACTACCACCGCGACCCGAGGACATAAGACTGCCTACAAAAACAAGTGTAAGTAATTTTGTTGCCCTTGACTGCTATCACACCTGATGTTAAGTGATGATGCAGTCTAAGATGGAAGCGGGCTAACTTGTTAGGAGTAGGACGAAATCCAAAACTTCGGATTCTACACGACATCGAACTGGAACGCTAAATCGCTTGGCGGTACGCGTACCATTGCGTCAAAGATTATTGTACGTACGTAACTTCCTATGGGAAGATGCACCGTGCCAGTCTGGTTTCCCTTTTCTTACGCATACGGCAGCGGTAGGTAAACCCCTTCGCTCTCTGACCAACAGCGCTCGCCGTATTTAATTTATTACTTTTGTCAGACGTTCGACACACACGTTTATTAGGGTTCATTTAGAAAATCTTAAACGGCCTAATCGGGAATCGAACCGAACACTCCCGTCATATAAATCCCTTTGGCACACCACTACGCCACAGAGGCCGTCAAAAGGTATCATCAACATCTGATAGTGATCGTTAAATGATCAAAGTTAATCATCCTCAGCCCGCAACCCGCTTTGTTCTTTTTTTTAGCGACTACAAGTTGGCCCTTGACTGCTATCACACCTGATGTTAAGTGATGTTGCAGTCTAAGATGGCAGCTGCCTAACTTGTTAGGAGTGGGACGAAAATCCACACCCCTTTCGGTTTCTACATGACATCGTACCGGAACGCTAAATCGCTTGGCGATACGTCTTTGTCGGTAGGGTGGTAACTAGCCACGGGGAAAGCCTTCCACCAGCCAAATCTCTCTCTATTTTCTCTATTTTCAATCGGAAATCAGTCGCTGGACCATAAACCAGATCATGTCTTTGTTAATAATTACGTCGTTTCGGATCCCGCTCATCCAGTGATTTAGCGTCGCTTCAAGATTAAATATATTAGTATGTTGGTCAGTTATGTTCCTTTCAGACGGAATGTGCAGCCTCTGACATATACTAGTTGACAGCCAGGTTGTTTTTTAACCAACGAAAAAATACGGAGGAGGTTCTCAATTTGACACGTAATTTTTTTTTATGTATGACCACGCATAACTTTTTACTGAGATGTCCGATTTTGATAATAATTCTTTTTTTATTAGAAAGGGCACACTTCCAAAATGGTCCCATAGTTATCATTGTTAGGATCTGATGATGATATCCTGGGAAAATTGAAGGAACTCTTCAATTTTTATAAGCACACTTGCAGCGTATTTGTATAATAGCATTTAAGCATATCTATAAAGGTGCCAGTTAAGTTTATACTTTAAGGACGTTACCTAGAACCCACAAACTGCCGCGTTAAATAAACGTTCCTTAAACTTGGCTGGTACCGACTTCATAGGTATGCTTAAGTAAATTAAAGGACAGTGACATATTTATTTCATCCTTAACAGGTGCCATTTTTAGGTAATAACGTACTTCTGACGTTTTTGTGAATCATGGTGCATTGTATATTACTTTTAATACATTGTTTTGAAAGCGTTGGAGAATTTAAATATTCGAGTGACTTGCAGAGCCCCAGAGTTGAACACTGTAGGTTCATACGGGTTTTGTACAATGCAGTGCAAGCCGCTCTGTAGCAACATGGAAAAACAATGCTCCATTTAAATGGGACAAGGAAATGAAGAAAATTATTCTTCCAGGTGCCACTAAAGGTATGGGTGATAGCCAGCGCTTCCTGCTTCGCTGTCTGCGGCGCGCTGGTGTTGGCTACCATCGTCATCACCAGGACTGCTGCCAGTGACAACTACACCTCCCGGGAACTGTACGCCGAGGCCAGGGTAAGAGCCAGGTCATATGACAGATCTCCTCAATGGCTTCCTGCTTCGCTGTCTGTGGCACGCTGGTGTTGGCTACCATCGTCATCACCAGGACTACAACTACACCTCCCGGGAACTGTCCGCCGAGGCCAGGGTAAGAGCCAGGGCATATGACAGATCTTCTCAATGGCTTCCTGCTTCGCTGTCTGTGGCACGCTGGTGTTGCCTACCATCGTCGTCACCAGGACTGCTGCCAGTAACTACTAAACCTCCGGGGAAGGCCAGGGTAAAAGCTAGAATACCAGGCAGAGTTACTCCCCTGGTTATTGGAAACCATTGCTTTTTTAAGTTTCATTTCCCTTTTTTAAGTTTTTGATAAATCGGATGCATTTGTTTTGAAGTACGAACAACTGTTGGGTGCAGCCCCATAAATATACATACATATATACCATCACGTTTCAGGTAGAGACCATATCCTTCCACTTGTTTGTTTGGGCCTTACACATTCGCCTATTCCTATACTTCCATTCATCCTCGCCACATAAATCTCTTTTGTTAATCTTCTTACATCCATTTTCTCTACATGTCCAAAAGATCTAAGCATCCCTTTCTCAATTTTTGTCACTACATTTTCTTTTACACCACAACTAAGATTATTTATCAATATTTACAATGAACAATACAAAATTCCTTTATTTCCAGGAACCATTATACCCGATAGGGTATACGCAGCCAAGGTTACTAACAACCACGGAATCCGAAACCACAACACAAGACAACGACGACATCCAATACCCAATCCTGGAAAAACTATCCATTTTCAACATCAAAGTCGCAAACAGAGACAAGAAGAAACTAGACGAAAACCTTGTATCAAAACCACAAATCCATCCACTACACGACATTACAATCCACCCAGAAAGAAAAATCGAGAAGAAAGACAAACCAAAACTTACTAACCCATTAACAGATCAATATATTTCTAATAAGAACAAACATAAAACATCACATTCTAATTATCCAAATACTGATGCAAGTACTGATTATTCAATTAATAACAATCCAAATCCTAATTACGAAATCAATAAGAAACACGCACTAAATCCCAATTACAAAAATAAAGCAGAATTAGAAAGCAAAGTGCCGGAATTTAAGCCGACATTACCAGAAATATTTGTACAAGAAAACATTAAACTATCAGATGGTTATATAGCTGGAATAAGCCAAGACAATTATGAAGAATATTACGACGACAATAACCTATATAACGACTACATCCAGAGCAATTCCATGACAAGTTATTTGATAGAAAAGGTGCAAGAATTGCACGATTGGATAGTCTCTGATGCAGATTTTGATGAGGCACCTAAAGAGAAACAGTTTAAAAGCAATACAACTAGTAACAATGAGTTTGGGCAGCTACTAAAAGCTCTGAACGAGAGTTTAGTTGAAGGCAATGTCACTATAGTCATGAATAAGCTAAGGGAGTTGTACTATGGTGAAAATCTTACTGTTGTCAATCAGAGTAAGAAGATCATACTCAGTAATAGCACCAACTTGTTGTCTTTTGGTATCCTGACGCTTGATATTATGCTCTTGCATAATATTCAACTTATGGCTTGGGATAATCAGGTTAGTATATTTAAAGAAGCTAGTTTTAATAGACTATTAAACGACTTAAAAAAGGAGTTTCTCAATTTAACTGGGGACTGAAAGGTCTGGAGTCGATCTGACGATGGAACCGAAATACAGATGAAGGAACTCCTCAACGATTTACTGCAGTTACCTTGTGTTTGGGCTTGTTTAATTTGTCTCAATGAGAACTTTAGACTTAGTTGAGCTGCCATTAGGAGTCTGCTGATCAAGACGAAGGACAGTTAAGGGAGCTACGTAACGGTTTACAGTAACTGCATTGTTATTGGACTTGATTAATTTGTACTGATGAGAACCAAAGCTTTCTACTTTAAGACACTACCTACTCGTGATTTACTACATTGTTCAATTAGATAAACTTTTCTTAAACTTGGCTGGCACCGACTTCATAGATATGCTTAAGTAAATTAAAGCAATTAAATGTCACAGTTATTTTTTACTTTTTAGTGCGTTTTGAGTTGGTTCTATTTTTTGTTAAAAAATTTTATTTCTTACTTTTTAGTGATTTATCGCCACGTAACGTACTCGTACTATACTGTCATACATGGGCGTACCCAGGTTGTGGGCCAGGGGGGGGCAAATCAGATTTCAGATCAGATCAAATAAGCTAGGTGCTTATAAAGAATAAAAAAAAATTAAAATATATATTTTTTATTGTATAAGTACCTGGTAGTATAAATAAGTAGCTATTGTAAAAGTAATTTTCGAGGGTCTTCAGCAAAACGATTTATGACGTCTTCCGTGAAAGAATCGCTCATATCTTTAACAAATTTTCTATGAACACTGAGCATACAAAGCCCATTTAATCTATCTTCGTTCATAGTCGATCTTAGCCACGTTTTCACACGTCTAAGTGTGCTGAACGACCTTTCAATCGTAGCAGTGGAATAAGGCATTGCCAGCAAAATTTCTAGGGCTATCTTCACCTTCGGGTAAAAAGAATCTGCTTCTTGTATCAACTCCGCTATACCAATATTTTCAAGATCCTGCTGCTGCTTATTTATCCAAAAAGTGAGCCCTTCTAATTCATAAAAATCACATACTTCCTCCATACATTTTTGTAATTTGGGAACTGTAATTTTAATTATTCGAGTAGGGTGTAACAATGAAAGAGTAAACGCTGGTGAATGCTGTTTGCTAAATCTCGCCTCTAATGAAGATGACAAAGAATCCAAATAAGGTACATATAACGAGCGACGAAAGTACTCGCTAAGGGAAGCAGCTGGTGGATTTGCCCTATGTTGTTGGCGGCTTGCTGTTCTTGGTAAACGTAGCTCAATGTTTAAAGCCGTAGCAATTTCTTCAGCTGATTTGATTAAATCTTCGCTCCCTTCTTCCGCGGAACGCCGGTGTTGTGCAACTGTAGTAGTTATTGTTTGTATATGTTCTGCACATCTTAATACGTCCAGCGTTTTAGATTGCAATATGTTAGCGACGGGTTGCAACATAGAATTATATCTGTCTATAATACAAAGCGCAAATATGAATGTGGTTTGGCTGACAGCAGATAGTAACTGGAAAGCTACTTTCCTTGTCGCAGCATTACCTTCCCTAGAAAGTTTTTCTAAGCCTTCTGCTATTTCGACAAAATATTTTTTAAAGATCGAAATACTTTGATATTTATGGGACCTTCTTGTTTCACACAGCAATGGTATTTTTGGTGCACATTTTTGACGAAGAACCGATTCCCTGAAAAAATGTATCACATCTTTTACGGTACCAATGCAGTTGCGGATCTCAGAAACATTATTTAAATCGTTTACCACGAGGTTTAATCTGTGGCAGGCGCAGTGAAAATATAAACCCTTTTTATATGTTTCTCTCAATATTTTTTGGACTCCACCATCTTTTCCCGCCATAGTAGCACAACCGTCATAGCCCTGTCCTACACATTTATTAGCGTCAATATTTAGCGTATTAATAAATCTATTAATTTCAGCAGCTATCGTTTGGGCATCCATTTTTTCCAACTCCACAAAACCCATAAATTCTTCTTTAACATTTTTTTCCTTTTGATCGTAATATCGAAGACCTATTGCTAGTTGTTCCTTACCAGATATATCTGCTGATTCATCAGCCAGAATACTGAAAGCACTTGCGGCTCTAATGTTATCGACCAGTTTTTCTCTTATTAGGATACCGCATATGTTTAAAATTTCATTTTGTATTTTCGGGGACGTATATTGAGCATTCTTTTGACCCTTCTCTAAATGTTGCCGCAATATTTCGTCACCAGATTTAATTTTTAATTGAAGCAAATCTTGAAAAACGCCGCCATCTTTTTCTTTTCCTCTCAATGGCAAATCATGTGTTCCACAAAAAACTATTGTACTGATTATTGGTTGCAATGCATTTCTATTATCTTTAATAATTTTTTCATGGCCTGTTTGCAAAGCAACTTGTACATTTGTTTTAAGGTTGCTAAAAGAATTGGCAGATGCACTCGACTCTCTATGCCATTGAGTATCTACATGAGCTTTACAATAACTATGTATATCTTTATACTTGGTAAATGGTCGAACAATTAGAGATCCCTGTACACCACGTGCAACTTTCGGCGGAAACAAAACACAAAACACACAAAACGCACCTTTCAATCTCTTTGAGTAAGCAAGCCATGGTTTGTACATTTCTAACCAAGAGTGGTTAAATTTGCGTTTTAAATGTGTAGCATCACCAGCAAAATCATAAGTTTCTGAAGGTACCCAGCATCGTGTCGTAGAGGCGCCAACGGGCTTCGCAAGTTCGCTAGCGAGCTGTTATATGTAACTTCCGAACGCGGCGCGTAATTTTTAGTTGTAAAAATATTGTATTGCAAACAAATGGCTAATATTCGTTTTCTTAATTTTTATCGATAAAAGTACTAACTATAAATAAGATACTTAGTAGGGACGTCAACATTATCCAGGGGGGGGCAGCTGCCCTCCCCTGCCCCCACCTGGGTACGCCCATGCTGTCATAGTATATTAAACGGCACTAGTAGCCAAAAAGCTACCGATACCGAGGCAAAGGCTAAAATCGCTGTAAGCGTGCCTCCAAAATTTGAAGAGTTCCTTCAATTTCCCCAGGATATCATCATCAGATCCTAACATGATAACAATGGGACCACCATGGAAGTATGCCCTTTCTAATAAAAAAAGAATTATCAAAATCGGACAACTCTGTAAAAAGTTATACGTGGTCATACATAAAAACAAAAGAAATATACGTGTCGAATTGAGAACCTCCTCCGTTTTTTTTCGTCCGTTAAAAATGGTTCAATATGAGCTTACGTTTGGACAGCCTGGGGCAAATTATGGCAATATATAATATATAGATAAACACCCAGACACTGGTAAACATCCATGCTCATCACACAAACATTTGTCCAGATGTGGGAATCGAGCCCACAGCCTAGGACGCAGAAGCAGGGTGACTACCCACTGCGCCACTCGGCCGTCAAACGATAAATTGTTCTTTTCTTTGCAGGAGACTGCTCGCAACAAAATGCTCAAAGATCCAGACGTCTTCGCGTTCAACGCTCTGTTCATGGAGCCTTCGAAGGTTGAGCAAAAGAAGAACGAAATATACCATCATGATGGTTTTATGTGAGTTACTGCCATACGACCATAATTTGCCATATATTCGACGACCTCTGTGGCGCAGTGGTATGCGCGGTGGATTTATAAGACGGAGATCCTGGGTTCGATTCCCGGCGGGGCAGATTGAGATTTTTCTTAATTTGTCTCGGTCTGGCAGGTGGGGGGCTTTCGCCGTGGCTAGTTACCACCCTACCGACAAAGACGTACCGCCAAGCGATTTAGCGTTCCGGTACGATGTCGTGTAGAAACCAACTAGACTTAGACTCAAAACGCACTAAAAAGTAAAAAATAACTGCGTCATTTAGTTGCTTTAATTTACTTAAGCATATCTATGAAGTCGGTGCCAGCAAGTTTAAGGAACATTTATTTAACGTAGTAAAGCAGTTTGTGGGTTCTAGGTAACGTCCTTAAAGTAGAAACCTTGGCTGGCACCGACTCCTAGATATGCTTAAGTAAATTAAAGCAACTAAATGACACAGTTATTTTTTACTTTTTAGTGCGTTTTGAGTCGGTTCTATTTTTATTTCTTATTTTTTAGTGATTTATTGCCACATATCGTACTTGTACTATACTGTCATAGTATATTTATTATACGGTACTAGTAGCCAAAAAGCTACCGATACCGAGACAAAAACCGAAATCGATGTAAGCGTGCCTCCAAAATTTGAAGAGCTCCTTCAATTTCCCCAGGATATCATCATCAGATCCTAACATGAGGACAATGGGACCACCTTGGATGTATGCCCTTTCTAATAAAAAAAGAATTATCAAAATCGGACAACTCTGTAAAAAGTTATGCGTGGTCATAAAAAAAATTATACAAAAAAAAAATATACGTGTCAAATTGAGAACCTCCTCCGTTCTTTTTTCGTCGGTTAATAAAAAGATTTCAAACTTTTGTTTCAACACTTTTTTCACATAACCTCAAAATTTATGTGAAAAATTCATCCTACTGCGATTTTTTTTTGGTTTCAAAAGCTATCGGCACTGGTCTATTACGGGAATAAGGCGTGATGTTATGTATGTATGTATGTAATATTTCACTGCGATTATTATTTCAACTGGTGACAGACGCTGGCTGACTTGTGTCAAGGATCAGCCTGGCTACCCAACGCGTGGACATGATTTGTTAGTTTAAGTTCCTTATTGTATTTATTAAGCCCCAATACCTAATAATCTTTCAGAAAACGTCAAAATGTCCGCCAAGATACTGAAGAGTTGGACTTCGGGAGGAATCTGCTGGAAAATGTTCTGGAGATAGGGATGAGCAGTGCGCGCGCTGCCATACACCTGGGCAGAGCTTTCAAGAATACCAAGTGAGTTTTACTTGTCACCATCACCAATATTAGCCTATCAAGGGGGTTGGACACGTCGCTCGACTCACGGATAACCGCTGGACTGTCAGAATAACGAAATGGCCGGGACCAACAGGAACTCGAGGCAGAGGCAGGCCGCGTTATAGGTGGGCCGACGACATTACGCAACTCTATGGAGGGTAGAGGAAAGGAGGATCATCTGTGTATATGAAAAAGTGTCCGTCAAAATGTATTAAATTAGGATGGCGCCACAGTTGCATCAAAGTAACTCTCAAAAGAAGCGCCAAATATTGTTAGAGTATATTTTTTTGTTTTGAGATTTACGTCCACTTGGACAACTTTTCACAACACAAATTTTACCCATAACTGTTCTGTTATTCACTCACTTTTTCATAAAATTAAATGTTTATATATCAATAACCGTACTATTTACTGTTTACGAACTAAAATCACTCTAAACGCACGTTTGGTTATAATTCTGTAAGGTTATATTTACCACAATATTTTGTACAACGTAAGTTGTTGAAGTTCTCAATAATTAACTACTTTAGTCGATAATGACATTAAATTGTTTAACTCGGCATACTTCAATTCATCTACGATTGCTACATTCATACCATACCCTGTGCATCCACTAGCGCTATTGTGGAGGATTTTTGAACTGTTATTTAACGCATACAACTGGACACTTTTTCAACTTTTCTCCCATATAAGATGACTCTCCTTTCCTCTACCCTCCATACGCAATTTGCAGGCCAAAATTGGATACAGAAAGCCAAAGATCGATCACAATGGCAAAAAGTAAAACCGTAAAGGGTTCTTCTTTTAAAAAAATAACAATAATAAAAAACACATACAATACTGAACACAATTTTATTTTACTTTACTTTACTTACTTTACTTTATTTTACCTTACCTTACCTTACCTTACCTTACCTTACTTTACTTTACTTTACTTTACTTTACTTTACTTTAGTTTACTTTATTTTATTTCATTTTATTTATTTATTTAACGGCCCAATACGGCCAGGAAAGATAGAAAACCCAAAGGTGAACTTAACTAGTTGACATAGCTCAAAGGATAAGCACGTTGAAGTGGCAGTGAGTGGGCAGGCCATATAATTCGCAAAACATATAGTGGCCGAGGCCGGCTTGTTCCGGAGTGGAGACCACGTACTACAAGCGTGGTGTAGGACGCCCTCCAGCCCGATGGTCCGACGACCTCAAATAAGTAGTGGAAGTGGCTGGATGCGGAAGGCAGAGCATCGTGTGAGGCGGCGCGATGTCGTAAAGGACTGTGACCAGCAGTGGACTGTTACAGGCTGATGATGTTGACGATAGGCCAGGTTCTCCCTATATTAGAGGGGATGTAGATCCACCACACTGCTCTAATGCGGGTTTTTTTTTATCGACTACAAGTTGGTCCTTGACTGCTATCACACCTGATGTTAAGTGATGATGCAATATAACACAGAAGCGGGTTAACTTGTTAGGAGTAGGATGAAATCCACATCCCTTTCGGTGTCTACACGACATCGTACCGGAACGCTAAATCGCTTGGCGGTAAGCCTTTGTCGGTAAGGTGGTAACTAGCCACGGTGAAAGCCTCCCACCAGCCAGACCAAGACAAATTAAGAAAAATCTCAATCTGTCTCGCCGAGAATCGAACCCAGGACCTCCGCCTTATAAATCTACCGCGAATACCACTGAGACACGGAGGCCGACAAATATTTAGGGTGATTATGTTTTGTTTATTAACGACTACTATCGGTTGATAATGATATTGGAGTCTGACGGCTTAGTGTCGCTTAAAATAGGCTTATTATTAAAAAAAAATATCAGGTAATAGATTTGGCCATGGCTACTTACCTCTCTAGTCTACGAAGCGACCTTCGGGCAGGCAGCTTTCTCGCGAAATGATTATTGTTCAACACATAAACAATTTAATTTTTGATCTGTTGTCAAATGTCAAAAGCTCTTTTGTCTACGATCTGTTGTACCATAATCAGTTGTATATAACCATGTAACTCAAGATGGCGCATTAAACATTTTCATAATGAAAAGTTATTTCATTAACACATAATATAACTAGCGGCATGTAAGTCTAGCGCTGAACGAAACGTAGTAGGGATGGCTGCGCATCGGTACCGTCGCGTACGCAATACAATATTTACTTTAATTACCTAATTAATAGCCAAATCATGTTACGACATCGTTTTAATCTGTATATGTGTGTGCGTGCGTGCATGCGTGTGTGTGTATGTGTTTGTATACGTTTGCGTGTTTGTGCTTATATATGTTATAGTTTATAGTTCTAATTTCCAAAGATTTCGTATTACTCAAGACATAATTATATATTATAGATAGTTACCATAAATGAATAAATAAATTTTGACAAGCTTACGGGGAGTAGAAAAATAAAACATTATTATATTGTCAATTTTTATTTTAGATATAAGACTAGTCTAATCTGAATCAGGCAATGGTAACACGCCTGGCGTCGCAAAACGGTATTTCTTCTAGGTATATTATTCCCTTTAAATTCATAAACAAACTTAAAAAAAACTATAAAATATATAATTATATTTAACAAACCAACTGAAAATTAACAATAATAACAATGCAACTCAGAGCGAGACTGTACATTGGAAGTCCGCGGTGCGTCGTTTCGGTGCGGGGGACGGAATGCGACTGGGGAGCCACTCACCGCTACGCACGCCCGCCCTTCGTTCCTCAAGCTCCCCCATGATACCTAAATTTTTACTTCTGCGCAATAACGGTCAGCGCTAGAGTTTCGTGCCGCTACTTGTACCAAAGTTGACCTTCTATAAGGAATCAATAAGTTAAGTTGACTTGCTATATATAAAGTTTCAACAGTAAAACACAATATAAAGTTGACCTTCTATAAGGAATCAACAAGCTATGTTGACTTACTATATATATAGTTTCAACAGTAAAACACAATATAAAGTTGACCTTCTATAAGGAATCAACAAGTTAAGTTGACTTGCTATATATAAAGTTTCAACAGTAAAACACAATATAAAGTTGACCTTCTATAAGGAATCAACAAGTTATGTTGACTTGCTATATATAAAGTTTCAACAGTAAAACACAATATAAAGTTGACCTTCTATAAGGAATCAACAAGTTATGTTGACTTGCTATATATAAAGTTTCAACAGTAAAACACAATATAAAGTTGACCTTCTATAAGGAATCAACAAGTTATGTTGACTTGCTATATATAAAGTTTTAACAGTAAAACACAATATAAAGTTGACCTTCTATAAGGAATCAACAAGTTATGTTGACGTGCTATATATAAAATTTCAACAGTAAAACACAATATAAAGTTGACCTTCTATAAGGTATCAACAATTATGTATCACAATTCAGCGAGAGATTGCTACCTGCGAGATGGGCACCCTACCTAAGTGGCAGAATTTGGAAAGTTATACTTAGGTTAATTACTTATTTTAATTATTTTATTTATCTATACATATAATAAAATAGTAACGAAGTCTGTACATTAAATATTTTTTGAAAAAAGTAAGTGTATTACATACATACATAAGCACAAAACAATGGTTTTTAAAATTTTTGTCTGTTTGTCTGTTCACGCATCACTTTAAAACTACTGAACTGATTTTCATGTGAGTTTCACAGATGAATTAAGCGTAGCTCTGGGCAGGCTTTGGATACTGTGTATCCCGAAAATCGTTCCCTTAAGATAAGGGTTGAAAAGCCACGCGGACAAAGTCACGGGCGTTTACTAGTTAGATATAATTTTTGTAATTAATATTGAATATTGATTTTATATGTATAATATAGTTATAAAACTAGATCAATAATTTCTAAAGAAACTTCAATTAAATTAACTCAATTTAATTTATTTTTTCAGAATGGTTCTAACACAGCTATCGAATAGAGAAACGTTAAACGCCAACATTCAAAATCAATTCTCGCGCAACATTGATGCCAACACTCACGCGCTAAATCACCTGCGGACGTCGTTCCACAGGAATGACAGCGCGAGCAGTGTTGCCAACGCTACCAACGTGATTTATACCGATTTAGATTGCGTGTGGTTGTTGTATTGCAAGAATTTGGTAGCTACCGCCAAGTTGAACGCGCCTTATGGTACCATGGCTAGGATTAATGGGTAAGTCAATTTAAAAATTTAAAATAAAGTTTCAAATTGTTTAAATATTCAGTATTTCTTTATATTAAATAATACATAATCTATATTACAAAAGTCTGCTAATAACTAAATCAAATCCAAATCCTCCACGACTCCACTGCAATGAGGCATAGTGCCCAGGATACTAATAGTATTTTCTCTTTGAATGGGCAATATAATGTTGGTCACCCGTAGAGATAGATATAACAAACAGACACTTTAATTTTATTTATATGTGTAGATTTGCGCCTGCTGGCCTGTTCAGCATTCTTCGCCGCAGCACCCGCTCTAGAAGAACTCATAAATAGAATATGTTTTATTATTGTCCGCAGGCTTGCGCTGCGTATGCTGACAGGCGATGTGCCGGCCGACCGAGCTCTAGACACGATGTTATACGAAGTGGTAACAGGATGGACGGAACTGAAATGCACAGATATGTTCCCGAGGTAAATATTAATCAATTTTTTTTATTGAGAAAGTATACAATAAACAACTTAGGCTAGCTTATTCTAATAACTATACAAATCATAATGGTAGTAAAAATTGAACCAAAATACTAATGTATTGTATTAATAGCAAAATAATGATTGTTGAGCAAAAGAATGAGCCAGCCCTTCTGTCTCCACAGCAAAAGAAACAAATGTGTAACTCTTTGTTAGAGAGGCATACTTATGTCACTTTTCTGTCACAGCCTTTTCCGCTGCATGTGTTTGTAAGTCATAGAGTAAAGACAACTAGATAGAGCCCATAGCGTGTCCACTCGTGAGACAGCAAATCAGCCTTATTGACATGACATGACAACATTTAAAGTACATCATAAAACGTAATGTTTTAAAATATCGTAAAATACGAAATATTACTTTATATAAGATAGTTTAGTAAACGCATAATACATGAAATTTGCTAAAAAATAACATATCTAAGCTTTAAATCATCAATCAATGAAGTTTAAGTAGGCATTACTTACGTATGAAACG
This sequence comes from Mycalesis mineus, assembly GCA_034621355.1. Classification (NCBI taxonomy): domain Eukaryota; kingdom Metazoa; phylum Arthropoda; class Insecta; order Lepidoptera; family Nymphalidae; genus Mycalesis; species Mycalesis mineus. The sequence goes on along the minus strand of JAXAVZ010000103.1, from coordinate 760,598 downwards.
TAATTCCTTCGATTTTCTGTTCGCTGCGACTGTTGCAGCCGAAAATATTACAACCCACCATAGCACGATAACGTTTAAATTAATATCGTAACCGCAAAGTTATATTATTTATCAGCAAATTTAATAAAAAGCTAATAATTGCTCAGATATGTCCCTTGTCTGTCACAAACTCCACTCTTGACAAACAATAAAAACGAACACGCTGAAAGGGACAAAAAATAATCTTGTGTCACTTTCTAATAAAGGCCGAATGAAATAAGTCTGTCACGCTCTTGAACCTACAGCCGCGTTATGACTTCATCTAGTAGTCTTTAATCTATGTTGTAAGTAGTAAGTACCTAAGTAGTCCCACTTCCCCGAGAATCAGCGTCAATCCGCTCAGTCTTCATGTTCAAGTCTTCAATTCAAGATCAATTCTTCAAATCAATCAGGTCTTTTGGTGTTAGAGTCACTACGTACTGAAAGACTCGGCGTTTCAAAGGTGCTTGTAAAACAGCCTGCTTGAAATAAATATATTTTGTAGATGCAGTAACGCGAATCCAGCGACGGTGGTGCTAGACTCTATCCTTCAGCCGTTGAGGAAGTCGACTACTTCTAATAGGTTATAATAAAAATGTTGGTTTATTTTCACTAGAACACATTTAGGTACCGAGGTTGTATGTTGTTTTTTTTTAATTATTTTGTACCAAATATTAAATTTTACAAACCGTCTAATACCTTTGCCTTTTTCCTGCGGGAAAAAAAAAATTAAATGCTGCAACTTACTAAATTAAAAAAAAGAAAGTGTGGACAAGAAGACACTTAACTCTTTAGGAGATCTCTGAAACTTAGCAACTGATCAAAGCACGACGAAAAGTAATAAAAAAAAAATTTCCATTGTTAAAAGTAATATATATATATAAGAGAATAGTTGATTTTGAAGATGTTTGTGTTTTTATGCGAAGCGAAAGACGTTATTTAGCATTAAGATATGATTGTAATCTTGTACTCATTTATACACAATATACAAGCATATTGTGAGCGTGAGATAGAATTGTTTTTTTTAAATTTATTTAACGGTCTGGAATCAAGACTTTTGTGTCATTTCATTAAAGAATTGATTTAATGGCAGCTAAAAAGACAAATTGCTACCAAAGTAGTAGAAAATATTTAAATGAGGCAACATTGCAACTATTGTTTCACAATATGAATTTCGAATTTAAATGTTGGTATGTTTTATGGCGGTACGTTGTAATTAATATCTTTGCCTATTCAGAAATTAAGGGAAGTAAAGGTTTGTAATTTCGCATTTATAAATACTTTGTGTTAATATTGTTTTTAAAAATTAAGTACAAAATGTAAAAGCCTGTATTTATAATCTGTATAACCCAGAGTTTATTTTTGTTTGTTACTTTTAAGTTTAGTTGGTTAGTGTTAAAAAATAAAAGGCGTTAAAATTCTTTAAGCTGCCAAAAACAAATATTCTTACAAAAATGTTAGTGTGCAGGTTATAAGTGGATTTTAACGTTTTTTGTACAAATCTTAATAAGTATATAATGACCTTACTAATGTTACAAACGCGAAGTTTGTATATATGCGAGTTATGGATAGCAGCCCTAGGCGGATCGCCGACGCAGCAGCCCCCTACCATCGACGGACATCGTCTATCCAGGTCAAGCCGACGCATCATTATTAGTTAAGATTTTAATTTAAGTATTCTTAATCCGACATCGATAGGAATCACTAATTATAATTAGCAATTATTTTATTGTAATTTTGTAATATTAAATTAGTATTTTTAAATAAATTCCTTTTTTTTCCATCCTCCAAGTACCACTAACGTATTTGGCGCAGTCACTTTCGGTAGAATCTTCACGGGAGTAAGTCATATTTCCGGGAAACTTTCAAGTTTCAATTCGAAGATCAAGAACCTACGGACCGGTGGTACATCAAGAGGAGAATCCAGCAATCGATTCCGGAAGAAGAAAGAATGCAGTATATGTGAGTACATTTGAATATTTCTCGTGTTGCTCTCCTTTACCTTTAAGCCAATTTTGATTCGTTCAAAATTTTCCACCTAAGAGCCTCTAGGTCTCGCGAGCCTGAATCTCGGCAGGCCCGTCGATTAGTAGTAGATAGGAATAGATCGATAGATAGATTAGATTTAAAAAATAAATTAGATTCAAACATGTCCCACGACCCGGAAACTATTTTTAAGGCCCTCCGCCTCGTGCCAGAGTTCGATGGCAATCCAAATGTGCTGACGCGCTTTATTAAAATATGCGACCATTTAGCCGCACAATATCTTAGCGCTGCTCCGGGCAGTGAATTTTCAAATTCATGTGTTCTTAACGGAATACTTAATAAAATTAAAGGCACCGCAGCTTGCACTATCAATTCTAACGGGATACCTGATAGCTGGTTAGGAATTAGGGCCGCTTTGATCAATAATTTCTCAGATCAACGCGACGAGATAGCGTTATACAATGACCTCTCTTTAGCAACGCAGGGTAATAAAACACCCCAAGAGTTTTACGAACAGTGTCAAACGTTGTTCAGTACCATCATGACATACGTGACGTTACACGATACTATACAGACGACTATTGACGCGAAACGCAACCTATACAAAAAGGTGACTATGCAGGCTTACGTACGCGGTTTAAAAGACCCCTTAGGTTCACGCATACGTTGCATGAGACCCGACAGTATAGAAAAGGCCCTTGAATACGTTCAGGAGGAAATGAATACCATATACCTACAACAGCGAAACGAACCGACGAAGACTCACTCGACACCTAGGGTTACGCTTCCACCACCAACTATATTTAAGCCACCGCAGTTATACAACCCTGTTTTACCAAACTGGCATGTCCCTTCAGAACAGCAGCCCACGAGGCCTCCGCCTCAGCCTTTCAAATTCACCCCACCTCCAAATCGCATGCCCACGAACACACAGAGGATGTTCGCAGCACCGCCACGTAATTATAATCCCCATAGTAACGTATTTCGGCTACCACCCCGAAACCCAACCAGTAATCAAACCTCGCAACCTATGAGCGGAATACAGCGCTTTACACCTAGACCATTACCTCCAACTAACACATTGACAGGGCATGACTGGAAAAAATTAGGTAATCCACCACCTAGCAACTATTTCAAACCGCGCGAAATGAACATGAATGAATGCGCGCAGTCAGCAAATTACGACGCGTACTACGAACCCGAGTCATATTACGAAACTTGCACTTATAATGATGAATATTACAATGTAAATGACCCGAGTTATGATACGTCGACATATTACGACACGACCGCTGACCATCCACAGTATGACGAACATCAATTATCAGTAGAGCTCAACCAGGAGGAGGATTTTTGCGAAGTTCCGAAGTCACTAAAACCAATCTGTTACGCATCTAGGACTTTAAACGATAGCGAAGTTAACTATAGCGTAATTGAAAAGGAACTATTAGCCATAGTTTGGGCTACAAAATATTTTAGACCTTATCTTTTTGGACGGAAATTTAAGATAATAACCGACCATAAACCGTTACAATGGATGATGAGCTTAAAGGAACCAAACTCTCGTCTTACAAGATGGCGACTTAAACTCAGTGAGTATAACTTTACGGTTATATATAAGAAAGGGAAATATAACACGAATGCAGACGCCCTTTCGAGAGTAGAAATCCACACTGGGGAAGTCATGTCTTTAATAGATGAGATTGACGAACTAAACTCTCTACTAGGTAACCCATCCACGACTATCGCTGCACAGGCAAATTCATCCACTGACACTGCCCATACTAGTGCTGAACACCCCATACTCGAAATTCCCATTACTGACGAACCCCTTAACAAGTTTCACCGACAACTATATATCACTTTAGTAAATGACGTCAAAAGAAAACCCATCGTGACCAAACCATTCGAGTCCCATACGCGAGTCAACGTACAAATATCAGAAAATAATTTAGAAAATGACGTCATATCTTGTATAAAAGAATATGTTTCGCCAAAAGTAAAAACGGCAATCCTAATTAATCCACCCCTAGCTATGTATTCGATTATACCCATCCTACAAGATAAGTTTAGAAGTTCCGCCATGAATCTTGTATTAGCAAAGACCGAGCTAGAAAATGTAAAAGAATACCTACGACAACAAGAAATTATACGACATTATCATGATGGGAAGACCAACCATCGAGGTATTAATGAATGTCATTTATCCCTCTCAAAAAAAATATTATTGGCCAAAAATGAGAGATCATATAACAAAATTCATCAACGAATGTACTATCTGTGGTCAGGCTAAATACGACAGGAACCCAATTAGACCCCAATTTAACGTCGTACCCCCTGCCACAAAACCATTCGAAATTATCCACATGGATTTATTCACTGCACAAGGTGAAAAATACTTAACTTTTATAGACGTCTTCACGAAGTACGGTCAGGCCTATCACTTACGAGATGGTACCGCTGTAAGTATATTGCAAGCTCTTTTGAAATACTGCACCCACCATAACGTACCCATGACTATCATAACGGACAACGGACCGGAATTCACAAATGCTCTTTTCATGAAATTCACACGTCTTCATAAAATAAATCACCATCGTACATTAGCTCACTCCCCCAATGACAACGGAAATATAGAAAGGTTTCATTCCACAATCCTAGAACATCTTAGAATTTTAAAACTACAAAGAAAAGAAGAACCCATTGTTAACCTTATGCCCTACGCCCTAATAGCATACAATAACTCCATACACAGTTTTACAAAATGTAGACCATTCGACTTACTAACAGGACATTTTGACTCCAGAGACTGCCACGATATAGATATTACTCAGCAGTTACTGCAACAGTACAGCCAAACCCATAGGGAACAGATGAAAGCTGTATATGACATAATTAACTCCGATTCCCATGACAGACGCAAAGCATTAATAGATGCGAGGAACGAGAACCGCGAACCAGAGGTAGAATATACTCCAGACCAACAAGTGTTCATAAAAAACCCCCTTGCCAACCGACAAAAAACCGCTCCACGTTATACACAAGACAAGGTATTAGGCAACTTGCCTATACATATTTATACCTCAAAAAAACGAGGTCCTGTAGCGAAATCCAGACTAAAACGAGTCCCTAAATCAGCCAATTTGTTACAGAACGCTGCTAATAATGACGATACAACTAACTCGACCAGAAGAGATAAAACTTGAGAGTTTAGATGACGGACCAGGACTATTACCTTACGAGCTTGGACCCATGAGACTAACTACTCACCATCATACGTTTTTACAATACATACAACTTGACCAGATCGAAATGCGAATAGACTCACTAAAAACCGACTTACTTTCCTACCAAGACCTTATGACTAATGAAACTTATTCACTCTATGAAATTCAAGTAAACCATCTACTCAACAAACTTGACATTGTCTTAAAGCAATTACGTTCATTAGAGCCAACTCGTGCTAGAAGAGGTCTAGTAGACGGATTAGGTTCAATTATAAAAAGCATAAGTGGAAACTTAGACTACACTGACGCCTTAAAATACAATGAAGCTATTAAGACTTTGCAGAACAATCAGGATAGAATAAGTACAGAATTTAACAACCATATTAGCTTAGGAAAGGACTGGATGTCTAAACACAGTTGTATACTAGAAAAAATTTCCAAAAATCAAATATTAATTAACTCCACATTAGAAAACATAGTAAAAAGAGAGTCTTATAAAGAGCTAACTCTAATAAAATTTACGAGACTCTCTCAGCTTTTAGTTATTATTAGTTATAATATAGAAGATTTAATGCAGGAATTAGTTAGGATAGAAAATAGTTTAGCATTTGTTCGCGCATCGAGCACGCACCACTCTATGATAGATATAGATATTTTATATTCAATGGTTAGTAAGCTTAGTGATATTTATGGGGTAGATCATATATTAAAATTAGAATTGCGGGATTATTACGAAATAATAACTCCATCATCGTACTATATAGCAAATAAAATAGTTTTCGTATTTAATTTCCCAATGTCTAAGGATAGGTTTAGCCTATATAGATTATCGATAGTTCCTAATAAAAATGCTCAGGCTCTCATCCCATCCTATCCCTTCATAGCAACAAACGAGGAATCATTCATGTACATGGAGACTGAATGTCCGAAGTTTAATAACTGGTTCCTATGTGAAAAAGGAATCGACCATCAAATCCGCACCAAATCGGACTGTATCTACGAATTAATCACCAAGCAGACCCTACAGGAATCCTGTCACCTCACTACTATTAACCTGGCAGGAGAAGCAATGGAGAAACTGGACGACAAGCACTACATTATATCGTTCCCCAAAACCACTAGAGTGCAGCTTTCCTGCGAGCGACAAGACCACACTTCACTTCAGGGGAGCTTTCTCGCTACAATTCCTCTAGGATGTCGCCTCAAGTCTGAAGACCTCGTTATAATCAATGACAACGACGAGATCAAAGGGCAAGTTCTAAAACTATCAAAGATACCCCGCGACGTCAAGAAACAGGCAATTGAATCTCCACACTTCAACCTGAGCTCCATCAATCTTCAAGATCTCCATAGTATTCAAGAGAAAATCATGGTTCAAACCCCTTTACAAGTCAAACACGTACAATCAGAAACCCTTTACCATACCACAATACCCTTCTATACCATACTATTGGGTATATCTACACTTTTTATAATATGGGCAATCCGGCAGTTCCTGAAGAATCGCGAAAAAAGGATCCAGGCAGCTGCAAGCAAGGACAAGGAGATCGACGAACTGGGAAACATCCCGGCAACATTTTCATTAAAAGTCCTGAAATAGTTGCCGTTCTGAGGGTGGAGGAGTTATGGATAGCAGCCCTAGGCGGATCGCCGACGCAGCAGCCCCCTACCATCGACGGACATCGTCTATCCAGGTCAAGCCGACGCATCATTATTAGTTAAGATTTTAATTTAAGTATTCTTAATCCGACATCGATAGGAATCACTAATTATAATTAGCAATTATTTTATTGTAATTTTGTAATATTAAATTAGTATTTTTAAATAAATTCCTTTTTTTTCCATCCTCCAAGTACCACTAACGTATTTTGCGTGGGTGTTTGTTATTCTCTCACGCAAAAACTACTCAATGGATTTTGATGAAACTTCACAATAATAAAGTTTACATATCAGAATAACACATAGGCCACATTCTATCCCGAAATTCCTACGGGAACGGGAACTACGCGGGTGAATCCGCGAGCGTCCTCTACTGATGAATCTATACTAATATTACAAAGAGGTAAAGTTTGTAAGTTTGTAAATAAAGATCTGTCGGGGCTAATCTTCGGAACTACTGATCCGATTTTAAAAATTCTTTCACCAGTAGAATGCCACGTTATCGGTGAGTGTTATAGGCTATATTTTATGTTTGTATTGTATATTTTACCACACACAGTTGTTATCACAGTTTTTGTCGCGCGAGTCGGACCGTGAAATTTGTTAAATTTAGATTTATGCGCATACGCTGCGTTAGATATTGGATATAATTGAAAATTTTGTATGAAAACTTTATGCATCTTAAGAAGTTCTACAAAAAAGTGCGCGATAGCATATATCTATCTTTTGTATTTTGGCAGATATATAACTTTTTGTGTTTTAAAAATAATTTAATTCATATGCTTAAGTTTACGTCACTATTTACACAACTAAACTTAAATCCTTATCAAAATAAATTATTTAATAATCACAAGGATATAGAGATAAGATTTGCCTTTTACTGTATGTTAATTAGTTATATAATTTGGAAGATATTACAAAATTTCTAAAAATATAACGCTGCCCCTATATCGTTCAAATTAAGTTGACCTCTTATCTTCTGTGTTATGTTATACATACTGAATAGCGGTCAACATTTTGGTTATTCTTTGAGAATTCGATCTCTGATCTTTTCTTAAAATTTATTTGGCATGAGCATGGCAGACCATATTTATATAATATACGAAAAAGTTTGTTCGTTTGTTTAAACGAGCTAATCTCTATGTCGGATTGTAAATTATTTTGTTTATTATGAAAGCTAGACTCAAAAGTGAAATAGACTATTTAATACAAGCTATACACATCAGCTTGCCATAAATATATATTGTTAATGTTAATGTACTGTAATATCGTACAATGTTTAACAAAAATGTAGATCTTTAGTACACGGGACGGGATGGAGGGTATTGCTTCACGGGAAACTTATAAAATATAAAAAAAATAAATTGAGAGGGGGAGCGGGGAATGACCACACTTTTCATGAAAGTCTGTCTTTGAAATTAAAAGGGTACCTAAGAGGTTTTCAGAGGCGACTGCTAGTATTTTATAGTTTAGGAAGGATTAACAAACATCCCTCCATACAAGCTTTTGTTTTTATAATATTTGCAAAGATTTATAGAAACACGAATACTAGGCCAAGCCTGCGTGCTATATTTTTTTCAATAGTTAGTTACATTAGTTAGACATACAAAACCAGTTGAGGATAATCTATGGTCATAGTTTTATTTTTAATTTTATTACTATATATTTTTAAGTTATTGTTACAGACTGATCGCAAATAAATTATTATTAATCTAAAAATGTACGTGTTTTATTTCATTTCTTTTATCTACTTTTATACTAAAACCTCTATTTACCCGACTGCGTCAGAAGGAGTGTAATGCTTTATGAGCGTGCGTATATATGTTTGTATGTGTGTGTGTATATTTTCGTATGTGTGTATGTATGTCTATTTCTTTGACAAGCGCTACAGCCTAAACGGCAGAACGGATTTTGATTTTGATATAATGTGTTGTTGAATTTGTCATAACTGTAGCTATAAATGAAAATAAAATTATTATTATAAAAACGAAAACCCGACTGCTTAGAAGTAATAGTCTGAAAAGAGATAAAACTTTTTAACAAAAAATAGAACCAACTCAAAACGCACTAAAAAGTAAAAAATAACTGTGTCATTTAGTTGCTTTAATTTACTTAAGCATATCTAGGAGTCGGTGCCAGCCAAGGTTTTTACTTTCAAGGACGTTACATAGAGCCCACAAACTGCTTTACTACGTAAAATAAATCGATAAAACCGACTTCATAGATATGCTTAAGTAAATTAAAGCAACTAAATGACACAGTTATTTTTTACTTTTAGTGCGTTTTGAGTCGGTTCTATTTTTGTTAAAAAATTTTATTTACTTTTTAGTGCGTTTTGAGTCGGTTCTATTTTTTGTTAAAAAGTTTTATTTCTTACATTTTAGTGATTTATCGCCACGTAACGTAGTCGTACTATACTGTCATAGTATATTATACGGCACTAGTAGCCAAAAAGCTACCGATACCGAGTCAAAAACCGAAATCGCTGTAAGCGTGCCTCCAAAATTTGAAGAGTTCCTTCAATTTCCCCAGGATATCATCATCAGATACTAACATGAGGACAATGGGACCACCTTGGATGTTTGCCCTTTCTAATAAAAAAAAATATCAAAATCGGACAACACTGAAAAAAGTTATGCGTGGTCATACATAAAAAAAAAAAAATATACGTGTCGAATTGAGAACCTCCTCCGTTTTTTTTCGTCGGTTAAAAAACAAGGATCACTGTATCTATATTTTTTAAATACTTTATGGTGCTGCAAGCGGGGACAAACGTAGTTTTAATGGATCTCCTCCTGTCTTTGCCTGCAGGTAGCAAAGTGTTGTTTGTCCCCATCTGCAGCACCATAAAGTGTCTAGAGTTTTATATAGATACTAGAGTTAGCTCGCGGTTATACCCGAATTGTTCCCATTTCCGTTATAATTTTTAACAGTATAGTTCTTATAATTTCGAAAAAAAGTAGCTGTGACATACGGACAAACAGACATAACGAATCCAAAAGGCTTCCGTTTTATATTATTTGGCTACGGAAACCTAAAAAGGGGTTTCTCAATCTGACCTGTAAAGGAGATGGTCCATTTCAGCTTCACTTATGTACCACATACCATTAAATGGAAAAAATACAAGGATTTTATCAAAAATAAAATAAGTGAACGAAACGAACTAAATAAAACGTTGGTTTTATTGAAAATGAAATTCCTAGTTTTTGAGCTATTAAAAGATGGCGTCTTTCTAATATTAGTCTGTAGGTGATAAAGATGCGGTGACATTGATTTGTCAAACTCAAAATATGTCAAGTTTGACAAGTCTTTTCTTCCATGTTCCGGGCTTTGTTTTTAACCATTATATATTTTAAACATCTTAGCTATAATGAGAACTAAACTCAATATATTAATCTGATTATTCAGTTATCCGTTAAGTACCTATGCCTTACCAGTAACCATCAAATCAAATGGACCATACGTCAATAAACACTGACAAAAGTCAAAACAATCCGCCACCAGGAGAATGTCTACCATAGATAATATAACTTATTTTACTTATTTAAGATCCCCCATAATTATACATAGTGTTGCATTTCTTTTGGAGAGAATAAATAATATTTCGCCCAAATAAAAGTGAATTCGGAGATTTGGCTAATCAAAACTAGATTATTAATACATGTAGTTTTTTTCAACTCATTTACAGAAAGTGAACCGTGCTCCATACAATTTTGGACCGTCTCCTTTATATGTGTGTATGTCCGAGATCATTTCACGTTTGACTGAATCGGTTTTGATGTCATCTTCAGACAAATATTTGATACATTTAGGAGAAGTTTTACGATTTAAAAAAGGCCTCAGTTAGAAAAAATATATTAATTTATACTCTTTTCCACATAAATTTTCAATACATCTAACAAATCGGCAACTGCCTGATTGGATACTTTGACCGTGTCATACAAGTTTAATATCTTTCGATCGTCCCATACGAATTTATTCTTATCCATTTCTCGTTTCATATTCAACATGTTCACTTGTAATGTATCGATATTCGATATTATATACCCGACTCGATAGCTGACATCTTTGGAAAACATTCGCTTGGTTGCTTTTAGAGAATCGATTTTTTTCACTATATCCGCGAATGCTTCATCTATGTATTTGAATAATCGATTTTTCACTTCATCATTCGTTCGTATCGGTGACATTGAGCGTCTACCGTTTGTTATTTCTGATGTTGAGACATCACTATCTTTAGCAGTGATGTTTTCGTGTTTGGTGTCGATGTTTTTATTTGGTTCGGATTTTTCTGAAATAAATTAAATTTTAAATAATATCTATGTACTAATATAAACGCAAAAGGAAGTCTGTATATATGTATATAGAGAAAAAGGACTTAGGTATACGATCGTCTGTCTAGAAATGGCTAGAAGCTAGTTTTATCAGAGTATCGTCTCCGAAAAATCTAGGATATTATTCCCCGACTAACTTTACTAAATTATAATTATGACATTCTCTTTATACATTACTTGGCATTATACTTTTCTTGACATTAACTATATTCAGTGACCTAATATTAAACATATAATTATTTAATATTAAACATATACTTAATTTAATTTAAGGTATTGTCATCATTGATAATTGGAACGAAGTTCCTTATCGCGCGTTGTGAAAGGGGGCTAGACGGAAATAATTCGTACGAAAAGTTGTCACGACACTTTTTGATCGAAGGATCTTGCCGCCGCCTTTGATGTGTGTGCGCGTGAGCGGCGGGGGGCGCCCGCGCTGTATGCTGTCTCGCGCTCTCGTGGCGCCCTCTAATGTTTCGGTGTACAACAACAAATATTATTATTACTAAAAAAAATAAAATTTTATTACAATTCCTTCACTAATTAATCGAAAGGAACTTCGTTCCATCCGGGTGTCCCTTGACACCTCTCAACTTTTTTTTTTTAATATTAAACATATACTTAATTTAATTTAATGTATTGTCATTATTGATAATTTATATATATGATAAATCTTTATTAATAATTATAATGTAAATAATGTTAGCGATGTGTATTTATATGTACATGAATGCTACAATAAATGAATAAATAAAGTACAAAAGTCATTCGTAGGATAGGGTGTACTCTTCTACAACAAGATGCCCAATTCAGTTCTCGATCTGCCAATACATAAGTTTAAGCAATGTATTAAAACTCACTCAAGGTTACCATTGATGATTTATTAAATGACAAAGATAACAGAGACAGAGAGGACAGGCAATTGGATCGACTTTCAACACACAAGAAGTGGAATAAATAATTTTTGTAACAACACAGTTAATATTGCAAAAATGAATGATTTTAAAAGAGCAACTGTTGAGTTTCTTGCCGGCTCTTCTCAACAGGACCTGCCTTCCGAGCCGGTGGTAGAGTCACTACAAATAGTTTGATTTGACGTTTCAAAAGTGCTTGTACTTGAAAAAAATGATTTTGAATTCGAATTTAAGTTACCTACTTTAGCTATTCACAGTTAAACAGCTGAACAGATTTTAATTAATTTTGATGAAGAGATTACAGAGCAGAGATAGGTAGAGAATTTTAGTTTTCGTGACATAAAAATATACCTTACAAAATAAAATCATGTCAACTTTCATTTTATTAAGCAGTAGTTTCGGCGTGATTCGACAAAAATATGAACAGACATACAGATGGACGACAAAAATTTTTAAAATTACATTTTTGGGTTCAGTAACTATTATATAGTGCCCTGAAATAAAATATCTGAAATACCTTTAATGTGCAAAATGGGACCTGTTACAGTTATCCACTACAAATTGGCCCTTGACTGCTATCACACCTGATGTTAAGTGATGATGTAAGTCTAAGATGGAAACGGGCCAACTTGTTAGGAGTGGGACGAAAATCCACACCCCTTTCGATTTCTACACGACATCGTACCGGAACGCTAAATAGCTTGGCGATACGTCTTTGTCGGTAGGGTGGTAACTAGCCACGGCGAAAGCCTCCCACCAGCCAGACCAAGACAAATTAAGAAAAATCTCAATCTGCCCCGCCGGGAATCGAACCCAGGACCTCCGTCTTATAAATCCATCGCACATACCACTGCGCCACGGAGGTCGTCAAATACTAATTTAAATACTAGCAGTCGCCCGCGACTTCGTCCGCGTGAAAACCACTTGCCCTTCTAATTTTCTTTCATACAAATTTTCCTCATCTATTGCTCTTTCTATATCTGCTTCTGACAACACTGGATTCACTCAATGTTTCCGGCAAGACGTTTCGTTTGACACATAATGTATGATGCATAGATTAAAGACAACTAGATGGAGTCATAACGCGGCTGTACATTCAAGAGCGTGACAGACTTATTTCATTCGGCCTTTATTAGAAAGTGACACAAGATTGTTTTGTCCCTTTCAGCGTGTTCGTTTTTATTGTTTGTTAAGAGTGGAGTTTGTGACAAACAAAGGACAAATCTGAGCATTATTAGCTTTTTATTAAATTTGCTGATAAATAATATAATTTTGCGGTTACGGTATTAATTTAAACGTTATCGTGCTATGGTGGGTTGTAATATTTTCGGCTGCAACAGTCGCAGCGAACGAAAAATCGAAGGAATTACGTTTCATACGTGAGTAGGCATAAACTTCATTGATTGTTGATTTAAAGCTTAGATATGTAGTTTTTTTAGTAAATTTCATGTATTATGCGTTTACTAAACTATTTTATACAAATTAATATTTCGTATTTTACGATGTTACGATTTCGTATGTACTTTAAATGTTGACAAGTCATGTCAATAAGGCTGTCTTGCTGTCTCACGAGTGGACACGCTATGGGCTCCATCTAGTTGTCTTTAATCTATGGTATGATGTGTTGATTGATGAGGCGTATCTAAGACGGCGACTGCGGTTTGTTTGGATAGCGAAATGGTGATAATTTAAAGGTATAACTACGAGAGTATAAAGTAACATAACGTATCTTACCAATATCTTTATTATTATCCTGGGCATCCTTATTCATTTGTATTCCAGTAACGTTTAAGTCTCTCCTAAATCGTTTCTTTCTTCTATTCATCTCGCTATCATATTTGGCAGGTAGAAATGCGTGAATATCATGAAAACGCGTATATTTAACTATATTTAAAATCTGTGTTAATACATGTGACAGTTTAGTTAATGTTTCAGTTAAATTGGCTTCTATTTTTCTGAACCGAATCCTCTCATTTAACACTTCTTGATAAGTTGGTGTCCTCTGAGTAACTCTTTTAGATATCTTCTGAGTTGAAACAAAATTCCTCTGAGTTGTTACGCTTGTAATGTTGGTAGTGTTTTTGCTTAGTATTTTTTTTATCCAATCAAATATCCTCCTGGATTCGCTGCTGAGTTCGGAGGAATCTACGTTAGGTTTGATTTTATTGTCGACTAATTGGACAGCATTTCGATTGAAAGGTCTTGATGGGATCTCTACTTTGTGTTTCCGTGTTTCGGGAGATGCATTTTGTATGATACCTGATAAATAAAATTTGATTACTATTTGTTACTGACTTGTTTAAAACAGTATTTTCCAAAGTGAGCGAAAACGTCCACATGTGAACGTGGCTTAAAGGAGGGCGGTAATAGACGATTATATTTATTTTATCTCGAATAAAAGATACTCTGAATACTATAAAGTTGCGTTTTAAGCGCCTACCACCCGCGATAAGTTGAGACTCGCTTGGAATGCAGCCGCTTCCCCTCTAACTTCCCCTCCCGTGTTGTATTACAGACAACGATATTTTTGACGCCACGCATCTGAGGCCTCAAAAATGTTTCAACTTATTGCGCACGGTCTATTGGTACCTACTTATAGGCGAGTGAGTGAATGTGACCCGCACTACCTATGCTTTTTTTCGATGCGAGCGTTCAAGGTATCTGCGAATACTTGTGGTTTCGGATAATGATACGGGATCGACTTACGGCGCAACCCGGCGCTGCGTCGCAAAGGAGAATGCCAGATCCTAACCCAGAAAGAACACACATTGTAAATATACTAAAAATATCCTATTATTATACAAATGTTTTTAAATAAGCCATTTTTACTGTTGGACATCAGAAAAAAATTCTGTTGAAAAAAAGTAATTAAACTATTTCCTTTTAATTTACACTCTACGCATTTTTAAATCTTTATTGTTGCACTGGGTTCTAGTCTCTTCAATCGTTTTTAGTGTATTTTCATCAACAGTGGGCTCTAAAAAGCTAATATCCAGAGTCGTTAAGCCTGTTTATAAATGTATTTAATGAAGCTCTGCGACTTTCATGTCAGTGTGACAACTATACGGAACGGAAATGAACGATAACCATTGTTAGGCTTGTGCCGAATACTCCGAGTTCTAGAGCTTTTAAATGTAATTTATATTAAATAGTAAAAAAAATGCAATAAAATGGTCCATAATACATTGTTGTACAATATGTTTTTATTGATGGGTTAAAGTCCTATACATTGTCTGGCATTCTCCTTTGGTCTTGCGTTATAGTAGAATGAATATTCGATCCTGTGGCGTACCGTCTAATGACGCAGACGTGTCCGCTGGGTTTAACTGGGTATTTCGGTCCCGGGAGTCCCACAAACCCTTCCGGAAGTAGTTTTGATAAATTCGGCTTTACTTCCGGGAAGGATGCCTAAATGCATTTCCCATCGTTAAAAAAAGGGGTTTGCCTATGTGGCTTCGATCACGAGGTCCTGGGTTCGATTCCTGGGTCAGGTTATTATTCCATGAGGAATAATTCTGAGCTTTTTCATTCTTCTATAAAATTGTCAGTACATTCCAAGCCTGGTGTCGGGAGAGCGGAAGAAGTGGTGTTACACTCCCGTGCCTCGGAGAGCACGTTAAGCCGGCCCCGGTCACTATCATCAACATCTGATAGTGATCGTTAATAAATTAAAACATTACCCTAAGCCCGCCAACTCGCTTTGGAGCTCCTTATCCCCTCTTCTATAAGGAGGGAGGCCTGTGGAGACCGCTAATAGACTGATAGTGATGGTAACATATAAGTTTGGCATGGCAGAGGCAGCAGGAAAGCAAAATAAATGCAATAGAAATGACAGCATTGAGAAGCATGAGTGGAGTGAAACAGAGTGGCAGAATTAAGAATAGTGTCATGAGAGCAGTGTGGTGGAAAAGAAGATCTAGTGACTAAAATAGAGAAAGGGATGCTTAGATGGTTTGGACATGTAGAGAGAATAAATGAAAGAAGATTAACAAAAGAGATTTATGAGGCGAGGGTGAATGGAAATGTTGGAAGGGAAGGCCTTGGCGAATGTTCCTGGACCAAATTCAGAATATTTTAAAGAATGGTCAGGTCAAGAGTGCCCTAAGCCGACGAGCTTGTATGAAAGGATTAATGAGAGTGGAAGAAGCTAAGGAAGTATGCGAGGACCGTGGCAAGTGGAGGGATGTAGTCTCTGCCAGGTCAAGAGTACCCTAAACCGAGCTTGTATGAAAGGATTAATGAGAGTGGAAGAAGCTAAGGAAATATGCAAGGACCGTGGCAAATGGAAGGATGTAGTCTCTGCCAGATCAAGAGTGCCCTACACCGAGCTTGTTTGAAAGGATTAATGAGAGTGGAAGAAGCTAAGGAAGTATGCAAGGACCGTGGCAAGTGGAGGGATGTGGTCTCTGCCAGATCAAGAGTACCCTAAACCATGCTTGTATGAAAGGATTATTGAGAGTGGAAGAAGCTAAGGAAATATGCAAGGACCGTGGCAAATGGAAGGATGTAGTCTCTGCCAGATCAAGAGTGCCCTACACCGAGCTTGTATGAAAGGATTAATGAGAGTGGAAGAAGCTAAGGAAGTATGCAAGGACCGTGGCAAGTGGAGAGATGTGGACTCTGCGTACCCCGACGTGAATAAGGCGAGATGCTATGTATGTATGTCAGGAATACTTACAAAAAAGCAAAATGTAATAAAACAACATGGCGCCCTCACACCTACGGTTTTATCGAGTTAAGAGTTAATTATTGAAATTGTAAGCAATTTTGTACTTTCCGTAATTTTCTGCAAACGTAACAAATTTAATTGAAAACATTTTTCTAATTATTTCCAACATGGCGAAAATAAATGCTTATTAAAATAACCTTTAACGGCTTCTGTGACGCAGTTGAGATGGGTTACGTTAGGGTTGCCAACCGTCTTGTTTTCCCAGGACATGTCCTAGTTTTTGTAGTGTCCTGGGACGTCCTGAATAGTTTTTAAGCAGCGTCCTGGGTTTTTATATTTTAGAATCCGCGCGCCTCTTCTCAAATGTTTACGCTACGAGCGGCCTCACGACTCGCAAGTACTCGTAATTGCGATGCCGCGCTGCCGTGCTGTTTCAAAAATTTGTTATAAACTAAAGTGTTTGTTTTATATTTTAACAACTAGTTTTTAACTCGTATAATTTTAATTAAGTATTTTTATTTAAAAATGTGATTATGTAAAATGTTGTTAAACAGATTTGTCCTGGTTTTTCCAACTTCAAATCCTGTTTTTTTTAGTTTTAGGTTGGCAACCCTAGTTTACGTCATTACATAGTATCAAACAAAGTCGCTTTTTTCTGTCTGTCCCTATGTATGCTTTAATCTTTAAAACATCCGATTTTAATGCGGTTTTTTTTTATCAGATAGAATAATATAGTAGAGAAATACTGATAATTTTAGAGGTTTCTGATGTGATGTCGTAAATTAACGCATTTTTTGCGCTTACATTGCCAACGCTGGCTAAACCCTACGAGATATATCAAAATATTGGACACCTTAAAAGGTCAACAAAAAAGTCCGCGATGGTATATGTCTATCTCTTAGGGATAAACCACAATAACCATTTTTTAACCGACGAAAATAAACGGAGCAGGTTCTCAATTCGACATACTTCCAAGGTGGTCCCATTGTCATCATGTTAGGATCTGATGATGATATCCTGGGAAAATTGAAGGAACTCTTCAAATTTTATAGGCACACTTCTACCGATTTCGGTTTTTGCGTAAGTACCGGTAGCTTTTTGGCTACAAGCGCTGTATAATATACTATGACAGTATGGTACGAGTACGTTACGTGGCGATAAATCACTAAAAAGTAAGAAATAAAAATCTTTAACAAAAAATAGAACCGACTCAAAACGCACTAAAAAGTAAAAAATAACTGTGTCATTTAGTTGCTTTAATTTACTTAAGCATATCTAGAAGTCGGTGCCAGCCAAGGTTTCTACTTTAAGGACATTATCTAGAACCCACAAACTGCTTTACTACGTTAAATAAATGTTCCTTGGCTGGCACCGACTTCATAGATATGCTTAAGTAAATTAAAGCAACTAAATGACAGTTATTTTTACTTTTTAGTGCGTTTTGAGTCGGTTCTATTTTTTGTTAAAAAATTTTATTATCTTTTATTTTCAACTTATGTCTTTATACTTTAAACGTAATGGCTTATTTATGAAGGAAATATTTCATTAATCCTTATCCAATTAAGTATCTTAAATACTTTGTGCATTCAATATAGATCACTATTGCCCTTTACAACATGTAATTTAAGTGAATATTTTCCAAGATAATTATATAAGATTCAAAATGCAGAGACATACTTTAGTACCAGCATTGGACCCGTGCGAAGATGGGGCCGGTCAGTAGTACTATATATATATATATATATATATATATATATATATATATATATATATATATATATATATATATATATATATAGGCGAAAGTTTATCAATATGTTTGTTACTGCTGGAGCGATTTTAATGAAATTTGGTATGGAGTTAGCTGACACCCTGCATTAACACATAGGTCTTATTTTATTCCAAAATTTCCACGGGAAATAGAAATACGGGTGAAACTGGAACCGCGGGCGTCCTCTTGTCCTTGCTAATATTATAAACACGAAAGTTTGTATGTATGTGTTTGTCTTTCATGCAAAACTACTGAATAGATTTTGATGAAACTTTACAATAATATAGCTCACATATCAGAATAACACATTTTTTTTACTACAAGTTGGCCCTTGACTGCTATCACACCTGTGGGGCTAGTATGAGTTTTTCACCGAGCGACTGCGTAAAAACGTATTCACTCATAACGTCAAATTAAATAGCAAAAAAGTTTACTCTCGCTATAACTAGATGGCGTTACTAAAATTCAATACAAAGGAGACGGTCCATTTCAGCTTCACTCTTGTACCACATACCATTAAAATAGAAAAAACACAAGAATTTCATCACAAATACAGTAAGTGAACGAAACGAACTATGTAAAACGTTGGTTAAGAATGAAATTCCTAGTTTTTGAGGTATTAAAAGATGGCGTCTTTCTAATATTAGTCTGTAGGTGATAAAGATGCGGTGACATTGATTTGTCAAACTCAAAATATGTTATTTTTGGCAAGTCTTTCCTTCCGTGTTCCGGGCTTTGTTTTTAGCTATAATACATTTTAGACATACACATCTTAGCTATAATAAGAACAAAACTCAATATTTTAATCTGATTATTCAGTAATCCGTTAGGTACCTATACCTAACCAGTAACCATCAAATCAAATGGACCATACGACAATAAACCCTGACAGCAAAAGTCAAAACAACATCAATCCGCCACCTGGAGAATGTCTACCATAGATAATATAACTTATCTAAGATCCGCCATGATTATACGTAAAGTGTTACATTGTTTTGGAGAGAATAAATAATATTTCGCCTAAATAAAAGTGAATTCAGAGATTTGGCTGATCAAAACTAGATTACTAATACATGTAGTTTTTTTCAACTTATGAACAGAAAGTGAGTCTGTGCTTCATACAATTTTGGACCATCTCCTTTGCATTACGTTTTTATGATCGCTACAAGTTAACCCTTACACTCACACCTGATGTTAAGTGATGATGCAGTCTAAGATGGAAGCGGGCTAACTTGTTGGGAGTGGGACGAAAATCCACACCCCTTTCGGTTTCTACACGACATCGTAGTGAAACGCTAAATTGCTAGGCGATACGTCTTTGTCGGTAGGGTGGTAACTAGCCACGGCGAAAGCCTCCCACCACCCAGACCAAGACAAATTAAGAAAAATCTCAATCTGCCCCGCCGGGAATCGAACCCAGGACCTCCGTTTTATAAATCCACCGCGCATACCACTGCGCCACGGAGGTCATCAGAGGCCACATTTTATGCCGAAATTCCTACGGGAACGAGGATATTATCATCAGATCCTAACATGATGACAATGGGATCGGAATCAACAAACCACTACATCTTGTAGGTGTGCCCTTTCTAATAAAAAAAGAATTGTCAAAATCGGACAACTCTGTAAAAAGGGGTGCATCCCAATAGTACCCCATACCGTAGTTCTATAGAACTGTTGGGACATTTTCCGTGCTGTCAAATTATATCCCAATAGTTCTATATAGTACTGTAGTATAGTTTTTGCTCTTGACTTTGCTTATAGCATATAAGTTATAAACTTTATATTATTTTAATTGATATTTCATTTTGTTTTTAACAAAAAAATGTCCCTTGCGACAAAAGCTAAGTTGTTAAAACCAAGTAGTAGTTGTGTCTAAAAAAAATATTCTCTTATTTTAGAAGTTACAGGGGGACACACATTTTACGCCTTTGGAAGTATCTTTCGCGCAAACTATTCAGTTTAGAAAAAAATTATATTAAACACCTCAATACCATTTTAAAGACGTTTTGTGCAACTTAAGCAAAGCTGTATTCGATATAGTATGTTTATAGATGCTCTCAAATTTAAGTGGACATTTATTATTGCAATCAAAAGAGATTCCATATTATACTTATAAAAACTATAGATATTTTATATGTAACGTACAAACAAGATGTTGATGTTGACATTTCTTTAATTTTGTCCCATTAGTTCTATATAGAACTAATGGGACACTAAACACTAATATGGTGTGTTAACAGTTCTATAGAACTAAAATTAGGGGGTACTACTGGGATGCACCCCTTACGATCAGGTGTTGCAATCAAGGGCTAAATTGTAATAAATATAGAAAACAAAAAACTTGGTCAGCTTCCGCCTAAATTATAATTATTATTATTATTTTTTTTTTATAGACATAGTATAGTATACTAGTTGGCCCTTGACTACTATCACACCTGATGTTAAGTGTTAGCAGCAATGTATACTGTTTGACTATAGACAATATAGTGGTCTCATTTGCTGTATTGTTGGTACCGCGTTTAAACTATAGATAATAGACTAGGGGCGTTAGGCTATAAAATATGCCCCTATGGATAATTGTAGTCATTCACGTTAGTGTCAGATTCTTGTGCAGTCATAATGTTTGACTATTGTTAGAATCTGTGCTTGTAATGTTTAATTAAGTAATTACTGTAATAATGTTTCATTTTGATCATATTTGATGTCTTTATAAATAAATTGTTATTAAGTTTGTCTTTTGGTGTTTTAAGTTGTATTCCCTTCTGGCTGTTTGTTAACATAAGTGATGATGAAGTCTAAGATGGAAGCGGGCTAACTTGTTAGGAGTGGAACGAAAATCCACGCCCCTTTCGGTTTCTACACGACATCGTACCGGAACGCTAAATCGCTTGGCGATACGTCTTTGTCGGTAGGGTGGTAACTAGCCACGGCGAAAGCCTCCCACCAGCCAGACCAAGACAAATTAAGAAAAATCTCAATCTGCCCCGCCGGGAATCGAACCCAGGACCTCCGCCTTATAAATCCACCGCGCATACCACTGCGCCACGGAGGTCGTCAAACGTATTATGCTTTATTTGCACTTTTACAAAGATTTGTTTTAACAATACATAAAAATTATTTTATAGTTTCTTCGCGTCTAGTGGTCCCTTGCGGGTAAAAACCTCCTCCATCTTCTTCCAGTTCTCTATTTAATGCCGTACTTAGCCAGTTTTCGAAACCACGTATTCCTTTCCTTCCTTACCGTTCCTTCAATTTCCCCAGGATATCATCATCAGATCCTAACATGACGACAATGGGACCACCTTGGAAGTCTGCCTTTTCTAATAAAAAAAATTGAATTGTCAAATCAAACAACTCGGTTAAAAGGTATGCGTGACAACGTAAAAAAAAAACACTTATGGCATGGGAGATTTAATGGTTATTAACATTTTTAATTTAACTTATGTTTATGAATATTAATTTAATTTAGTAAAATAATTGATTCTGATTTTATAAATTTATTATAAATAGATTAATTTTTAAATTTATTAATTTTTAATTTAAAATTAATATATTTAATAAGTTTTTGAAATAGACGGTTGAAAAAAAAATGCCGAACCGAAAGGATTGGCTTCCGTGTCTCTCTTGCGATCGCGCTTGCACTTCAACCGTAAGGAACGTCCTCGAAGACGTCGTTGCCGAATTGTGCTTTGATATTATGTTTTTGATGCTCAGGGGGCGATTATAGACGTTGTTTCGTTAAAGAATTTCTGAATCGGTCTCCACGCTAAAAGTTATGCGTGGTCATACATAAAAAAATATATACGTGTCGAATTGAGAACCTCCTCCGTTTTTTTCGTCGGTTAATAAAACACGAAATGCAAAATAATAAACTTTAATATGATTATTTAATATTTACAATTTATTCCTTAAATATACTAATAAAGTATCTAAACTACAACAGAGACTTAACCAATCTGTGATTAACAATATTTATGTCAAATTAAATTTCAATTTCTTGCATTAATTCAACTTACGATAGTTTAAACTAGAAAAAATAAATTGTGCATCAAAAAAAAATTTAACAAAAAATAGAACCGACTCAAAACGCACTAAAAAGTAAAAAATAACTGTGTCATTTAGTTGCTTTAATTTACTTAAGCATATCTATGAAGTCGGTGCCAGCAAGTTTAAGGAACATTTATTTAACATAGTAAAGCAGTTTGTGGGTTCTAGGTAACGTCCTTAAAGTAGAAACCTTGGCTGGCACCGACTCCTAGATATGCTTAAGTAAATTAAAGCAACTAAATGACAGTTATTTTTTACTTTTTAGTGCGTTTTGAGTCAGTTCTATTTTTTGTTAAAAATTTTTATTTCTTACTTTTTAGTGATTTATCATCACGTAACATACTCGCATACTGTCATAGTATATTATACGGCACTTGTAGCCAAAAAGCTACCGATACTTACACAAAAACCGAAATCGCTGCAAGTGTGCCTGTAACATTTGAAGAGTTCCTTAAATTTTTAGGATATCATCATCAGATCCTAACATGATGACAATGGGATCACCTTGGAAGTGTGCCCTTTCTAATAAAAAAAGAATTATCAAAATCGGACAACTCTGTAAAAAGTTACGCGTGTCGAATTGAGAACCTCCTCCGTTTTTTTTCGTCGGTTAAAAAATAAGCCAAGGTAAATGGAGTGTTAGATGCATGTAGAGAGAGTGGATGAAAGAAGATGAACAAGAGATTGATGAGGCGAGGGTGAATGGAAATGTTGGAAGGGGAAGACCTAGGCGAATGTTCCTGGACATTTAAAATAATGACCAGGTCAAGAGTACCCTAAACCGACGAACTTGTATGAAAGGACTAATGAGTGGAAGAAGCTAAGGAAGTATGCAAGGACTGTGGCAAATGGAGGGATGTGGTCCTTGCCTACCACTTTTCTACCTAGGTAACAAAATAAACTTTTGCTGCATTATCTTGAGCAAAGAAAACCTATTTATTCCAAGAAAAAAATAATTATTTTTATTCATACCATATTAAACTAAGTGAGGTTATTAAAACTATTGTTTTAATTCGAAAATGGCTGAATCAATTTTTATGAAATTTGTATTGTTGCATGTCTCAGAGTAATAAAATAAATGTCAAAATATTATTATACATAGACTTTTAATGTTATTAGTAGTTTTTGAAAAAAAAAATCTAAAAAGTTACGGAAACACGTAACTTTGTACTATTTAGTAAAGGCTTCTTAATTCCCATGCACTTTTCTACCTAGGTAACAAAATAGACTTTTGTTCGTCCATTTTATTGAACTTGAAATTTTTTCAATCTATTGAAATAAAAATAATTATTTTTATTCGTACCATATTAAACTAAGTGAGGTTGTTAAAACTATTGTTTTAATTCGAAAATGGCTGAATCAATTTTTATGAAATTTGTACAGTCGGATGTGTCATCAATTCCCGAATAACAAAATAAATGTCAAAATGATATTTTTTTTTTATTTTAATGCGGTTTTATTATATATTTATATAGATAGTTTTTGAAAAAGAAAAAGTTAAAAAGTTTGTAATCACGTAGACTAACTAACGACATTATCTCGTTATTAATTCCCATGCACTTTTCTACCTAGGTAACAAAATAAACTTTTGCTGCATTATCTTGAGCAAAGAAAACCAATTTATTCCAAGATAAAAATAATTATTTTTATTTGTACCATATTAAACTAAGTGAGGTTGTTAAAACTATTGTTTTAATTTGAAAATGGCTGAATCAATTTTTATGAAATTTGTTTTGTTGCATGTCTCAGAGTAAAAAAAATAAATGTCAAAATATTATTATTTTTTTACTTTTAATAGTTTTATTATATGTTTATATATTGATATTTTTGAAAAAAAAAAGCTAAAAAGTTTGTAATCACGTAGACTTACTAACGACATTATCTCGTTCTTAATTCCCATGCACTTTTCTACCTAGGTAACAAAATAGACTTTTGTTCATCCATTTTATTGAACTTGAAACTTTTCCAATCTATTGAGATAAAAATAATTACTTTTATAAAGTCAGTTTACTAATACCATTAATTGAAAAATGGCTGAACCAATTCTTATGATATTTGTACAGTCGCATGTCTCATCAATTCCCGAATAACAGAATATCAAAATAAATGTCAAAAAATATCTATTTAAATATAAAACCGCATTAAAATAAAAATAATAATATCAAATTGTCAAAATGATATAATTTTTATTTTAATGCGGTTTTATATTTAAATAGATATTTTTTGAAAAAAAAAAAAAAAGTTTAGACTTACTAACGACATTATCTCGTTATTAATTCCCAAGCACTTTTCTACCTAAGTAACAAAATTGACTTTTGCTTGTCCATTATGGCTGAAACAATTTTATGATATTTGTACGGTCGCATATCTCATCAATTCTCGAATAACAAAATAAATGTCAAAATGATAGAAAAATTCAATTCGTACATTTTGTATGGAAGAGTATGAACTCATAGTTTTTATAATTATTTTTATTATAATGCGGTTTTGTTATATTATATTTATATTAATAGTTTTTGAAAAAAAAAAGCTAACAAGTTACGTACAAACAAATAGACTTTACTAAAGAAACACATTCTTAATTCTCATGCACTTTTCAACCTAAGCAACAAAATTGACTTTTGCTTATCCATTTTTGGTGAACAAAGAAAACTTTTCCAATCTGTTGAGATAAAAATAATTATGTTTATTCGTACTATATTAAACAAAGTTATTAACACCATTTTGAACTCAAAAATGGCTGAACCTATTTTAATGATATTCATATTGCTAGATGTCTCAACCCCGAATAACAGAACTGACTGGGTTTTGACGGTCTCCATGGCGCAGTAGAATACGCGGTGGATTTACTAGTCCTGGGTTCAAGTCCCAGCAGTTTAAGATTTTCTAAATTGATCCATTTGACTGCAGTCACACCTGATGTTAAGTGATGATGCAATCTAAGATGAAATCAGGCTAACTTGTTAGGAGTAGGATAACATCCACCTCCTTTGGTTTCTACACATCGTACCAAAACGATAAGTCGCTTGGCGGTACGACTTTGTCCGTAAAGTGGTAACTAGTCACGGCCGAAACCCACCACATATTTTTTTTTTATCGACTACAAGTTGGCCCTTGACTACTATCACACCTGATGTTAAGTGATGATGTTCAGTCTAAGATGGAAGCGGGCTAACTTGTTAGGAGTAGGATGAAATCCACATTCCTATCGGTTTCTACACGACATCGTACCGGAACGCTAAATCGCTTTGCGATACGTCTTTGTCAGTAGGGTGGTAACTAGTCACGGCGAAAGCCTCCCACTAGCCAGACCAAGACAAATTAAGAAAAATCTCAATCTGCCCCACCGGGAATCGAACCCAGGACCTCCGTCTTATAAATCCACCGCGCATACCACTGCGCCACGGAGGTCGTCAAATAAACATATAAACAAATTAAAGAAACCTCAATCGGCACAATCAGGAATCGAACGCAGGACCTCCGTCACGTAAAGCCATCGCTGTCACGGAGGCAGTCGAAATATATTTTTTAATCCTATCTTTCATTTTTATATATATTTTTAATTCTCTTAAAGATTTCGTTAAATTTAAGGATTCTTTACAATTATAATATATATCATTTTCATAGATATTCTATTTTGGGAAGACGGTTGTATTTTGGATGTAGTTAAAGGAAAGCAAAGTAATTTTAAGGTTTTTACTTTAAGGACGTTACCTAGAACCCACAAACTGCTTTACTACGTTAAATAAATGTTCCTTAAACTTGCTGGCACCGACCTCATAGATATGCTTAAGTAAATTAAAGCAACTAAATGACACTGTCATTTTTTACTTTTGAGTGCGTTTTGAGTCGGTTCTATTTTTTTGTTGAAAAATTTCATTTTGATAGAATTGTTGAAACGAAAATTTTTTTAGACATAAAATGATATTTAAGTAAGGTATAACATTGGGTTCAAAATCGGGCGTGAAAAAAAAGCCGTGTGGCACTCGGAGACTGCCGCGGTAAAGCTATTGCATAGCATTTTTTATCAACTTATGTTTACCTTTCGATGTCATCGGGACCGTGGCCTAGCGGTAAGGCGCTCTAAGTGCCCGGATTGCCAAAGAGACGCGGATTCGAATTCCGTCGGTTCCGCAATTTTTTTTTTCAAGCGTGATATTTCAAAAAGCTTTTTTTTTTATAAAAATTAATGACTTTTTGCAATATCACGCTTAAAAAAAATGGCGGAACCGACGGGATTCGAACCCGCGTCTCTCTGGTAATTCGGGCACTTAGAGCGCCTTACCGCTAAGCCACGGTCCCGATGACGTCGTTGCCGAAATTGTGCTTCTGATATTATGTTTTTGGTACTCAGGGGGTGTTAGGTTTTTTCGTTACGGAATTTCTGTATTCGGTCTCCACGCTCAAGGCCCGCGATAAAAGCTATACAATAGCTTAAAAAATTCGAGTCATCTATCTACTTTACAAACACTATGGTTCGAACTATATATAAATTGGCAATAAAGGTCATTGAACCCTTAAGAGTTAAGGTGTGGACATAGTGGCGTGCATACAAGGTTTTTAAGGCATTATAGTGACACCATGGCTACAATAGATCAATTAACCCCTGTGGGCCTGACATTCAAACCTTCTTTGGGCCCGCGGCTACCCGGGTAGCGACGGAGCTATAATGACAGCTGTCATTATTTGCCTGACGGTTGCCAGGGGACCCCTCGGGGCTGTGAAACTTTAAGGTGGATTTTATTACAAATTTCTATTTCCAACTAACTACATCCAAAAAGAAACCATCTTCTACAATCATACTTTATTCAAAGTCACCATCGGATACGCTTTCCAAATCAGTAGACTTCACTGTAGTGTCCTCTCTTTCGCACGCATTTGTTTTCGCATTCGCCGTCTCACTCTCGCCTATATCTTTGTCAACTTTACCATCTTCCATTTCGGTATCGCTAACGTCTTCTAGATCTTCCAACTTAAAATCATCACTCAAATTTGATTCACCGTTTAAATGTTTATCATTTTGATCATTAATTTTATCACTCGTATCATTTTTATCATTTTGTTTTAAATCATTTAATTCATCATCTTTAGAATTCAATTCTGTTGAATCCTTTGTATCATTTGAATCGTTGTTCGTCATTGCATCATTACTAACTTTCACACTATCATCTATTACACCATCGGCGCCATTTTTGCTATCCGTGACGTCATTAGCTTTTATGACGTCATCAGATTTAGTGACGCAATCATCTGTACTACTAACTACTGTGTTAGATTTATTATTGCATTCTGTGTTTTCTTCATTCGTATCGTCTGCGCCATTTTTACTATCCGTGACGTCATCGGCTTTTGTGACGTCATCATCTTGACTAAACAGCGAATCGAAATCATTGTTGGTTACAGCAGGCGAATCATCGTCACCGAACAACGAATCGTTGTCAGCTTTATCGACATTACCGACATCACTACTCTTAGCCTTATCATCTAAACTATTGATAATATTATCGATACCGGAACGCAAATCACTAGAGTTCATTATCGAGTCGAAAGCTTTAGACTTTCGTCGTTTTTTATGTTTCCCTAATTTATTCGCCGATACGACTCTCAGCGCTAGGAACGCCAGTCGTCTGACGCTAGTGTTGTCGAGCCCGAGGTCGAGGTCGCTGTCGGTCTCGTCGGCGAGCTCGTCGTCGGTGTCGAAGTCGTTTCTGATCTCTTCGTGGATGTTCACCATGTAGCTCGGCTCGGACTTGATGCGGAGATGTCTGAACGTGTAGATGTATGGGTATACGCATGTCTTGTCTACGCCGTAGTCCTGAAAAGTAAAAATATGATATATACAGGATGATTTTAATTTAAGTGCTGATATTCTTTTTATATACAGGATGATTTTAATGTAAGTGCTGATATCCTTTTTTATATACAGGATGATTTTAATTTAAGTGCGGATATTCTTTTTTATATACAGGATGATTTTAATGTAAGTGCTGATATTAATTTATACGGTTCTATATCACTAATAAATCGTAAACAGTACTATACAGGTTGATTTTAATTTAAGTGCGGATATATTTTTTTAAATACAGGATGTTTTTCATTTAAGTGCTGATATTTGTTTATACGGTTCTATATCACTAATAGATCGTAGACAGTTCTATACAGGATGATTTTAATTTAAGTGCTGATATTCGTTTATGCGGTTCTATATCACTAATAGATCGTAGACAGTTCTATACAGGTTGATTTTAATTTAAGTGCGGATATTCTTTTTTATATACAGGATGATTTTAATGTAAGTGCTGATATTAATTTATACGGTTCTATATCACTAATAGATTGTAGACAGTTCTATACAGGTTGATTTTAATTTAAGTGCAGATATTCTTTTTTATATACAGGATGATTTTAATGTAAGTGCTGATATTAATTTATACGGTTCTATATCACTAATAAATCGTAAACAGTACTATACAGGTTGATTTTAATTTAAGTGCGGATATATTTTTTTAAATACAGGATGATTTTCATTTAGGTGCTGATATTCGTTTATGCGGTTCTATATCACTAATAGATCGTAGACAGTACTATACAGGATGATTTTAATTAAGGTGTTGATATTCGTTCATGCGGTTCTATATCACTAATACATCGTAGACAGTACTATACAGGATGATTTTGATTTAAGTGCGGATATTTGTTTATACGTTTCTATATCGCTAATAGATCGTAGACAGTTCTATACAGGATGATTTTGATTTAAATGCTGATATTTGTTTATACCTTTCTATATCACTAATAGATCGTAGACAGTTCTATACAGAGTGATTTTGATTTAAGTGCTGATATTTGTTTATGCGGTTCTATATCACTAATAGATCGTAGACAGTTCTATACAGAGTGATTTTGATTTAAGTGCTGATAATTGTTTATGCGGTTCCAAATCACTAATAGATCGTAGACAGTTCTATACAGGATGATTTTAATTTAAGTGCTGATATTCTTTTATGCGGTTCTATATCACTAAAAGATCGCAGACAGTTATATACAGGATGATTTTAATTTAAATGCTGATATTCGTTTATGCGGTTCTATATCACTAATAGATCGTAGACAGTTCTATACAGAGTGCTGATATTCGTTTATGCGGTTCTATATCGCTAATAAATCGTAGACAGTTCTATACAAGATGATTTTAATTTAAATGTTGATATTCATTTATGCGGTTCTATATCGCTAATAGATCGTAGACAGTTCTATACAGAGTGATTTTGATTTAAGTGCTGATATTTGTTTATGCGGTTCTATATCGCTAATAGATCGTAGACAGTTCTATACAGAGTGATTTTGATTTAAGTGCTGATATTTGTTTATACCTTTCTATATCACTAATACATCGTAGTCAGTTCTAAACAGAGTGATTTTGATTGTGTGCGCGCGTGTGTGTGTGTGTGTGTGTGTATCACTCACATAGTCGACGTCGGACACGTCGTAATGCTCGCCGATCTTGTTCTCGAGCAGCGGATCACACTTGGATATCCTCACTTGCAGCGGCTGCAACTGCTTCTTAATTTCAGGGTCTATTACTGGCTCTGAAATAATTAATCCTTATTAATTAAACGTAACTGCCTCGCTGGTCTGAATTGCCTCGTTGGTCTAGTGGTTAGTCTATCTGGCTTCGATCACGAGGTCCTGGGTTCGATCCCTGGGTCGGATCACGGAATAATTCTGAGCTTTTTCATTCTTCTGTGAAATGTTCAATACATTCTAAGCCTGGAGTCTGGTAGTTGGTGGTGTTACACCCCCGTGCTTTGTAGAGTACGTCAAGCGACGCCCGGTCACTGTCATCAACATCTGATAGTGATCGTCAATAAATGAAACATTATCACCCTAAGCCCGCCAACCCGCATTGGAGCAGCGTGGTGGGTGTACGCTCCATATCCCCTCTCCTATAAGGAAGCCCTGGCCCTGTA